>OY720636.1:152609504-153209504 GCA_963169105.1 Ceriagrion tenellum
GTTAATAATATCCATTTCGGGTACAAAATTGTATTCTCTAAATATGGATCTACTCTAAGGGCTAATTACGAAAAATCTTCCTTCAGGAAAAAATTAGACCTAGATAATCTGATGAGTAGGAAAAAAAATATCAGCGCGAAATGTGAAAAACGAGCACTATCCATATACTGAAAAATCAATCAGTGAAAAGAAAATGTTGAAAAACGCATCATTCACGCCATGTAACTCAGAAAATATTTGATTTAATCTTTTTCTTCCGAAATACTTCAGAGGCTGTTATCTTTTAATAATATTATAATGCCAAGGAAAATAAACGTGTGATGAAATCTATTTGTCATCGAATACATAATTATTTGATTAAATCACTGTTACCCGATGTGTTTCACAAGTTTTAACCTGAAATCGATTATTTCCTTTGTCCACTATGGAAAAATAAATGTATTGAAAGGTATTATTCATTAATTTCCCTTGCTTCTGCTTCGCCCTCTCCCACCTGCACACCTCCTGTGTCAATGATATTTAACAGAGGTGATTGAGCGATATGATATACTGAGAAAATACGAAATATGTATTCCATTCGGAATCCAACTTGGCCAAATATTATCAAAATCTGATGGATAAATTTGATTTACGGAAAGTATACGATATGCATCGAAGTCTAACAAGATTGGAAAGAGGTGCACTTAGAAAGTATTCGGAAATCATTTAATAAACGAGAAAGGAAGGAAACGAGATTTTGACCATAACACATTTTATGTAGATGAGTGAAAACCGAGACGACACTAACCACAAAGAAAGACGAGTCAAACGCCTTAAGTTCCTGAGGACTCACGGGAACCACTGTGGGTTAGTGATCCAGATGCTATTGGAGTGACCCGTGATCAAATCCTCTGGCAGTATACTTTTATACTCAAACCTCTGGTGCCTTACCCTGCCATTGAAGTTGCTGTAAAACCTGCCCCCTAGTACATAGCCGCTCTGCTTTCCAAATCCCTAACAACTCGACCCCATTACTTATGTCTTCCCATGGCAGCTGCACCTCTTACAATGTAATGTACTTACTACAGTGTAAATTATGCCCCTCTTTTTACGTAGAGAAAACTAGTACATAATCCCTTGTCAGTTTGTATGAACGGCTACAGAGCCACCCCTCCCAACTTTTCAGTAGTAAAACATGCCTCAACCCACAAACTCAACTTCGACTCCTGTTTCCATCTCACCATCCTCCACGCCCTCCCCGCTGATGTTTCAAATACAGAGCTCAGGAACACTGAGATGTCAATAATGTGGTTCAGCAAAACCTTTTCCCACCCTCCGGACTCAATATTCATCATTGCTTACTGTTTTTCAGCCACCCACCCTCCCCACGACACGCTCCAGGCCCTCCTCACCTGAGAAAGCCTCTTCCCCCTCTCTACTTGTCGCGAGGAACTAAAGGAAGAGGAAAATCAACGAGGAAATACAGAATGAAATCTGATAGGTTTGCTTTGGTCTCAGAAGTTGGGGATGAGTTCATCAAGAACTGTGGTGTTTGATATGCTCCTGGTCCCTATTTAACCGTAGACGAGCAGCTTTTTCCTTCGAAATCAAGATGTTCCTTTACCTAATACATGTAAAACAAGCATGATAAATATGGTATCAAATTTCGGATACTGGCTGACGTCGACTCATAGTATATGTTTAACGCAGACCCGCACCTCGGGAAAGATGAATTGCGCCCAGATAACATCCCCCTTGGCCGACATGAAACTGCAGAGACTTATCTAAAAAAGGTAGGAACATCCCTACAGTCAATATTTTGACTTCAAAGAATCTCTCCGAAAAATTAAATCCTGCGGATACAAGTCTTGTTTGCACTCTGAATATGCAACGTCGTTCGATGTCGACAGGTCTCCAACTTGAAGGCTCAGCTTTTTTATGCTTTATTTCTGGAAAGCAATTTTACGAAAATGACAGTTTATTCAAGGATAAGCAAAGTAAAATGTGTTGGTTCTGAGCACCCTTCTTTACCCCTCAATTTGAAATTTCAATTGACGGAAAAAAAAGTTCCCGTATCAGTAAAATTTTACTCTTCAACGAAGTATGGTGTGGGCATTGTCGACCAAATGGCCCGAATGTATTCAACCCGAAGTCCAACAAGACGTTGACCTGTTCACGCTTTTCAAAATATCCTGGATCTTTGTGTAATCGATGCGTGGGTCGTTAACAAAGAATTCACGGGAAAGAAGATCTCGCGTCGCAACTTTATTTTACGCCTAACTCATGAACTTCTATGTGAACAGACCTCTAATTCCGATTCGAATGGTGAATATGATTTATTTATTTATTTATTTATTGTGTTTAATGTTCTGTCCAATGATGACTGTGATAATACTGTGATCGGCGATATAATTAACCGCAAAACTTGTCGCGTTCCCAAATATCGTAATAAGACCCAGCAATGTGGTCAGAAGTGCAATAAACCTGTTTGCGGTAGAAATACTCAAATAACAAAAGTCACTTGTGGAAAATGCGCATTGAGGTAACTTTAAGTGAATTTTTTCCGTATTTCTGAAATTTCTGGTCTGAATGAAACTTCTATTAACACAATTTTGTACAAATATAATTGGTTGTAAACACACAGGTAACTAACTATTGTAGATACTACTAATGTATAGCATTCTCTACTAATATCTAACAAATCTAACATTTTCTGGACAAGCGTAATTTTCCGACATGAATAATAATGACATTACTGGCTTCAAAATTTCTATGTTTTGTTTTCGATTTCTGGTACCTGATAATTCATTTTTATTCCAGATATGTGATTAAAATCCACATTAAATCCGTAAAATCCGCTAAAAATACTAAATTTTTATTAGTTTTGTTTCATTATTAGTTACCTAATTGTTAAGAATAAGGAAGCTATTAATGGTAAACTATTCAGAATATAAAGGTTAACCTTTAAGAACTTTCCAAAACTACCAAATTGAAAGTAGCTACCACTAAAAATGTGTAATAGTAACTATTTGATGCTTTAATTAAATACCAAGCAGCCTTAAACAATGACTACTAGGATTTTTGTAGTAATTATTAGATTGTCGATATAATTACTAGTTTTTATGGTATTTTTTCCTAACTTTTGGACGAAACTTATTTGATTTGCTAAAAAATACGAATTTAACACCAAAAACCTGTACGCCATCTATAGTACCCCTTCAATTGAACCCTGAAGATTCTCGAAGCTATGACATTAATGGGGAGATAGATTCTATATCTACTTGTCGAAATGGAAACAAGGTGTCATTTCTATGTATAATAAATATCATCATATGCATCATGGAGTTGATGTTCTCATTTCAAATTCCTATCATAATTCTCTTGTTGACATGACTTGCGAAGGGCGAAGAGAAGTAGACTCGAGCTCCCTCAACTCAAGGTCACAGCTCAAGCTCCCTTCGCGAGAGGCAGCCAAATATTTAGGCGTCTTAAACGGATGCTCCCTAGTGACGAACGAGTCGGGAGTTGTCAGCTTAAATGCAGGACCTTTGGTAATCTGTGACAACATTTTCAGCCAGAAAACGACGAATTCGAAGAGTTTAGGTCCGCATAACTTCCAAAATTCCTCGGAGTCAGTATTTCCAGGTCTTGCAGGGCGTAACCAAGCAGCGTCGCGCGACCAAAAGATCAAAAGAAAACTGATTTTACTTTCGGCATTGGTTAACATATTTCAAAGATAGAATAAGGTTAAAATATCTTTACCTTACACTCTAATGAAGTATTCCGATGTGTATATTTCCTAAACAAAAAAATGACTACTTCATAAAAAAATTTGCCTGAAAAAAGCGTCCACCATTTGGTGACGGAATAGCACACTAATATCGAAAAAATCGCAGAAACTTATGCAAAGTACATAAAAATGACCCGTGTTGAAGGACAGTATTTTTTATTTCATAAAAATCCTTCTACTTCTCCAACATCTGCATAACTTTAAAGATTTTCCGAGAAAAATGAAAACGGATGATATCTTGCGAATTTTTTCACGTATGATCCTCCATATGTAAGAATCGGCTTAGATCTGAGGAAAATGACTTAACATCCCATAATAAGCATTCGTTTGTGAGCTACTGAGCCAAGTTTCAAGACTTTACTCAAAAAAGGCATTTTGGAATTTTGTCCTTTTTTTCGATTTACGGCCACAGTTTATTTGCAGCTCCACGTGAGGTCAAATAAAAAACGCACGCAAGCATAGAAAAGAACGCGCCCACGAGCATCAAGATGAATACGACATAAGTGTGGCTGAAGTTATTTGCCGTACAAACAAACGAGCCGATGGTAAGCATGTTTGAAAACGCAGCCATAGTCATTAGATCAGAGAGCTGTATTCCAGAGGATATAAGTGGTAGCGAAGATTTTCCACCAGGATATAAAATCAATAGATATGTTCTAAAGAATAAGATTGTGGTGGAATAGCCCGTGGACGAGAGTATTTGACGACAGCGAAATTGAGAGCGTGTGGAGTACTATTATACAACAAACCAACATATACGTATTTGCTCATTTTTCAGGCCACCCGAGTCCATAATAGAAGTTTTGTACCAATTTGAAACTCAAATTTCTCTACGTCGAGAGATAACAAAAGCGGAATAATTATCATTGGAGATTTCAACCTCCCGGTTGCAAATTGGGAAATCCATAGTGTATAAGCAAGCCCTAGGAAGCATCATATAAGCGAGGGCTTACTAAATATACTTTATGCATATATGCACCTACGAGAGGAATCAAAGTACGAGTCTTTTCAGCCGTCAGACACCCTGCAATTATTAATCATGAGAGTAAAGAACCTCGTCGGTATAACCGAGAAGTAAGGTGGGAGTGCAGGAGACAAGAAATCGCAGAGCTTTTACAATTATGTGAAGTTAGGTAATACAACGATGGAACTTGCGGCGAGAAAGTTTACGTTGCTCAATGCACGGCTGCGGAAAGAGTATATCCTGCGATATGCAGCTCGCGCTCTTCCTTCATGCCATCCTAATATCAGGCCAATGGAAAAAGCAGGCTGAAGCGACATTCCTTGATTTCGAGAAAGCATGCAATAACATTTATTTTCAAATTTCCAAATGGTGGCTGTTGGAAACAAAGTGACTGAAACATGCCTGGTCCCCAGAAATCCCCCAATCTTCAATGGATGAGGAGAGCAGCTGTTCTTTTTGTTTTATTACAAATATGTAATTCTTGCTTATCAATTATTATGCTAAAAACTTCTTGGTACAATGAGGTTTACTAGCAAATTCCATATTTTTCGTTCATCTGACCTCTTGGGGATTGTGGGGGGATTTCCTCAGCCCACCGTAGTCAGTCCGCCTCATTTGGGTTCACGGTTCGTGCCTCGGATTAGAACTGCATGTATAAAAACATATTTAAAACAAAACATGCCATTAAAAAAATAAATGGTATTGTTTTGATTTAACGCGCTTCGATGGTAACGGTCATTTTGCACGTACTATCTGCCGCTTGCAGACACTCGGAAGGACTCAGCACAGCACTCTGAGACGATATATGAGGAGTATCACAGCCATTCATCCGAATTCGATGCAACACTTCTGAGACTAAACGGGAACCGATGTTTCATCATGATAGACCGTTGTCAAATCAAAAATTGCTGGTATACTGCATGCTTCTTTTTGATTGGCAAGAGCGCTTATTTACAAACGAGTGCATGTTACTCAATTTGTTTCTGTTTATTTCGCAGGAGGTCCTGGAGCGTCTGTTCCGGCTATTTGACCAAGATAGGGACGACCTGCTCCAGCAAGAGGAATGGGTGGAGTTCCTCAAGGCAAGGCTCACGTGAGTAAGACTTTTTATAGATATCATGAAAAATTGAATCGGCCACATTCTAGGTTCCTTTATGTAAGTATCCTCATCACTTCCTTTTATTCACACATTACATGGTACTCTTCTTTAGCTAGCCAAACCGTTAACCCATATACTTAGTTAGTTGTGCCCTCCTGTCTTCTGAGATTCACCAACGAATACGCGATATACCAACGAGGCTCTTTAGTCTCCCGTGTGAATTTGAATGGAATATATTCATCGATTCCTTTACGTAATATTTCCACAAAAGTTCTTCATGGTACTTCAGTGCTCTCGTTCTTCATTGTGGCTACGAATTTCGTGAATACAGGTTCTAACATCTCTCCGAATTTAATGTAATCCCATTATTCAAATAAGTAGACTCTACGTTTAGGTTTTTCAGTGGACTCTACTGTTGTTTTCAGAGTCGTAAAATATACTTCTTGATCACAAATACCTTCGAGGATATCGGCGTGTTAACCATTGCGGGGTGACTGACAGCTAAGGGATCTAATATTTGATTACCTCTCGTAAGTTCGTTACCGACTTGAGTAAGAGTGTGGTTTGAAAGAGAATTGAGTTTGGCCTCGCATATATCACGCTTCCTTGGACTTGTTTCAGTGCTATTGATATTCCAATTTGCACCCGCGAGGTTGAAATATCCACCGATAATTATGACGCTTTTGTTATCTCTCGACGTAAACTATTATAATAATTGAGTTCCTGATAATGTACAAAGCGTACACTTTGGAATCTGGTGGTCTGTAAAATGAACATATATGTATGTTTCTATTGTTTGTTGCTAAATAGTACACCATATGCTCTCAATTTAACTGTCGTCTAATTTGTGTTTGGAACTAATCCAATGCGATTTAACTGCTGAGAAGACTCCGTCGCTAGTACTATCCGGTCGATCTCGTCTATAGATTTTATATTCTGTCGGAAAAACTTCGCTGTCGCTAATATCCTCTGCAAGCCAGCTCTCTGTTCCAATTACTACATCTGCGCTTTCAAATATACGCTCAACTTCGGCACGTTTGTTCCTTACGCTACGGAAATTTACTATTACTAAATGTGTATTGTATTTAGCTTCATAAATGTCGGTTCGCTGTTTTCTGTGTATTATCTTTTTGATGTTCTCTGAAACCAATGAGAAGGGAGTTTTTCTTTGAAGTTACGCTGTTATCTTGAGAGCGTGTGTTGGAAGTATTAAGCTATGTAAGTAGCATTTATCAAGGCGTGTGTGGAACCTGCAGTGTAGTCGCCGTACCCCTCATTGTCCTCTGTCTCACCCTCCCTGGAACAAATGGAAAAATGATGAAAGAACAAAAACACCTTGGGTCATCCCCATCCATTACAGCCCAGCCTGGAACCTCTCTGCTTTTTCGCCTTTCTTCTAGGATACCGCGCCGTGCATGAGTCCGTCAGAACGGGTTCGAGTCCGGATATCTTGGCCGACTCCTGGAGGGATGGAGATTATCCTCCAACCGCCATGGCTGGCGATCCCTAGTCTTTCCTCCTTCACACCCAACAATTTGCGCATCTTCTTGAAGAGGTGGGACTCAAATTGTCGCCCCTGGTCCGCATGATTTCCCGAGGCGGTCATCTACTACACAAAAAGCCCTTCATTCGATCGGGCACTGTCTCCGCCTTACAGTTGCACATGGCATACGCCTTGGTCCACTTCGTGAATTCATCGGCGATCACCAAAATATATCTATTCCCGAACCTTTTTTCGGGGAAGCGACGCTAAAACCTCCGCGGAAAATCTTTCCATTGGACTTCCGGTCGGACGGAGCCTAAAAAGGCGCTCGTGGACGACGTCGGAGCTGAGATTTCCGACGCGAACAACCTTCACACGAGCGGCACCACACCTTTACGTCTTTCGTATACCCGGGTCAATAATATCGTTCTCTTACTCTGGCCATTGTCCTTTCATAAGGTAGTTCGAGCGAAAAATCATTTTACTCAGAAATCAATGAATTTGGTCTCATTTTAAAGAAAAATATCTCACCCTTCTAATAACACCAAAAATTCAACCCCTTACCACATTACTTTCGGAGTTATTCGCCAAAATATAACAGCCCTTTTACATGGGAATTGGTACGCTTATGCACTCCAGAGAGACATTATTTACAAAATGAGGAATTTCTAACACTTAGATGTCGTAAAAAAACCTAACAGCATGTAGTTTGCATGTTCTCTCAACTATTTTTTGAAATTAATCATATTGTCACCGCAGTAGGTTCTTGTGTATCAAAAAATACCTTCCGTTTTGAAAGAGTTTCAAACGCACCGCGCGAAAAAAATGAGTTAAGTTGAAACTTATATAGATATTTTCATTAAATTACTTACAATTTCGGTCATGTAAAACTATATTATGTCACCATTAACAATGCAATGTTTAATTCGTGTCTCACTGCTGGAGAAATTAAAACGTATAATTTTAATCTGGTCTCTATTATGACTAGGGAACTATCTCGCCCGGACTACTTTAAGTGGCCCCAAAATAGCCAGTCGTGCAAAGACAAGAATTTCTTCCTTCGCCTCTGCTGGCACAATGGCTGCAGGCGGTCGGGGTCTTTTCCTTTCCCTCCCTACGTCGAAAGAGTACCCCTTCTTTACGCACCAATCGGTCCCATTGTGCCCACAAACTCATTGCCCATGGGCAGTCATCCCTCTCCTTCCCTTCGGGTGGTCGAAATCCGACCTCGAGTGCATCAACAACACTTTTCAATGCGGAGCCTTTCCTCTGTCTTTCCCCCGCGCTTTCACTGAGCGTCTCCATCACAGCAGCGTCAATTTCCGTCGAACCCGGAACCCCCCAGCCCAGTTCCCCTGTTTATACATTGACAGAGATAATCCATCGTCATTCCCTTGCTCTTACCCTGGTCGATGCACCACAATAAAATCATATTCCGTCAATTGCTACAGTTAGCGAGCGACCTGCCATTCCGGTTATCGGAATGATATTTACTATACTATTCTGCCAGTGTATGGGATCCATACGAAGCGGTGTTGATATCGGAATTAGATCGCGTGCAGCGAAGAGGAGCTAGGTTTGTAAAACGATGCTACGATAAGTTTAGTAGTGTGTCTGAATTGTTAGAAGAATTGGGATGGGAATCGCTATCACAACGTAGATTAAATTATAGGCTTAAACTTTTACCTAAATTTCAGGACAAAAATTCTCTGACGACGTAAAAAACATACTATTAACCCCCTCGTACTACGGCAGATTAGATCGCGCCAATAAAATCAGAGAGATAGATTGTAGAACCAATAGGTATAAAATGTCATTTTTCCGCGTACCATTCGGGACCATAACAGCTGTGATCGTCGTCATGAATAGGGCGAATAGTGAGATAAGCTAGACTGTAGATCTTTCTCTTTATATTTTCTACGTTCTTACTTATGCATGATGTAAATATTGATGTTCTTATTTATGCATGATATTTTGAATCTGTAGTAGTAGTCTTTGTATCCCTTGCATGTTGGAACGATTGACGATAGAAATTTTCTTGGTTTGTAGATTTTTAATTGTCACGTTAAATGTGTGGTACGCTGGTTTCAATGTAGTTTCGGTGTTCTGCCGTATAATTCATGGATGCCTGTTGTGGAAGCACCCCCTTCCACACACCCTTTGGGTGGATTGCAGGGTATGACGTAGATGTAGATGTACCATTGGAGGGAATTATGATCGGCGCGAATCACAAAAATCTTCCCCAGCAGTTATTGGTTAAAGAGGCGTGTTGTATTGACCACAGCCATCAGTTTCCACCGTGCCACACAGTAACTCTTTTCTGCGCGCGAGAGCGTCCTGCTAAAATAAGCCAAGACCCTTTCCGTCTCTCCCTGGCTTAGAGCAACACCGATACTCATCCCGCTCGCAAACAATTCGCGAGAATGTCAAATGTGGGTGCACTTAATCCATTTGCAATTTGAAAAGGCCATTTTGGACTCTCGTCCGGCAGTATTCGATAACCGTAGACTGCGCGATGGGATGAAGACTGCCCCCGTGGTTTTAAGAAGCTCGAAATCTATTAAGTAGATTGCGGGACTCCCCAATTGATATTTTGAGGTCTAATAGGGCTTAACTCGTAACTTGGCGGTCCATTTGACCTCGGTAGTTGACTCGGTAGTTTCCCTCGCCGGCGCGGCGGAGACGAGGGGGGAATGTGTAAGGGAGATCAAGGCGTAACTGCGCATGCGTGTCACGGTGATGTTTTTGAGCGAGAGAGAGGGAATGAGTGAGTGAGAGAGAGAGATACGAGCGAGTTGCGGGCTGTGTGCTTGCGTGATTGGCCTAGTGTGAGCGAGTGCAAGCCTTCCTTGTTGCGAGTGTCGCCCTCTCGTGACTCATCGACGAGATTCGCCCGGCCGCTGTTGTTGACCTGAAGGTGTGTATTAATAAATATAGTAATTCGCGATACTAGTGTTTCTATCACTACGTTTACCAATCGAACTCAGGTCGATTTGCCCGGTTCAGCTCGGTATGGTAAACGCAAAGGGCTAGTGGGATCGATATGAGAAGCGGGCTAACTCGGTCCGCTTTCTCTGCCAGTCTGAGATTTCAAATCTCTGTGAACCGATTCATATCGATATTTCAATGGATTTCGTATTGATAACCAGGTGATCCGAGTCGACTGGCTCACATGTTCAGAGCGGTCCGAGTTTATATAGATCTGAGTTCGACTGGTAAACGTAGCGTTTGAGCGCGTCCTGTCAATCCCGTGGACGGAGGCTGCGACAGCGTGTCTGTATCGCTTGTGAGATGCGTTACCGCGACAGCGGGATTCGCCCATCTTCTTCATTCCGTTATTATTGAAGCACTGTGACTCGCTTTTCGCCATGAAATAGTGACTGTCGAGCAATAATGTTGAGGCCACTCCACACGGTCTCTTATGCCCCGTTTTCATTACTAGGGTTAGAATGATAGGTAATCTACATCTACATCATACCCGGCAAGCCACCCGTAGGGTGTGTGGCAGGGGGTGTTTCCACAACAGGCATGCATGAATTATACGGCAGAACACCGAAACTACATTGAAACCATCATACCACACATGCAAGGCGCCCATTAAAATCTACTAACCAAGAAACATTCTATCGTCAATCGTTCCAACATGCAAGGGGTACAAGGGCTACTGCTACAGATTCAAAATATCATGACTAATAAGAACATCAATATTTACATCATACATAAACAAGAACGTAGAGAATATAAAGAGAAAGATCTACAGACTAGCTAATATCACTAATCGCCCTATTCATGACGGCGATCACAGCTGTTATGGTCCCGAATGGTACGCGGAAAAATGACATTTTATACCTATCGGTTCTACAATTTATCTTTCAATTTTATTGGCGCGTTCTAATCTGCCGCAGTACGAGGGGGTAAATAGTATGTTTTGACGTCGTCAGAGAAATGATTTTCTTGAAATTTAGCCAAGAGGTTAAGCCTATAATTTAATCTACGCTGTGATAGCGATTCCCATCCCAATTCTTCAAACAATCCAGAGACTACTAAACTTATCGTTGCATTTTTTCGCAAACTTAGCTCCTCTTCGCTGCACTCGATCAAATTCCGATATCAACCCCGCTTCATATGGATTCCATACACTAACAGCATATTCCAGATGAGGCCTAACGATTGAAAAATAACAACGTTCTTTCACTTTCTCCTCACATTTTCGTAATGTAATGACTTACCCATATTGCATCGAAATGAATCGAAGGAACCGCGTGACATCGCACCGAGTGTTCGAGAGAAGAGTCAGTATGGTCAGCATCGCATTGACACCTGGATCGCTAACGGCTCGACCAATGTGTGGAGATCAGTCTTCGAGTTTTTAACATGTGAAATGGTTTTGTCAGCAAAAGACGTAGTTCGAACTGTGAACTGAATCTTTTCGACCCGCATATAGCATTCGAATGTAATGTAATGTGTAGCAATATTTGAAATAGAGGTTACCATTATTGTACGCTGAAAGTTCAACTTGTTCTGAGCGAAGTATCCATTGAAATAGTTTGTCCTGAGTGTTCTTATATTTTGTGTTTATTGTTGTCATGCTCAGTGAGAGGATGCCTCCAAGAATGTTTTGGGCTCCTTAAGTAAACAACAGGCCCCGAAAAAACTCAGCCCTGATGAGTCAGGCCAGCTGTTCCGAGAAAAATGCTTTGAGTGAAAGTTATCCCGTCTGCTGCTATCTCTATTGTAATGCGGCTGTTCGATCTCCGAGGGATGGCCTTGACCTGGCGAAAAATATCAGTGCTGCCGGCTTGGAGTGAAGTTTGATTAAGGTTGTGGGAAGCGGTTAACATGAGGAAGATGACAACGATGGGCTTGCTGGTCAAGACAGTTTTCTCATTATTTATATACATGACCTAAAATCTCAAATTAGCAGTAAATTAAGATTATTTGCAGACGATACAGTAATCTTCCGTGAAATAAGCGATGACGCGGACTTTGAAGTTCTGTCATATGACCTTAACAACGTTCATTCGTGGTGCCAGGAGTGGGGTTAGGAACTAAATATTAGTAAACGCACCACAGTTTACTCCCTTCGAAAGTCATCACACAAAAGCCATACCTACACCGTGGGTGGAGTAAACATAAAATCTTCAGACACAGTCAAATATCTTGGAATTACCTAAACTTCAGATATATCGTGGGGAACACGCATACGAAACATATGTGGCGCAGCATTAAAGAAACTAGGTTTTGTTAAGCGTATAATAGGAAGGTCCTCGGATGAAAAAGTCAAAGAGAGATGCTACTTCGCTCTGGTTAAGCCACACCACGAATACGCCGCGAGAATTAGGGACCGTGGTCATAAAGATTTTACCAAAAAATTAAAAAAGTACAAAGAAAATCAGCACGCTTCGTTAAAAACTGCTACGAATGAACATATAGAGTTACACAACTGTTAAGAGGGATGAAGGTGGGAGCCCCTAGAGACTCGGAGGCTGCACGCTAGGCTTAGGCTGCTTGATGAATTCAGACCTGATATTTTTTCAGAGCGACACTGAGAATATTATCATGACGCCTCACTACATTTCTAGGTCTGACAGATGCGATAAAATAAGAGAGATACTCTGCCGAACAGATAGGTACAAAAACTCGTTCTTTCCGCGCACAATAAGCGACCACTATAAATACTGAGCTCCTCCAAATATTCTCCCATTATATACATGTCACCATTTCACCTCCAAAACTTTTACATCTTTACATGGCTGGTGACCTACCACCCACTGCCAAAGGTCAGATGACAGAACTTCCAAGTCCGCGTCTTCGCTTATTTCACGGTAGATAAATGTATCGTCTGCAAATAATTTACTGCTAATTCGTGAACTTAGGTCATTAATATGAATAATGAATAAAAGAGGGTCAATCACGCTTCCTTGAGGAACACCGGATGTGACTTCGACCAAATCAATAACTACTTTTTGTTTTCGATCACTGAGAAATTCGCTTATCCAGTTCACTAATTTTTTATGAACTCCCCATGAATACAATTCGTTTTTTGTGACGAACCTTGTCGAATGCCTTCTTAAAATCAAGGTATATCGCGTCGATTTGCTAATTCGATTCACCTGATTTTAGGATCTCATGAAGGAAGAGCGCAAGTTGTGTTTCACAAGACCTGCCCTTACGGAAGCCATGCTGAAGGTAGAGGTTAGCCCGAGTGTCGGGCTCTGTAGAAGCACAAAGATTTGTTCGAAAATTCAAAAAATTCTAGTGTGAGTTTTACTTTAATGTTTCCTATGAATTACCGCCACGCCTCGTATTTTATTGTTTCGCGCTTAGTATGGCGACGGCTCAAGATCCCAGTCCTATAGTTCCGATACATAATGTATCTTTTCTGTCCGTCTTCGTCCTTAAGTGTGTTCCTATACTTTTCCAGTGTCTATGTTTCAATGTAATTATTCGCACCTGTAAGCTCTTGTTTTCGTGTGGACTGAGTGCGCTTGGCCATATAGCCTCTCCCATTACTCCAGCAATGCGTGCCTCTATACAATAACTCTATGCTCTATACGGACGGCTCTCGTCTCTCTTTTATTCCTCGTTATCTTTCTTCCTCTTCCTCATGTATTCGTCTTCTGCCCGTTTGATAGAGCGCACAGCCATGTATTCGACGCGAAAACAATTAGTTATCAGCGAGAATGGTCGCATTCCTAGACCATGAGTATAAGTGAATTGTGCTTTCCAATGTTTAAGTATAGGTGGCCGGTGAAGTAAACATGATGTCACCTTTAATGTGGCAAAAAAGTGACACCATTCAAATGCTTTATACACTTCGAAGCACAAAACAAGAAATTCGTGCTAAATGACTCCAAAAATACCTTTAATATATATCTTCTTAACGATTAATTACCGAAAAATTTATGATTTTCCGAATCACTTAAACGTTCCTTATGCCTTAAAATTACAATCTTTCCCGAGATTTAGAAAATGCATCCACTCAGCTAAAATATCGTCTTTTAGTGTAACCTAATGTCCACTGTGTTGATATTAAATGAGTTTACGAGATCCCTGTAGTCTAAATTGTGAGTCTTCTATTTCATATTAATTCAATCTTAAAGTAATTAGTACATAAGATAAGTCACATAACTTTTAGTAATGTTTTTCCTACCAACAATCAAACAATGTATGTATAAACTTAAATATGTATATATGGCAATACATCAATGGCAAATTGCACATCTTAAAACACTGATGAAAATGGAAGTCAAATAACTGTCATTTTCATCATTTATTTTACCTTTACTTGTATTACTAGAATTTTGGGCGTGCATTGAGTAATAATCGTGATTATGAAAACGGGAAAGTTGGACGCTTTTAATTGTTTTCATTCGCTGAAGGAAGAGTCATATGCTGTGCAAACTTTAAGTGCTCACTTCCATGTGCCGAAACGTGTGAAACATTCAAGTATTTGATAAAGACACAATAGAGAAGTTTATGGCGAGCCGGGAATTAAGTACCTTCAATGAAATTCGACCCTTGGCTTGAATGGCACATCGACATTATGTCTTACGACATTGTAAGTGACAGTGTTGCATCGCTATTTGATACCTCTAGCCTAAGATCAAGCGGTAGCATCTGAAACTACTGTAGGACCCCTGTAGGACTCCTGGACCACCTACATATCTCGTGACTGGGAATTTCAATTACCAAGGGAGTGGTGATACTGGGGTACAAATAAAACTGAGGTGCAAAATATTTTCATCAAAATCTAATAATGCACCAGATTCATTTGTTGAAGTCCAACGGAGTTGCACCCCGTGCCCTTTTACCAAATACGTTTTATCAATCGAGTGAATTCCTCAAGACCACTGAAAACTGAAAAAGTAGTCCATATTCTTATAGGCGATGATAGATTAAATGTGAAAGACCTGAGGCCGAATTCAATACCTCTTTTCAGTCTGGAAACCTGGGCTGATTCCACCTTTCAATAAATCAGCATGGAATGTACAAAGATATTTCGTAATTGATTCAGAACAGCCTACTTATTTGCAATTCCATCCTTTCAAGGCGACACTCAATCCATTCAAGACACATCAGCTGGTTCGTGGGAAAACGACAAAAAAGCGGCACTTTTTATTTTCATCACTATTCATGAAATCGAAGGTGAATAATTTTAGAAATGATCAAAACCCGTGGCTAAATGAAAAATAAAACATGATAATGTATGGAATAGCATTACTGAGGGTTCTATGGTTAATGCTGCCGCGAGACGAGACGATACGAGACCTAGGCCAGTCTCGTTTTCCGAACCCAGTAACGTCTCGACTCGACTCTCGTCTCGTTTTCAAAAGTAAAAATGATACTTTTTGATGTAGGAATGGTTAATTTTTGTGCTGAATGCAGAGACTTGAAATAAAATGGAAGCGGTTATTGCATTATTGACACGATCAGGGCTTTTAGAAGAAGTAGAAATGTTTTAAATTTAGAATTATCCTGCTGAAAGCAATGAAGATATCCATCAATATTCATGGAAACGAAAAATCCCTGACCCACAAACTGAACATGGAATCTCTGAATTGAATGGATGTATATATGTGAAATTTGCATCTTAACCCTTTGAGTGCGGAATGACGTGATATCACGTCGTGATTGTCTTTTCGCTGTTGCTGATGACGTTATATTACGTCAAGGGTACCGTGAGTGTTCCAGCTTTCACTAGGGAACTATCACTAGGCCCCCTAGTTAAAGCCGGAACACTCGCGGTACCCTTGACGTGATATCACGTCATCAGCACCAGCGTAAAGACATCGTGACGTGATATCACGTCGTGCGGCACTCAAAGGTTTAATACCTCATTAGGCCTTGATTGCCAAAAAATAGTATTTTTCAGAAATAATTTCTGTGACTGGAATTTTCACGGTACACCTATGCCCATAATGATGCCATGCCCTTCCAAGGAGATCCAGCGTTCCTCCAGGGAACTGGACTCCGAGGTGAAGCGGGTAAGGGGGTTGACATGGCGCTCGCAATCTGTAGTATTATCTCGAGGAATGATCGTGGACCCCTGGTTTGGAGCCGAGTGGAAGGCACAAACCAGAGGCTGCGTCGCTTCTGAATGGACATTGGAACATCCTACGTCGACCTTCGGCCAGTTATCCGATCGTGTCGGAACCCTCTAAACCGTTCAGGAGTCCATTACACGGCCGAGGCAGCCAGCTGTGTAACGAGTAGTATATTCGAGCACTGCACGCCTTTTTTAGGGTAGAGAGTTGCACAGTGATCAAGTCAAATAGTGGGTTATTAAATAAGAGGGTCGCCGTAAATAATGGTAGCTATGGAATATCATTTAGAAATCAGAATAGCTCAGTATCCAAACAAAATAGAAGCGGCCTAGGTCCATCAATAACTGCTTCCATAAATGTATTAAAATACACTGAATAAGGAAGCTGTAGTTGGATCCAAAGGAATCAATTTCCATGGTGGTCGTTATTTGCCGTAATATTAAAAACAAAGTGTCCCATTTTCGCCATCTCATCTTGAGCACGGACGTTGATGTAGTGATAGGAACAGAAAGCTGGTTGTCGAGTTGAATTTCGGATAACGAGATCTTTCCAAAATCATATGCAATGTATAGGAAATACCGATTGGCGAGAGGAGTAGGAGGTGTGTTTATAGCTGTAAAAGATGAGATCGTAAGTGGAGCCGAAATATTTCCAGAAAACAACGTAGGGAGTGTGCGGTGTTCCATCAAGAGCTCGTCAAAAAGATTTTCATATGCGGTCATGACGAAAAAAAATCTCTTAGTAAATTCCACACTTAAAATTTTACTACCAACCTAGGTTTACATTACCTAGAAATCATTTTCATACCTTAAAAATGATTGCTAGGCAATTGAAACCTAGGTTGGTGGTAAAATTTCAAGCGTGGAATTTACTAAGAAATTTTCTTTTGTCATGTCTGCGGTTACCTTCCACAAAGTTACGCCTTCTACCATTAATTTAACTTTTATATGCACTCAGTGCAGGCCTCCTAATTCAAGTTTAAACACAGCTTAGCAGTTTGAAAGACAGGTGGAACATTTCATAAATAAAAATAACGAATGTAATATTATTATTATTGGTGGTGATTTCAACGTTCCCCCAACAGACTGGAAGGCATATAGTTTTAAAAGTGGTGGCAAAGATTAGGAGTTCTGCGACACTCTTCTCTATACTCTTACATCAAACTCATTGCAGCAATTAGTAGCAACACCCACGAGAGGAAAGAAAGTTTTAGATCTTTTGGGAACAAACATCCCTGAAAGCGTTCTTAATGTTAAAAGAGTGAATGACATTAGTTACCACAAAGAAGTAAGTGCTAAATTTCATATAAATACTGACAAAAGGATATCCTCAAAAAGAAAAGTGTACTTACACTACAAGGCAGATTTCGATTGTTTAAAAAGGGAACTTCGACCACTTAAAATAAGTTTAGTGTTGAAAGCCAAAGCCATATTACAAACGACGCTTAGAATACTTTTCGTAGCATCGCGCGACTTGCCACCTATCTATAAGAGCGGCGATAAGGATGATCCTCGTAACTATAAACCTATCTCCCTCGCGTTCATTTCATGCAAAATATTATACATACGCAAACATATAATCTTCTGTTCAATTATGATGTATTTATATAGTCTGATCATAGTAATTCAAAACCATCATAGATTCTGAAAAGGTAGGTCCTGCGAAACTTACGTAGCCCTTTTCGTTCACCACGTTCTTTCCTCAGGAGAAAGGCTCACCCAGTTAGACGCAATATTTTTAGATTTCATAAAAGCTTTCGATAAAGTTCCGCAATCAAAATTATTTGTCAGCTAAAAACCTATGGAATACATCACGATATAATAGGCTGGATTGAAGATTTCTTAAGTAACCGCCAACAGAGGGTAGTTGTAGATGGCGTTATTTCAGATACAGTCACATCCGGTGTACCCCAGGGAAGTGTCATTGGTCCCTTATTATTCCTTTCGTATATTAATGATATCACCTCAGTCGTTACGAGTTAAGCTCGTCTCTTCGCGGACGGCGCAGTATTTTACAGGGATATTAACACAGAGTCTAATACATAGGTTCCCAACCTTTTTTGAGTCAGCGCCCACTTTTTCAGTCAATAATTTGATAGCGCCCCCCTTAGGTTAACTACATTGTACATGCTATATATTGAAAAACAAGAACAAATTTTGAATTTTCTTTAATCTTAAGATAATTAAATATTGAAGTATTGTTTACAGAACGATTAAAATGTTATTAATAATTAATATAATATTATTAATGAGACAGCTGAGCTTGATGCATGAAACTAATTTATCAATATTTGGTGCCATTTTTGTCATTAATAACCTTAAGTCACCGCGTTCCACTATTGACAACATGTTTCTTTTCTTAGTTAATAGATTGGTCACCATGCTAAACCTTCTTTCTGCTAAATATGAGGACAGAAAAGAAATGAAAAATTTCTTTACTGCAGCCCATAAGGCTGGATATAATATTGGAATTTGACGTTGAAGCCAAAATTCTTGATACCCATTTTTTAATTTAAATTTCAACTCTTCATTTGTTGACAATTCAATAAACTCCTCCTGCAGTTATAATTCTTTGATTTCTAAGTTAGAGGATGGTTCTATGACCCAATCTGGAATGACCATATTGAGTAAATCCTCAAATCTAATTGTAAAGTCTTCTTTTAGTGCTTCCAAATGCTGGCAGTAAGCGAGAATGTCGTTATCATTAGTTTCCATTGAAGAAAGATTTGGAAACTGATGAAATTGTGTTCTACCCAAATTTTGTTTGTACAAAGCAAGTTTTGACACAAATGCAGAGATAATTGCCTTAGCTTTGATCAAATTCAAATCATTTCCTTGCAGTTGTAGGTTTTTTCTGTCAAATAAGCAATATCGCTCTTACATTTCAATAAATTCACTCTTAATAAATCATCCTTGCTTTCAAAAAACTTAGTAATTGCTTCAAAGAGTTCAAAAAATCGTTTTAGACAAGTACCTTTTGACAGCCAACGAACTTCTGTGTGCAATAGTAACCGATTAAAGTCTTCGTCGTTTTCATCACAAAGCTTTCTAAATAATCTATCATTGATAGCATTGCTTCTGATCCTGTTAACTGCAGTAATTACATACTGTAGCGAGCGGTGAAGGCGATCACTAAGGTGTTTTACTACCAAATGTTGTCGGTGAATTACACAATGCACGGCGACTACATTTGGTAACGCTCTTTTCAAATATGAAATAAAACCACGGTGACGTCCAACCATTGCCGGAGCGCCATCGGTAGCAACAGACAAGATTTATTCAGAGGAATTCCTTTTTCTTCAAAATAGTGTTCCAAAACGCCAAAAACAGATTTTCCTTTAGTGTCCGTTTCTAACGTTCTTGCGAATGATAATTTTTGACAAATGCTTTCATCTTTTATGAAGCGAACGTACACCAGAAGTAAAGACACGTTTTTTAGCAAAGTAGATTCATTAGGCTGTAATGAAAACTCGGTAGTCTTAAAAAAATCAGCTAGAGAACTCTCCACATCCTCGGACATTTCGTCTATTCGCCTCTGCACTGTATTATTACTCAGCGGAATTTTTAAAATTATATCAGACGGTGGCTTATGCAGCACGGTACGCAGAACTTCACTCAAAGCTGGAATTATCAATTCTTCGCCAATTGTGTGGTTTTCCCGATTTAGCAATGAGTAAGGAAATATTATATGACGCACGTAATCCATCATTTTCTTCTTTTGATGCGGCCGAAAACATATCACCCAAAGTAGGACGTCTCGAATGTTGATCTCTGAGCATTTGAAAGTAAGATATATTTTTATATTTTTTCTCAGGATGTATTTTGCTCAAGTGCTCTTCTAATCGCGAAGGTTTCATAGCTTCATTGGAAAACACCTTGTGGCAAATTAGGAACATTGGTAATGTCTTGTTTGTGGGTGATTGAATGAAACCATATTTTAAATATTCGACATTGTATTGTCTACATTTTTTCTTTGGTTCCGACATGAATCTATCTGCGTCTAAGGCTGTAGCGTCAAAAGTTGAAGAATCGAAACAAAGATGTCAGTAATGCCGTCAGTGGCCATTGCCCAACTGCTCAAGGGGGCGGCGGCTGGACCTCAACGCCCCCTCAATATGACTTGGGCACAGAACGCCCCCCTCAGACTTCTCAGCGCCCACCGGGGGGCGGTAGCGCCCCCGTTGGGAACCACTGGTCTAATAGAATTGTGTTGAAGAAAGACGGAGATACTATAAACGAATGGTGCGACACTTGGCAGTTAGAATTAAATTTTTATAAGTTCGTTGTTGTGATTTTTTGGAGATAGAGTTGCTTAATCAATCCGAACTAATGAATATAGAGTCAGTGAAATATCCTAGGATAAGGAAATGCGTCCTGAAGGAATAAAATCTCTTTTGGTACCGTTCGTATGAAAAAGAAAAAAAAATGTACCGCCCGCAGCTCGATCATCCGGTCATCTGTGCATTACGAGTCCATTAGCGATGATCATGAGACCAAAGAGAATCATGAGACCCTGGCGAGCGATTCTTTGGCGCCGTAATAGACATGGTAGATATTGCTTATGCTGATTACAAATGAATTAATTATAAAAACTACGGCAAGATAGAGAAAAACCAAGACCAATTAGCACTGCATTTGACCTCGCGCACGACATGAAAAATATCTACGGCATTCAAATTGGCGAGTCAACGTACGCAGTCACCCCTTTGTTAGACTGACCCCCTCCGTCATATGTATTGTCGAGGATAACTCATTATAGCCCTCTCTCTACTATGGACAGGCTGGAAGGTGTCGACTGAAAAGCATATGTCGCCTCAAATGACAACTCTTGACTTATGGAACTAAGTTTGTCATAGGCATGGAATGTACAAGGTAGTCTTGTCGGAATTTGCAGGCATTGTATTCGTGACATTGAGAATTAGTCGCTCAAATACGTTTAAGTAGTCGATCCCGGAAGAAGGTCTGTTACCAGCCTACGACCTTTGGTTGGCCTGATGGGCACGCTAGGAATCGAGTGGTCGAGGCCAGTATATTTCAGCTTCTTAAATTCTCGCTGGACATACCTCTAGTGATCCCGGAAATATCTACAGACGATCTAATTTAGTCGCAAACAACGTATTTCAAAACTTTTTTTTACGGTGAAGAACAATTCGAGAGCTTATGGCTCAAGCACTTCTTCACGCAGCTCATGAAGTCCCATTCGTGGGATCAGTATTGGTATAATTGGGTGCGAATTTTAATGTTTGTTTGGAGAATGATGCATTAGAAAAACCTATCATAACTTAATAAATGCCGGAAAGTCCTAATTCTGATTCTTAGTTAATTCCAATGTTGATTACGGCGAAGAATTATTTTCTCCGTCAAAGTTTCTTTCAGTATACCACGAGACTGAGGGGAGTCTCGTCGAGCCCAAGACCTATTGTTTCGTCTCGCCAAATAGTTGGTCGTATCGTCGTCTCGAGTTTCGTCTCGCATTTCTGACCCAAACATCGTCTCGAGCTTCGAGGCAGCTCCAACTTAGGCTCATTTATGTCTCCAAACTAGAGTGTACATAATTAATGCAGCGATGGCAGACGAAATCTGCCACAAAGCACTTGACCAAGCCCGGGCTTATCCCTTCCTCATGCTCATGACGTTATGTTCTATTCACCATAATTTCAAGCTCTCAATGGTCGCATTCTTATTTTCACTCTGCGGGAAATCCTTCGGCCGCCATTGTCGGGATAAAAACACTCTTCTCCCTTGTTGAGATAATGGATGTGCATACAATTTAAAAAAAATTCATTCGTTTTGGAAGTTTTAGGGGTTTAATTTCGCATAAAATCAATGAAGTGACTAGCTGTATGAGGCCAATGATGTTTCTAAATGTAAAAGCGGCTAATTTCATATTCCACCGTGAGATGGTTTACTTAACCTTGAAAATTCATGACTCACCAGAGACAGAATTAGACCCAGTGAAAAGAAATTGGACTGCGGAAGATATCATAAGTTAGCACTGTCTATTTATCTACTTGGAGATATTAACAACACCAAATAATCCCTAAAGAATAATTATATTGCTATCAGGTAAATATTTTTGTATGAATTTTGCGGGTCACGAGCAGAGTCATATAATGTTAGTCTTATGGTAGTCCGCTTATGGTAGTCCGAGCGAGATAGTTCCCTAATCACAATAGAGACCATATTCAAATTATACGTTTTAATTTCATCAGCTGTAGGACACATGAATTAAATATTGCACTATTAATGGTGCAATAATATGGTTTTATATGACAGAAATTGTAAGTAATCAAATTAAAATATCTAAATAAGCCTCTAAATTTACTCATTTTTTTCGCGCAGTGCGTTTAAAGCTATTTCAAAACGGAAGGTATTTTGTGATACTCAAGAACCGACTGCGGTGACAATATGATTAATTTTCAAAAATAGTTGAGAAAACATACAAACTACACGCTGTTAATTTTTGACGACATCAAAGTGTTAGAAATACCTTCGAAGATTACCCCTTCCAAGATTGAATACTAGTAGTCAGCACTTGGTCGTCCGCGATCTTAACTACCTGTATTAGCTGCTCTCCTACCTTTATTCCGACATCGACGTAGTTCTTCCCATGCCTGTATGACCATTTTCTCAGCATTAATGTTACAAAGCACAGGCGACGAAGGGCTCCCTTACTTTACCTCGCGACCTATAGTTGCCCACAATCTGTTAAACACCTTTTCGAAATCTTCAAAGCAAGAGAAAACATCCTGGTCATACTCTACGTTTCTTTCTCTAAATGTTCCCATCACCGAAATTGCACCCCGAGTTGACCTTCCTCACCGGAACCCAAACTAGTCATTACCAAAGTGGAAATTGGCCTTACTCCCTAACATTTTATTGATTATTCTAATTGCAACTTTGGCTGCATACGAAATCATACTGATTGTTCCATATTGCTCGCATTCTGAGGTAGTAGTAGGTAGGTAGTGAGTAGGAGGATGTCAAGGACGTTGCCTCGTATGAGGATAGGAGAGGGAAAAAATTGCACAGGAAGGTTTTATATCCCACGGCATTGATGAGTCATAATTTTCCATCAAATACTATTTAAATGATGCCACTAATATCCATTATGCATCCTCTCATCCATCCATCCATCATAACATATCCAATTCTTACGTATACAAGCATTAAAATAACATAAAGCGGAACTGAATCGCCTAAATTTGCTTAGCTTAAAATCCTGGTTAAAGCACAGCTGCAGTGTCCTGTATCGCTGTGTCGCTACTTATCATTTTTGCCCTTTAGACAATTACGAAAGGAAAATGAAAAAGCCCCTAGTATTATTTCAATTGACTTCAGAAATTGTGTGCTGAATGGTGATGCCAGGGTAATCCTAGTAATTCAATATGAAAATGCTCTTTTCCTGTGGAGCTTGAAACATGGAAATATTATCTCTTTCTTTTAGTGAGTTTAAATTTTAGTTTAAATTGTAGTCTAAACTTTGATTAACAAAACGTTAACTTAAAGTTAATCTCTTAATATTCATAAATATGTGTACATTAAATCACGCCCCGAGTATATAACGTATTTTTGCAGTAATTAACAAGGTAAAAATTTGTGACATCCGCAATTTGTTTAACGCCAGCGACCGATTTCGGCTGTCACTCCATTATTAGGCAAATGCACCTGTTGATAGCGTGACAGCCGAAACCAGTCGCTAGTGTATTATTAATTGTGTATGTCACAAATTTTTATCTTGTTAATCATCACGTCCTTCCACCAAGTGAAAACTTCTAATTTCCATAGTATTTTTGCAGGGTTCGTATTCCGACTAATATTTTCAGCCCAAGTACTCCGGAATTTTCTACTGTAGCGTTTCCTCCTCACCCCCTCGCACCATCACCACTGAGATTTCTCGGCCTGGGTTTGGTGGGTCAGTCTTGATGGATAATAAACTGAAAGCCTTAGGAATTTTCCTCTGCGGGGGAACAGAGTGCTTAAGTGCATGCCATGTACCTTACTGGAAAAGTTTAGATGGGGGAATATCGGCAGGGTTACAGAATTACGTTTCTGTGACCACCTGAGAGGGAGAGTGATCTCAGTCCCGATACAAAGAGTTTTTGGGCGCAAAGGGAACGAATGGTGTCGAGGGGTAGAGGCCTCTTTCGAAACATATGAGGGGGAAGGAAGAGGCCCTGACCAGTAGTTACATGTTGATCCAATTTGCGGAATTCAAGGAGGGAGGTAAAAGGGGGGAAATAGATTCCAGGCCGTGCTTTCGAGCAATGATGGGAAAACTCTAAATCCCTTCCCCTCTCTCTGATACCCCTTCCCTCCCTCCACCACTCTCTTACACCGTGACACACAGATTCCTGAAGCAGATGAGAAAAATACTAACACGGTCGTGGGAGTCCTATTTCATCATATTTAAAAAATTGTTAATCACACTATATCTGTGACCTGACATAATTGTTCAAGGCAATATACATTTCGCTCGCATTTGTGATAACTAGTATTATTATATGGCACGGGTATAATGATAGCTTTGGTTAAAGCTGTTGAATAAGTCATTTGCCCAAGCGCTTAAAATTGTGAAACATTTCTCGCATACGTAGGTATGAATTTCATAAAATAAGTTTTTACGTAACATAGTATAACTGAATGCATTTATTAATTAGAAAAAACTAATATTTTATGCTATAATTTTCTAATGGCTACAATACTGGCGTGCGTATGAAGGCTGATAAATCACGCCGCCGCCGGTAAAAAAAACATCGGATCGGCGCTCCGCCGCCGCACCATTTCAGCCATCAGCGTCTGCCGCCGATGTTATTTTTCAATCGTTAGGCCTCATCTGGAATATGCTGTTAGTGTATGGAATCCATATGAAGCGGGGTTGATATCGGAATTAGATAGCGTGCAGCGAAGAGGAGCTAAGTTTGCGAAAAACTGCAACGACAAGTTTAGTAGTCTCTGGATTGTTTGAAGAATTGGGATGGGAATCGCTATCACAGTGTAGATTAAATTATAGGCTTAACCTCTTGGCTAAATTTCAAGAAAAGCATTTCTCTGGCGACGTAAAAAACATACTATTTACCCCCTCGTACTGCGGCAGATTAGAACGCGCCAATAAAATTGAAAGATAAATTGTAGAACCGATAGGTAAAAAAATGTCATTTTTCCGCGTACCATTCGGGACCATAACAGCTGTGATCGCCGTCATGAATAGTGCGATTAGTGATATTAGCTAGTCTGTGGATCTTTCTCTTTATATTCTCTACGTTCTAATTTATGCATGATGTAAATATTGATATTCTTATTTATGCATGTTATTTTGAATCTGTAATTTGAATTTGAGTCTTTGTATCCCTTGCGTGTTGGAACGATTGACGATAGAATGTTTCTTGGTTAGTAGATTTTGATTTGGCGCGTTGTATGTGTGGTCTATTGGTTTCAATGTATTTTCGGTGTTCTACCGTATCATTCATGCATACCTGGTGTGGAAGCACCCCCTGCCACACACTCTTAGGGTGGCTTGCCGGGTGTGACGTAGATGTAGAGGTAGATGTAGTTTTTCCATCGGCGCACATAGATAGCGGCGCGGATAGAGATCAATCATCAAATACAGCGGAGGGCAGCTAGATTTGTGAAAAATAATTATCATATGCATAGTAGTGTTAGTGAATTGTTGAGGAATTTAGGATGGGAACCTCTATTTGATTAAAGGGAAAAATATAGGTTAAAACTTTTACGATAGTTTGATGTGTACTATTTTTTGCCGGACGTTCAACATATTCTGCTTGAGCCAAACTATTATGGTAGAAACGATCACAGGCATAAAATTAAGGAAATATACTGTAGAACCAATAGATTTAAAATTTCTTTGTTTCCAAGTACAGTAGGGGACCATAATAGTGTTTAATTGTTTTTACGTGGCATAATAGTGTTAAATATTATCAAATACCGGGAATTCCCGGTCCAGTCGAATTTTTTTCCACTTGGAATCGGCCATCTTTACACCTTCACACCACCATTGTGTTTGTCATTTTTAAGTCTTCCTATCCACTTTCTTTCTACCTTTCTAAATGCGCATTATGTGTTTGTGTGTGTGTTTATATATTTTTTGGGACATTAATGAATAACATAATTTTTGGTGCATAGCATACGACTGTTAAGCATCATTTCACGGCTCGTAAATGAGGAGTATTTGATTTGAGAGTGCCGGAGATCCATATCACTTGATTCTTTTTTCTTTCTGTCGATAGGGACGAGAAGCAGATCGACTTTGCGGAGCAAGTGGAGAGTGTGGCATACGTACTTTGTGGATCCGAGGCCGTGTCCCTTGATACCTTCTGCCAGATATTCGACGCCAAAGGGGTGAGTAGGTGTTCCTACTTAAAAGTGAAATATCTGTACATTTTTCTTTTAATTTGGAAGAAAATACCTCTAGCATAGACACTCAGGAGCAGACGATTTGCTTATTAGTGCTCCTTTGCCAGCAAATCTCTCCTTGAGATACCCAAGTGGTATGAGTTGGAAATATATTTACTTATCAACCGAAGCGATAATATTCTAACTTCTCAGTGATTCAACGTTCACTGCTCAGCAAACGCTAAGATGAATATGTTTACCCCTATTACGCTTGTGGTAAATCACGGATACCGCGGAAGCGCTTCACCTTGGAACACGACCGAGGACAGGCAGTGCCACCACCACAGTGTGCTGAAATCGAAAAAAGTTGGCCAAAACATCAATTTTCGACTTTTTCATTTCCAGCCGGGAATTAAACTCCCACATTTTTGAATAATCATGTTACATAAAACGGCAGATTATTTTCCGCCTCAGCGGTTTGTTAAATTTTTACAGCTCGTGGAAAATGAATAAAAATTCATGAAACTTGAAATCTGAGATTTTAAGGAAAATTGTCTAAGTTTGTTCTACTGGTGATGGAATTTAGAACCAAAATATAACTTTTTGGGAATATTTTTTCATACTGTCATTTTCTTAGATGGTAAGGAGGTAAATATTTTGATGAATGACCCTTATTTAGCAATTATACGCTTAATTTAACGCATTGCTATTTTTAGCTCAAATTTTCAAAAGTACTTAGCGCCGCTTGCCGCTCCTGAAATCTTTAAACCAGGAGTTAGGTTGAAGTCTGTAGTATATGATGGATAAAAAAAATCTTGCACCCTTTCATTTTTTTCGCGATAGCGTAAAACAAAGAGGGGTGGTTCACGTCTACGCCTAGCATGTCGCGCACGGTTGGAAAATCGGGATCTCTCAGTTTCTGCTTTAGAGCCCGGAAGTTCCCCAACTACCGTACACATTTTGTTTCCACCTCATTTTTATATGACCTTCTGGTATGTATACTCCTGTCCAAAAAAAACTTACCACCTCGAAGCCGAAAATTTAAGTCCCGAGTTGACGTCGATGTGACAACACGGTCGAACCACGCCCCCTGCGTGGGAAGGCAATAGCCAGACGGAACGGGACAAAGACCTTCCTCGCCGCAGTTGGAGAGGTAGAATCGGGAGAATGAGGGAGAATATGCTCAACGGGAAAATTATGACCTGCGAAAGGAAATTCTTAATGGTTGGAGGTGGGCCCAGGCTTCTGTTTTGTGTGAGCGAGAGTGAAAGGGGGATAGCCCGTTTCGGTCGCTCCAAGAGACCAAGACATCTTGTTGACGACCTTCTCCCAAGATTATTTTGCTCTAATCTTAGAAGCAAAGACCATGCCGCGAGACACCGAGACGGCGATAAACCTAACGGTACGCGGGCTCCTCGTGAACCCTTTGTCTAAGGCGGCTTCTCCCTGCACCCAGATTTAGTTTTCTTACCTGAAATACGCACAAAGAACACCTGCTACAATTCTAAAAATTGGGTTTCCCAAAAATACTACCGGTCTGCTGTTGGTTCGAATTCTGCCGTTAATTTGTGGCTGAGCGTCGGTCATCAGTCTCCCTTCAGTATTCGTTCTTCGGTGTAAGTGTTGAAGAGCGTCGAGTCTGTGCTGGGTTATGAACACTACTTCAGTGACCCGCCCAGATTTGCCTAGTGTTCCCATAGAAAGAAGAGGAGCCTGTTTTAGAGTTACTGTTCAAGAAACTTAACTTGGAGTGAAAGGAAAAATTACAAATTTTGTTTGCGGCCATCATTCAGAATTGTTTTTTCACCAATATTGCCAGAAGTGGAATCAGTGTTCAAGAATGGACAACAGATTTGGAAAAATGCATGTATTGGTTGAAACGGGAAATAAAATTTCCACCGGCATTGTTACAAATCACTGGAGTACATCTGCTCCGGGTGAGAACTAACATAACATGGAAAGAGTCAGAAGATAGACAAAAATTAGGAATGGAGAAGAGAAAAAAAGGTTGTATAACAAGCTTTCCATTCCAGAATTGTGGATTCGCTTAAAATAGGTTTTTGGAACGACCAATGACGGAAACACAGCGAGATGCTATTTCTCTAACCCAGAACTTTACGCGGAAATTTCCGATTAACGCTCCATATGACCATTGATAGAAATATGTCGGAGATATATAATGAGTGTGCTTCCGAGTAGTACCGTTTGAATGTTTAAGTTTGAAACTACGGTCTTTTACGAAAATAGTAAATATTTCCATTTTATGTCCATTTCATTTAAACTAACTGGGACTAAATTTTTTACCCTCTATTTTGTCATTTCATTAAATTCACCTTGTATAACTGTGTAGTCCATCGCAAACATGTTTTATGCAACTTTGTTTTTCAGGAATTCCCGAAGAACTCATTTCCGGCATCTCAATGATTTTGAAAATTACATCAAGTGGGCCGAAAACAATTATGAAGTTTTCTCAAAATATTTCCAAGATGCAGGAAAAATTTTATGTTCACCTTTATCCATGGTAATATATGCTACCAACTGTGCATAAAGAATAATTTCATGGAGCTGATATAGTCAAATATTCAAATCTCCCAATTGGTCAGTTCTCTGAGGGGACCTTCGAGGCGCAAAACAAGGACATTAGCAACACACGAGGAAAATATCCAGGATTGGCCATGAATCCGAATTCCCATCGATTTCCCATCGATTACTCTGTCCCAACATTTCCCATCGATTACTCCTACCATCACATTCCCTTCTGTCTAGTTCTTAGGGATTACCTTGTGGAGCGACAAGGAACATACCGAAGGAAGTCAAAAATCTTTTTGTGTGAGCCAACAAGTGAGTGAGATGAAGAAATTACATCCTTAGAGGATTTTGACTCCGAAAATCATGCTGAATGAGATGATGTAGCGACTTGATCACTAATGGTCAATGCCTTTTTGGCTATATTATACATGTGTCTCATTCTCTTAGGCTAAAATGTAAAATTCAAGACCAAATCACTTGTTTCGAAAATGGTTTATATGTAACCCGCATCACTGTTTCTACATTTTTAGCCCTCGTTTCCCCCTTATTATGACCTTGTGCTCCACATCACCCTCAAAAGGTTTTATAGCGTCTTAAAATAGATAATTAATAAAACTAGGCAATCATTTACCAACGACGATGGCTACAGTGAGTTTAGGCCGATTTCAGCCCTCTGTGCGCCGCCTCTTCTGGTACTTAGGTAATGACGATTCCGCGCGTACCAAATGCTGCCAACCGGCAAACTGAGATTACCGACCTGGCCTCCCTTCAAACTGTCTCTCTTCCTCTATTTTTTTCACGCTCTCTTTGTTTTGGTCTTCTTTAGAAGCACGCATCCCTCATCCGCTCCCTAAGTTTCCTTTGCAACACATTTGAACGGTCCGAGGCCGGATTAGTGAAGGCCGGATGATTGTGAGGGATTAATATGGATTAATCTGTCCCTTTTGTACCACTTCAATAACGATGAACATGATTTTATTGAATTCTTGCACCCAGTTGAGACTGTGGTTGGGTCTGAATTCCGTTCTACAATCTCATTCTCTTCGACGAATTTTTCACACAGCTCAATTTAGTCTCGCTTATTCATTATCATCACCTTTATCTGCCTTTTGAATTGAAAGGTTTTCGGACTAAAGTTTGTGTTTAATGGAATTTAGGGTATCAAATTCTGGGAAGTACTTCATGGCTTTGAAATCTTTCTGTAGAAGACTTTTCAGTTTCTGAGCAGTGATATATTTAACGTGGGTATTTTCTTTCTGGAGATCTAATTCGTATGAACTACGTATAATATAGTAGGTATAAGTAATATTATCGACTTAATAAAGCAGCTTTCCGAAGTGAATATCCCCAATAAGAATACCTACGTAAGTATTATTAGATGTGTGAAACCATTTCACCAGGGACCTAAAGAAGTCACCTACTAAAGCGCTAGAAATTGAAGAGAGACCATCTTCGTCCAGAAGTCTGCGCCTACCCCTATCACCTGTGTGAACTAATTAAGACGTTCCTTTTCCTAAAAATTATTTCCTATACAATGGAAAATATTTTGAACAATCCAACGGCTTAGCAATGGCATACCCTTTAACTCCACTCCTTGCGGATATGTATAAGGACCAATTTGAAGAAGAATAATCCTCCTCTAGTAATGGACTAACCAAAAATGTATTGTGTTTGTTCCGATATGTTGAATATGTGTTTTCTGTATGGACCAGTTCTGACAGGTACCTAAAATTATTTACAAGTCTCTTAATCTACAAAATACCGTGCGAACCACCACTAGGGTGTGTGGCACGAGGTGATTCAACACAAGGCATGCAGCACTCATCCAAGTTCAAATCAGAACCGCGCACGTTCCCCCGCCAAAATCCGTCAGGACAACGATACGCAGTCAGACCAGAAACTTGGTGAGTGATACGTAGAAGAACATCTCACCATACAGTACACTACTCAAGATATAACTACTGATTAATATTGTAAATGCCGCAAATATATGGCTCTACAAGGTACTGAGACATGCGAACGGTAGAGAACGACGGCTTCGGTAAATATTCCTGTTTTCTTCTTCGGCCAGTATTTTCGTGTCCCGCTATGGTTCGCGCTTGATTTTCGTGTATTAAAGGTGGCTGTCCATGAGCACTAGATTGTGGTCACTTAATATCCGCATTGGTATATCTCTTGCACTGCTAGACTTGGTTCATCTATCTGACTCTGACAAGTGTGTAGTCTATTTCGTATATGGCTATATCCCCTGGCATCTTCCATGTGCACCTCCTACACCGATGGTGCTCGATGAGTGTTAGCTACTACCATATTCTTTTCATTAAATAACTCTTTCAGTCATTCTGCCTCGTCATCTCTTTTGCCTAATCCGATATATCCTACATTATTAGGCTTTTTTTCTCTCCCATACCACTGCATTCCAGTCTCACATAATGATTAGGTTTATCTTTAGATTTCATGGGTGTATTACTCAGCCCAGGCGTCAAAACGGGTGGCTCGTAGGATTTTTGAAAATTGTAGGTATTTTTTAGGCTAGAGAGTAGGTCGTTCAGTGGGATTCAAAATATACATTCGACAACAACCTCAGAGTAAATCCAAGAAACGTTAACCGTCATTCCCGAAAAAACTTGAGAGAAGCACAAATAAATAAATGTCACTTCCGTAGCGAAAATAATTCATATCAATAAATGTGTCTATTTCAACATACCACCAAGTAAACAAAGATTCTGTTTTATTGGAAAATAATTCCAACACTCGCTCTCTAGATAACTGCGAAACTTCAAAGAGAAACTCGCTTCTAAGTCACTTCAGGTAACATCGAAAAGATAATGCACAGATAACAGCGAACCGAAAATCATCAAGCTAAATGCGATATAAATTTAGTAATAGCTAATTTCCGTAGCGCAAAGAATAAGCGTGCCGAAATTGAGCATATATTTGAAAGCGCAGATATAGTAATCGGAACAGAAAGCTGGCTTGCAGAGGATATTAGCGATAGAGAGTTTTTTCCGACAGGATATAAAAATCTTTAAACGTGATAGACCAGATAGGACTGGCGGTGGAGTATGTTTAGCAGTTAAATCGCATTTGATTAGTTCCGACCACAAATTATACGACAGTGAAATAGAGAGCGTGTGGTGTACCATAAAGCAACAAAACAATAGAAACATACATATATGTTCATTTCGCTGTAAAAATTAGAAACTCAATTATCATCATTTACCTCGAGAGATAATAAAAGCGTAATAATTATCGGTGGAGATTTCAACCTCCCGGCTATAAATTGGAAAACCGATAGCGTTGAAACAAGTTCAAGGAAGCGTGATATATGGGAGGCTTTAATTAATACACTTTCACACCACTCTCTTACTCAAGTTGTAAACGAACCTACTACAGGTAGTGAAACATTAGATCCTTTAGCTGTTAGTCACCCTACAATTATTAAACACATCGATATCCTCGAAGGCATAAGTGCTCATAAACTAATTTTTACGACTTTGAATACACCAGTAGAGTGCACTGTAAAATCTAAACGTAGAGTCTACTTATTTGAAAAATGCGATTTCATAAAATTTGGAGAGATGTTTGAAGCCTCATTCACGAAATTCATGGCCACTATGAAGGACGAGAGCACCGAAGTATCATGGAGATATTTTTTGGAAACACTACGTAAAGGAATAAACTCCACTTTCTCCGGCGAGATGTTGTAGAACAGCATATTGAAAAATGATACTCAAACGATATCGTGCTGTCTACCAAATTTATTTCAAACTCTTATAACACGTGTTTCAACTGTCTAGCAGTCATCATCAGGGGATCAGGTCTAGCAGTCATGCCAGAGGATATAGTCTTACCTGATGATGACTGCTAGACAGTTGAAACACGTGCTGTAAGAGTTTGAAATAAATTTCGTAGACAGTACGATATCGTTTGAGTATCATTTTTCTACGTAAAGGAATCGATAAATATATTCTACACAAATTCAAACGGGAGACAAAGGCATTTACACAACCTGTATAAAAATTCTATTAAGTCTGGTAACAAAACAATGGAACTTACGGCTAGAGAAATTTACGTTGACCAACGCTCAATGACGAAGAAAATCATGCGCACTAGTGAACGAAACTTCAAGAATTCCTTGGTGAATTACTATATGAAAACCCCAAGTCATTCTGGTCTTACGCGAGAGATCTCCAAGGCGAATCAGCATCTACATCTACATCTACGTCATACCCTGCAAGCCACCCAAAGGGTGTGTGGCAGGGGGTGCTTTCGCACCAGCATGCATGAATGATATGGTAGAACACCGACATCACATTAAAACCCGCATACCACACATGCAAAGCGCCAATTAAAAATCTTATACCCAAGAAACATTCTATCTTCAATCGTTCCAACATGCAAGGGATACAAATACTACTACTACAGATTCAAAATATCATGCATAAATAAGAACATCAATATTTACATCATGCATAAATCATCAGCATTCATAAAGCCAACCTATTAAACCACTACTTCGAAAGTGTATCCACTAAGGATGACACAACTATTTACACATTCCGGACGTTAACGAGCCGATGGCGGACATAACAATTCATCGTGATGGAATAACTAAACAACTTCGTTCGATTAAAAGTAACATGTCCCCAGATCCAGAAGGAATACCTGCACGCGTGCTCTAGGAGTGCGCCACAGATTGCACTGTTCTTAGAAATTATATTTAGCAAATCATTATCCGAAGGCAAGGTGCCCCAAGACTGGAAAATAGCCAACGTCACTCCGAATTTCAAACAAGAAAATAAGAGTGACCCAGGAAATGACCAGCCTATATCGTTAACATCACTTTTATGCAATATCCTCGAACACATTGTCGTTAGTAATATTATGACATTCCTGGATAATCGGACCGGTCTATTCCCTCATTCATGAAATGCTTTTCATTGATTGATAAATTTGCAATTGAGGGGATAAGAACATCAGACGACAGGCAGGACGTAGAAATTGAGTGGGGCATAGTACTCGAGAAATAAACATCACATTTGACGATCAAGGAGACCGCTCTATTTTCTTTACAAAGCCCGAATATGTGTAAAACTCACACACTCATGGTTGAGGCCAACATCCATTCACCGTACATTCCGGGGATTCCTGCGAAGTTAGGACAACAATAAAGTCTCATCGCATACATTAATTCTGAGGGCACTAGAAAGAGGCCACGGAACCCTAGATTTCCTTGGCCGCAGACGAACGCTCACCTTCTAAGCTACAGCATCGATCAAGGTAAGCCCGCGTCCAGTGGTTCTTACTATGTATCGAAAAAAGGAACTCCGTTTCCGTTGAAAAACTAGACCAAGTAAGATGTCCTGGACTTTTGAACGTAGTGTTTAGAAAATAAATAATTTTACGTTAGGAGGAATTAAGAAATTTAAGTGTATGAGACGACCTGAATGCATGAGAAATTTTACGTAGGCATTAAGGTATCGGAAATACTTGTGAAGAAAACTTTTATCCTGTTGGAAACAATTATATTCCACCAGATTTCCCACATTATAACTTGAAATTCACAGGATAATACGCCAAAATTTTAGTTGTAATGTATGATACTTCTCGGAAGTAGCTTAAGAACTATTTAAACGACGCTCATCCACAGCTATTTCCTACGCGCGGAAAAACTAGTTATTTTATATATTGTAAGTGGATTTGATTTGAAGAATAAAAGCATTTTGTGTCCCAAGTGATAATTCTTTCATCATAACTGTTTTTAAGTTTCAATCTTGAAAAAAATTTGTTTAGAGTCCAAAGCTCGAAAAGAAAGGGTAAATATCTCTATATAATTGACTACGACTTCAGAACCTCGACTGGTTGCGTGGCGAAGCAAACTCATCACGTTTATAACTCTAAGACAACCTTGCGAACGTGAAACTTATTACGTTGGTATTCATATCTATGTGACGCATAAAATCGATATCCATTCCTACAGATATAATTCGTTGTCTCGGGCGTGACTTCATGGAATCGACTTAACATAATGAAAAGTAAAGAAAACTTTGTAATTCCACATAAATATTTATTGTACGACCTAGGTTTCGACGTGGCACGTGACCAGATGATGACGTGCCACGTCGAAACCTAGGTCGTACAATAAATATTTATGTGGAATTACAAAGTTTTCTTTACTTTTCATTACATTCCTACAGAATTGAAATATTCCCGGTTACCATTGGCTGTCTCTGTGTTGTCAAGTTGCCGAAAGAAAAGCGATTTCAATTAGATCCCGCTTACGCCTCATTCAGACGCCAATGAGTTTGTGTTAATGTATTCCCCAACTGTACTCTCTAATGTCAGAAAACATAAGCTTCATCGTCATCCTGAATATCTATCACGCGATATTAAAAACCTCCACTACGTGATGAGGAACATAAAAAAATGTCCGAAAGAGGTGAGGGGCTGGCATATTTTACTACCGTTAGTTTTACTACCGACCAATGCTTGAATATGCAACGAATGTCTGGGATCCCCATGATAAGGGGAAGGCAAAGAGCTTGGAAAAGGTCCAAAGGAAGGCAGCAAGGTACATTTGGGGGAGGCACCAAAATACAAATAGTGTTAGCAGCATGTTAGAGGAATTGGGGTGGAATTCACTGCAAGGTAGAAGAAATGTAAATAGGTTATTGGGATTGTTTGAATGTTTTTCAAAACATCCAGCCTGGTTGGAATTGGAGAAGAGGCTGGAACCACCAAATTTTGTGGGGAAAAATGACCACCCGCTGAAACTAAAATTAAGGAGGCGAAAAACGAATGCTGCCAAATACTCCTTCTTGAATCGCGGGGTCCTTGAATGGAACCAATTACCAGAAGAACTCACAAATCCATTACCAAGGAATGTAAATAGTTTTCAAAAAATGTTAATCATAAAAAATGAGTGTATCTGATGTTTTATGTAGGTATATGTATTTTTTAAATCACTTTGTCATTATTATTGACAGTTAAAAATCTTATATTGCCACCAGACAATGTCTTATTGCAATATTAATGTAATAAATAAATAAACATCTCCTTGTAAGGTGTGCGGCACGGTACAATTCCACGCCAATCACGCAGCAATCATCCCAGCTAAAATAAGATCCCCGCACCTTCCTCTGGTCGCTCGGCGTCGGCCAAAACTGTCAGGATAATATTGCGCGGTCAGACCAGGTACTAGGAAAGTACTACATAGACGAAAATGCTATTATGCAGTACACTATTCAAGGTACTACTGGGTACTGTCATTAAAGCGACTGATAAATAGAACTACAAGGATCTAAATCATGCCGGATTAGTTGTTAATAATGATGTTAAGATATTAAATACACGCACAAAACCTACATCTACATACTACCCTGCTGCCGCCGCATGGGCGTGTGGCAGGGTGTGTTAGGTCACCAGCCGTGAAAAGATGTAAAGTCTGGGAGGTGAAGTAGTGACATGTATTATGGGAGAGTATTTACTGGAGCTCAGTCCGTGTAATGCTGAGAAAGAACGAGTTTATGTACCTGTTTGGTAATGTTTCTCTCTTATTTTATCGCTTCTGTCGCACGTAAAGAGGTAGTTAGGCGTCATGATCATGTTCTCTGTGTAGCTCTGAAACATAGCACTTACGAATTTCTCAAGCAACCAAATCCTACCGTACAGCCACCGAGTCTCTAGGGGCTCACACCTTAATCCTCTATAAGTGGTGAGACAGTATACGTTCGCTCGTAGCAGTTTTTAACAAAGCGTGCTGCTTAAAGGACCAGTGGACTTTTTACTTTCAATCGACCGCAGTTGTTTGATTATTCCATCACGTTGAATTGATATGTCAGCCATCGTCTCGTTAAAGTTAGGAATGTCTAAATAGTGTATTTTGTCATCTTTAGCAAATACTTTTTCGAAGTGTTGGTTTAATAAGTTGGCTTTGTCTTTGTCTATGCTTTGTCTGAGCGGCGATAAGGAAGATCCCAGTAACTATAGATCTATCTCCATCACGTCGATCTCATGCAAAGTATTAGAACATATAATCGTCAGCACAATTATGAGGTATTTAGATAGTCAAAACTTGTTAATTCAAAACCAACATGGATTCCGAAAAAGGAGGTCCAGTGAAGCCCTGCTAGCCCTTTTTCTGCACGACTTTCTTTCCTCAGGACCCTAATTGTGGGTGATAAAACTAAGGGAAAGATTTAAAGAGCACTTAAAAGTAAGGATGAGTCAAATCCAAACGTCGATTCTCGATTCCATCTATTCTCAGGATTATTATCGGTACCGAGAATCGATCGCCTAAAGTCGATTCCGATTCCATCGATTCCAGATAGATAAATATTCAAATCCAATTTCATTTATCACATCATATTTGTCTCAGTAATTTTGGGTGTAGGCTATCAATTTGTGCTTTTTATCTACCTCAATAAGCTGAGGATATATTTGTTATTTGTTTATAAACATACTTTTTGAGCGACTTAACTGTCTTTGTTATTTTATTTCAGCCAATACTTGAATTTAAATAATAGTCGCACGCTACTGTTATATCAATACCCCAACAGTTATTAGGAATAAGAATCGATGGAATCGGAATCGAGAATCGGGAATCGATTGAAAAGAATCGAAATCAGAATCGAAAAAAAGTGGAAACGACTCATCCCTAGTTAAAAGCAAAGGAATGAAAAAGATGTCATGGAAGGAGGCATGCCTGAAATAGGAATTTTATTGGTGAGCCCGTGAGGAAAGATGCCTAAAGAGAGGCACGAAGAAAAAATTAGTTTGAAGGAAGTGATAGGGGGAGGAGGAGCAGAAAGGAGGGAGGGAGGGAAGGGCGGAAGGAGGGAAGGGTGGAAGGAGGGAAGAAAGGGGGAGCTGGCGGAGGTTGAGTCGGGGAGTGCAGGTTGATCTAAAGATTGAGATACATGATTGCTCCCAATGGCAGAGCTCAATTATAGAAGTGTCGTATGGCAGGGTGCGAATGTTTTTTTTATAGGTGATTACATCTCAGTTCGAGAAGCGTTTGTTCGTTTGGGCTGCTGACGTATGTTCAGTGATTGGGAAGTAATCTTTAGAAGATCGGGTTGGTGTGGTGGCTAGAGTACTCGCCTTCCACACGGGCGGCCAGGGTTCAAATCCCTTCAGAGGAGGATGTTTTTCAGAGGAAACCCGATCCCTCCCTACTTGAGTGTCTTGTGGAGGGCACTTCAAGTACATTACTCCGTCTGTCGGATGAGACGTTAAGCCGTGGTCCCCTTGGCGCCTTTAGTTAAGAGTAGGCTAATGCCGACGCCGGGTTTCCATCCACCCTTCCTCCCTTACCTATCTCTTATGGCGCAAATGACCTTTGCCATCGGTCGCCTCCCCAAATATCCAATCCAAAGTAATCTTTAACAAGTGATCCTTTCACCGGTTACAATTACATCTGACTTATATTCACTTGCAATCTTTACTTATTTTGAAATAGTAATAGACCTTGAAACCTACTCCGAAAGCAATCGTTACATTTGTGAAAGCGCTCCTTTAGGGGTAGATAATTTGTAACGGGCATGTATTCGGTTAATGATAATTTGATTACTCCGGTATTTTACTGCTAGAGTAGCAGTTTATTTTCGTTCATTTAAAACTGTTTAAATTGAGTACTGGCCCTTACACTGTATTTTAAAGCCGTATCTCGATAGCTCATCTTTTTAAGAAACATTTTTCACGATGTTTAAGGGTTTTATACACTTTATTGCAACATTTGGTGCATGCTACTAAATGCATGTGATTTTGCCAGTTCATTTGGTAGGATTTACATGGCACATTTCTACCTCACTTTTAGTCTCAGTCAGAGAGTCGACCTCGTCATTTTTAATCATCACGAATGCGAATTTATAGCTGTTAAGAAGAATAAAATGGAACCAATATGAAAATGATAAGCTCATATGTGAGTTACGGAGGATCCAGACGGACTTAGTGATATCCCTGTTCGATTGCGCGTAATCCAAGGTTTAGAGCATAAAAATTCTTATTCACTTCCGGAATGTCCATCCACCATAGATCTGTGTTACATGGTATGGGAATGCATTGATGCAGAATGAATGTTCGCGACTTGTACTCTTGCATTTATCTCGGTCTGAATCGAAAGGACGTGTTGACTTGACTGAAGCCTTTCATATACTCTTCTCCAGAATATTTTATTTGATTGGAGAGAGTTCAGTAAAAATAAAACACCGACAAAAATGGCGCAAGACATCACCTGTTGAGTGAATCTCCAGTTTCCTCCTATGTCTGAGCTTCAATTAATGTCTTAGTAAGTGAAAACTCGATATTTTTTCTCGCATCTGTCATCTATAGATCTCATCTCTTCGATGGCACCCCTAGTATTATTCCCTCGTATGCTCCCCTCTCATTTCCCAAACTGATTGTATTTTGAAAACCTATGGAAAAGTTATTCGATTGCATTGTAGACAAAGAAATTGCGAACTAACCGATGAGAAAGGGATTCGATTGAAGGCTAAAGAGAGCGAGTTGCATTCTCTCGTGATGGAGTTGTCCCGAATCGGAGGTAAACGACATGGCATCTCCTGAAATCACTCTTGTGTTCTTGCTGATCCTTTATACCCCTACCTCCTCAGGGATGTGGTTGAAAATTGAGTCATTGCACTTGAGAGACTTGGGACAACCCTTAGTAAGTTCAGTTTCAAATTTGAAGGTGCCTTGATACCTACTCTCTAAGATTTTTTACTTTAGAGTTCATTTCCATGACTGGTTCAGCTCCTAATACCAATCTTTAACGACGGAAGTGGCCCATTTCAATATATTTTTCGGGTTAACTGTAAATTTGAAGATTTTGCTTGAAAACATGTCCCTTATACTTCAAACTTAATGAAAAAATGGGGCCGTGGCTAGGGCAGTGACTTGATAATGTTGAATCCTGAAAAGTGGATCACTTGCTTTAGGAGTGCCTTTTTCGTAAAGGGAAGAATTTTAAATGGTAATTTTAAGGACTTTATTATTCTGCCGTCAATATATCGAGACCTAGCGGCTGGCTTGCTTTTTAATTGACAATTCACAACACAGTATACCATTGTTTTAAAAGAGTTTTATGCCTAAAGACAGGTAACTGCACTGAACAGAAGTACCTATGGAAACAGGTACTTTGTTTTAATAATTTGGTGTTCACTATATAAAAAGGACTTTGGGACTCTTTTCTTGTGTTATGCTCATTTATATTTATCATTATAATTCTTTTATTAGACTGGAAAAATGATATAGAAGGATTTAAAGAAAAATTGTAGACTGCACGTAAAAATGTGTGAGTGCAATGTTGTGGTACACGAATACGTGTAACTTTGAGTGTAATCCAATTGTAAAAATAATATACTCCGTTTTTGGAAAGTAATTTTTGCGTGTACTCGAATACTGGCTGGCTTATTTGCTGGCCTATGTAGTAGCCAACGTCACGTGAAGGGATGCCAGAAACACATGCACTTGAAGTAGGAGTAGAGGGCGGAGGCTGACTCCGCTGAATCCCCTCACCAATATCAGAATCGATTTTAATGTTATTATTTGCATTGTGTGAAGAACAAGAACTTCATATTGATTCAGATGGTAAAGTTGGTATACGCTTCGTATCTAGGCAAAGAGTTTCTTTCCGTGACTCTGGCTCAGTATGAAGTGAAATTGAATCATTATTTGGTCGAAGTTTCTTCGTAGGTTGCATGAAAAAAGATGATATTAGGGGTTGTTCTTTGTCTTTCCGTCGATGCGTCTGAAACAAATGTTTAAAGACCCAGTCTGGGATGTGACTTCGCATTCTCATCTTTTGTAATTTTTAATGGTTTTTACAGTAGAACCTCGAGTATCCGATTTATTAATTAAAATTTAAGATAACAAAATTTGCATTTTTCTGTTTAAAATTAAGGATTTTACTTGCAATAAATGAGACCGAGACGGAAGTGCTTTTCTTAATGAGATTTTTCCTCGCAAAACAAATGGTGACGATGATTGCAATGCCCCGTTCACACTACTACGATAACGATCGTGGTTCGTACCGCGGTAGGCGTTAACCAATGCCTGAACGTGCGTTGGTTACCGGTAGAGCCGAAGTTCCAACCGCAGCCACTAACTCTTGGTCAGGCGTGGCTGACACGGTTGAAAACGGAAAAGGAAGTAAGAAAAGAAGAACGATACGGTAATTTAAACGCCAAAATGGATGACGGAAAGGCTCTTTCAGTAGATGAGGAAATTTTTCTGGATTTATGTAATGATCCGGACTTGCAAGATAGTTTGATTAAGTTTTGTGCTATTCATTTCAATTGCTATATTCGGGTCAATATAATTTAGCGGAATTTAACTTAGTATACACGTATTGGTCCATGTTGGACGCGAGAAAAACATTGTGGAGCACTTCCTTCCCAAGAATCATCAGCAAGTAGTTGGAAGAAGAATATTATTATGATTCACTTTAGATTTATTGTTTTAGAAGATGTCGTATTTTGTGTGTTTTACATGATTGGGGTGTATTCGTCGAGAGAGCTCGTCAGGGGCAAGTAGTGAACTTAGCGCTCCTCTTATCTATGGCACAACAACCATTTTTTTAGTGTAAATCAAGTGTTTTTCCCTTATTACATACAGAAATACTCGCGAGTCCGATATCGCGTCAGTGAACCCGCCAAGTCTTTACGGCACAAAAATATCATGCATTATGGTATTAGACTGCTAATATTTTAGCCGTACAACGGTCAACGGCAAACACTTCTGGCGATTTGAGCGATATACCTTCGTTCGGAATTCGCTAAAAACTGCTATGTCTATAATGAGCTGTTTTACTTACCATGCTTATTTTGTGAATATTCAAATCCAAAACACATGTAACTAGGAGAAGTGAGAAGGAGAGAAACACGACGAAACACTGAACTGAATTGAACTTAAGTGAACGACATATCAACAACGCGACTCAATCCTAATGTCAAGATTGTAAGACACACTGGCACTAGCCCGGTGCAACATTGTCACCGTGATGACAACGACTCCTCCCAGACCACTTATTCTCTTCCTCTCGTCCCTCCCCCTTCCGCTCCTTTCAACTCAACACCTGATACACTGTCAGTCTTCTCAATCATTGACAAGCAGTCATTACATTACATTGTACATTGTAGTAATCTAGACCCCTCCCAGCGGTCCTCCTCCCTTTCTTTCCTTTGAACTCATTGACAACCAAGCACCACAAATGAAACAACGACTTCGTTTTCTTCCACTGATTTATTTTTTTGGTACGACATGTTTCGACACATAGAGGTCATTTTCAAGTACAAAAAATTTTAAAATTCAAGCAAATATATACCTGGAAGGGTCTTGGGGGAGGTTGGAGAGGGGTGGAAGAATGGGTGTTAGGAGGGGGGGGGGAAGGGGAAACCCGGAGAGAGGTGAGGGGAGGCGGTTATGGTGAGAATTAGGGAAAACCCTTATGAGGACCGTGTTGACCTCTATGTGTCGAAACATGTCGTACCAAAAAAATAAATCAGTGGAAGAAAACGAAGTCGTTGTTTCATTTGTGAATATCAACTTCCACATAGTTGAGCCTGATACCATTGAACCAAGCACTAATTTCTAGCGATCCAGACCCCTCCTAGCTTTCCCACCCACATACCATTCCTCCTCTCCCCTTCTCCTCCTGACCCTCAATATCACCCCGGGTTCTCTAATGGCTTGGGCGGGGGGTGGGGAACGTTCCCCTAGTTCCCCCCCCCCGTGGATCCGCGCCTGCTGAAGACATTATCCGATTCGTAAAAAAATTAAATTTATAATGTCAATGTGGGTGGGCCACTTCGTCCGAATTTTACATTTTACTTCTGGGAAAAATTGCGAAACGACCCACCCATTAGTACGCTAATGAGACAGAAAAACCATGAGAAGGGACTCTTAGGAGAACCCATAGTTCAGAATGCCATGAAAGCAATATAGGACGGATGCTTTGAGAAAAACACTAATTTAATTGAGAAATATGTAATGACCAAGGAGGATGGTGAACTCTATTTGCATTGCTCTGCATTGTTATGCATTGACAAAGTCCCATACAAGCAATGTAATTCTATGGCAGTAATGCATAGAATACAAAGTCTCTTTCAAAGCATCCCCGCCCCCACCTGAGTTCTGTATATATTTTGATGATATTGTAGAGTCTTTACCTCCTCAAGATGACATTGAACGTCGAAACCCGGGTCGTTCCATTTAAAGATATGTGGAATCACAAAGTTACGAGTTATCATTATCTTTCAAATCAGTTAACAATGTCAACAGCTAAGAGAATTTGGGGGAATGAAAACATACAAATGCTTAGAGCAGCTGACTAAAAATATGGGATTAGGAATCCCGCGCTACTTTCTGCGATGCCTCATACGAATAATGGAAAGTACCAGGCATCACAGAAGATAGCGCGCGGAAGGTAGCGCGACGGATGTGCCTAAGCACAACCGCTGAATTTAGCATAGACAGTGGGCGAAAGAGTCGCTCGGTTAGTGGGATAGAAATCTGTGCATTTATACCTTGTTATACCTTGTTCCCGCTATGACCAATAGCTTAAGCGTGAAAACTCTTCGATGAGAAAATTTCTGGGTCATTTTTTAAAATTCCTCTTCAAAATTGAAGAGATATTGGAGTATAATCGGTGACTAATTCTTGTTATAAACCAATTTTAATTTATGAATTAGAACATTGAGTGGAATGCCATCATCACCGTTTGTTATTATTTGCGATTCGGCGAATATACTGTCGTTATGAATGTATCTCACTCCGATGTGTGGGATGCTCGTGGAGGCGGATTTTCGCAGCACAGCGCTGCTACTGTGAATGTCAAAGTCAGCAGAAATGACATAATTGTCGAATTCTCACCGTAGTTAAACCAATTTTTGTATCTAACTCAGAAATAAAATGTATTGTCCTTAATTGTCAAATTATATGGTTTTCAAGTCTAATTTTATTATTTACAGATATTGGACAAGCTTTTTCGACTTGTGGACCAAGATTCTGATGGAGTGGTGACAGCTGATCAAGTGATGGAATTTCTTGCTAATCTCAGCAACTCGAGGTACGTGAACCTATAAGTTTTTTTTTGCCTTTGGTAAAATATAAATTGGAAAAGTGTATTATATTACTTCTCCTCTATTTACTCCTTTATTTAGAGGAATGTGCCCTGGATTATGCATTTTTATTTCGTTGTGTTTGACTTCCACCCTTTCATTAGTGTGTTCTCCTGAAACTAGGTTTAAAGGCTCTTCAGTTGAGTAACATCAACTTTTATCTGGATTTTCACCAAAGTTTACTTACTTTTAACTTTGTTTCATCAAATGGCATATTTTTATGTAATAAATTGAATAATTTATATTTAAAATATATTTAAAATCCATTGTTTATATTGTTTAAGTATTAGATCATGTGCGTCGATTGGTTTACAATTGTTGCAATCGGGGATGCTGTGCCGAAAATATGCCCGCTATTTCTTCTGGTCATCTCTCTCTCACTTTGCTGTTCTTCTTCACTCCTTTTCCCTCTTCACCTCCAATTTTCATAACTAAATTGCACTATTTTTTTCATAGAGTTTTTTCTAAACCTAAGTTTGCGCTATATTTCGACTCTCTATTTCTCGAATGTACGGCAGTAGTCGAATTCTAGTTCATAGAATGCACGTATCTGAATTAGTCATAGCTTTCGTTTTTTGTTTTTCCAGTCTCATGCGGCCATTCTTTAAAATCGAAATTCCTTAACGGAACTGAGCCATATTCCGCAAGAAATTCCATCAGTTTACCGTCCATGTAACGACTACACGCAAGAATCATAAGTAAATTTTGGCAGTAAATATTCTCCCTCTAAGTTCATCGATTGACAGGAATGTTAAACGAAGCCGGAACCAAGGTTATAGTTTCATTCCGGTACGGAACTATAGGCTTTCTTTTAGACTATAGTTTCAGTTCAGAATTAAACTTCGTGTACGGCATGAATTTAGTTTCGCTAACGGAACGAAAGTAGAATTTGAACGACATGTAACGTTCCGGAACCGTTTCTTTTTGTGAATAGTTTCAGTTCAGGTGAAGTGGCGGATGGACTTGCGGTTCGCGCTCATGTCTCCGGGCCTAATTGGGACTTATAACAGGGTATCGTCGTCGTTACTCGCACAGCAACAGCGTAAACGACGGGAATCCTTATGGTATACCTACTAAGTAGGCTTGGAAACAGCGCAGCAATGGCACTATCGGAGTATCATAACAGCGGTCATCTTACGCGTCTCAAAAACAGATTACTTACGAACGGCAGCATCAGACACTTTAAAAAGCCAGAAACAATGTAAAATATAATAATTTCAGAGATGGCAACGAGAATAATATTTGAAATTATAACTTTTTGGAATCTTCGTAATCGGAGAAATATAGGATATTTAAAAATAGTTTCTTTTAACGGAAAATTATTAATGCCATTAATTATATCATGATTTATAGATATCCATTAATCACATATCTAGCCTACTTCTTGATTTGTTTATCATCTACTTCATATGTAAAAACGTGTGCTCTTCACCCACTTGTGTCAGGCAGACGTAGAAAATTGTAGGATTAATCACCCATTTATACGTGAATACTGTTTGGAAATTTCTACTTACTGTGAGTGAATATAGACTTAACCCCGATAATGTTTTGTCGTATCGTCGTAAGTTTTTTTTAAATTAGGAGTGTCGACTCTTCCTATCCCCTAACTCGCCCCACCTTCTCTCCTCACTCCGGATAGGAGGTGGGGGAGGAAGGGAGGGTGGGGGGATTTATGCACGTCTTGACTTTTGTTTCGTTAGCGGGACGAAATTCGAATTTTGAACGAAATATAACGTTCCAGAACCGTTCCTTCTTTTGAGTAGCTTCAGTCGTTTCAGTTCAAGTGGAGTGGTGGATGGACTTACAGTTCGCACTCATGGTTCCGGGACGAATCGGGACTCATCTGTGGGAATTGTCGACAGATATCCCTTCACGTGCTCGCAGATCAGCTGCGTAAACAATGGGAACCCCTATGGTATACCAATAAAGTAGGCTTGGAAACAGCGTAACTATGGAACTATCTGAATATCATAACAGTAAACATCTTACTCGTCTCAAAAACATATAACTTTCTAACCTAAGCATCAGGAACGCGTAACAAATAGAAACAACGTAATATATAATAATTTCATAGGTTTGTCATCAAGTTTGCTTACTTAGAAGTGTAAACTCTTCTACCCTACCCTTACCCCTAATCCTCCCTACCTCTACCCTAAACTGGGGTATCCTACCCGGTTATAGTAGGGTATTATCATTTCGCCATTTTTTGTCCGATGGTCATATAATTTAGGATTTATCAATTATTTTACATTCTAAACAATACTATATATGGACGAAAAGCGCTGCGACGACAATTAAAATATAATAAATACGGTATTTATCTTGATTAGAGATGGGTGCCTCGTCTGCTTCGTCAGCCGTAACAGACGACAATAGACGATCGAATCAACAAGCGGCTAGGCGACAAGAATTCCCCCTTCTATTTTAAATTATTTTGCATTTAGAAGGGAAAAACTTCCCGCTAGTTTATAGTTAGTACTGCAACTAACTGATAGATGTCGACTAGCCGCTTGTTGATTCGATCGTCTATTGTCGCCTGTTATGGCTGCCGTAGCGAACGAGGCACCTATCCGTAATCAAGATAAGTACCGTATTAATTATATTTTAATTGTCGTTGCAGCGCTTTCGTCCATATCTAGTATTGTTTAGAATGTAAAATGGGTGATAAATCCTAAATTTGGTGACCATCGGACAAAAACTAGCGAAATGATGATACCCTACTGTAACCTCCTAACTCCCCACCTTAACTCCCTCCCCCGGTTAGGGAGTAGGGGAGGAAGAGTGGGATCCCCTTCTCACCCCCGCCCCCTATCGGCTGGGAATCCCCGGAAATGGTTTGGCGGTCAATCTTGTGGGTCACAAACCGAAGGTGTGAGGGATTTCCCCAAGCAGATGAGCCGAGTACCTATAGGTACAGGACACTGACATCACAGACACGGTTTAGAAGGGTGTATGGCGGAAGGGTTATAAAACGAAACGGGAGAAAAGAGGTCACGGAGCGGAGAAAAATAGTTTGAGGACACAATGGTGACAATTGGTGCGGAGGGATGGAGGTCTCTTCCGAAGAAGAGAGGGAGACGGAAAAAAACCGTGACTGTTTGTAAATTGTCAGTCCGATATGCAACAGCCAAGGAGGAGGAAAAGGGTGTCCAATAGATTACAGGCCGGGCTCTCAAATAGTGATGGGAAAACAAATATTCCCATCCCCTATTCTCCTCTACTTGTCTTTTTCTTTGCTTGAAGCCTTTAACAAATATTCCGTCCGCGTGAACTTAGAGGACGATAACCTCTGCATTTTCCCTTGTGATCCCTTGGGCGCGATCTTGACAGTAGGCTTGTGCGATGAACGAATTTGGCCATCGAGGGTCGATGAAAAAAAATCATCGAGATAATTCGGTTTCGATGATTGTCATCGACGATGATGAGTCGATGAATTCATTCATCGCCTACGGAAAGGTAGGGATAGGCACGGGCGGGCGAGGCAACACAAATAATTATCATATAATGGGGATGGATTCATTGACTCATCAACATCGGTGAATTCATCGACTCATCGACGTAAGTTTATTTATCGACTCATCGACGTTAGTTAATTCATCGACTCATCGACGTCGGTGAATTCATGGGCTCATGGATGTCCATGATCGATGACATTCATTGTCATCGACGCGGTTCATCGCAACGTGATGACTAAAGTCATCGTCGATAAATTCGATGAATCGACTCATCGCACAAGCCTGATTGACAGTGTGGGACGGGGAGGTAGGGGGGGGGGGTGGGCGGCGCACTATGGGGTACACAGGTAATACTCACTTTCAAAATTGTAGAACTTTTGAGTGAATTGAGATATTAAGATAATTTTTTTTTATTTGAAAGCTGAAACCCTAAGATATAGAGGAAAAATATGCATCAAATGAAAAATAGCAATATAAGTCTGCAAAAAGTGTACGAAACCCGTAATTTTTTCCAATTATTTTTGTAGACCAAAATAATTCAGCGAAAAATAAATGTTTAAAAACAAAAATATACATAGTTATATTTTCTCATACTCATTGATAATAATATAATATTTTATTTTTTATTATTATTTATTTAATATATTCAATATTATATTATTATCAAGAATAATATGAATATTTTTGTTTTTAAATATTTATTTTTCGCTGATCTATTTTGGTCTTTAAAAAAATTGGAAAAAAAACGGGTTTCGCACACTTTTTGCAGACTTATTTTGCTATTTTACATTTTATGCATATTTTTCCTCTATTTCTTAGGGTCTTAGCTTTCAAATAAAAAAATGTTATCTTAATATCACAATTCATTCAAATGTTCTACAATTTTGAAAGTGAGTGCTACCTCTGTACCCCATAGTGCGGCGCATTGACTAAAGGTAGGCGCCGGATTCCCACACGACACATTTTGAGATACATAACATGTTAGCTGTTCAGATATCCGAAATTAATTTTTTTCGCTGTTTTCATTATTAATCTGCAGGCATACCGTAAGGATTCCCATTCCTTACACTGTTGCTTTCCTTGGGTCTGTTTCGCCAATTCTATCCAAGTTGAGTTGTTACACAAATAAATTGATAATATTTCATGTCATCTTGAAAATATTTCCAATTTTAGTGCTGATTTATAATGGTATTTCGAGAATCATAAGTATTATCTTTACAACAGAGAACCATGGAAGTAACGATATGTAAAACTCGATGAGTTATCAGGACCATTGGCAGTTGGTATACAAATTTGTGACCGTGAAATATTTGCCGTTACACCGGATGAAGTCATTCAAAAGAAAAGCAGGCCAAATTGGCCATAAAATATGACCCCACATAATTCAGCCGGCCAAGACATTGGCACTGTCCGCATTCTGCCGGAAGTGGACCTCACTGAAGAGAAATGTGATGATGAGAATTAGGTTCGAGATTTAAATATTGGAATTGTCACCGCCAGAATTTCCCTAATCCACGATTTTTTCCACTTACAATAAGGGACGAAAATAGTTGCAATAGATCAGTTCTAGGATACTAACTAGGTTAAATAGTTTTTTCTCAGTAGTGTTTAATATCTTAGCATGGTTATTAGATACTAACCTCGCATGCAATCTCCAGCATTATATACTCTTGCATGTTTTAGTACCGTGTAGTGCTATTTATGTGTCGCATTAATAATAATAATCAGTAGTTGTATCTTGAGTAGTGTGCTGCTTGGTAGCATGTTCTTCTACGTATCTCCCTCCTAGTTTCTGGTCTGACTGCGTACCATAGTCCTGACTGCTTTTTGCCGGGGTAACGTGCGCGGTTCTGTTTTAAAATGGGATGGGTGATGCATGCCTGGAGTGGAATCACCCCGTGCCACACACCCTAGTGGTGGTTTGCTCGGTATTTCATAGATGTAGATGAAACCATGATGAGAATCTGAGAGGGAGAGCGTTTGAAAATGGTTATCTTTCAAATAGCGCAAAAAAGTCACCAACAATCCATCAAAGTATTGCACCCTAAATGGAGGGATAGCAGAGATATTTTATTTTTATCTTTTTCAAGTACTGTAGAGTAATATGTGATTATGGTGGAATGACTTTCGTCTAACAATGTCAGATGTAAGGAAATTCGTGTGCGGTTTGAATCCTTTAAGGTAGGTCGAGCGAAAAATCATTTACTTAGAAATCAATGAATTTGGTCTCATTTCAAAGAAAAATATCTCACCCTTCTAATGACACCAAAAATGCAACCCCTTACCACATTACTTTCGGAGTTATTCGCCAAAATATAACAGCCCTTTTACATGGGAATTGGTACGTTTATGCACTCCAGAGAGACATTATTTACAAAATGAGGAATTTCTAACACTTAGATGTCGTAAAAAAACATAACAGCGTGTAGTTTGCATGTTCTCTCAACGATTTTTGAAAACTTAACATATCGTCACCGCAGTAGGTTCTTGGGTATCACAAAAATAACCTTCCGTTTTTAAGGAGTTTCGATCGCACCGAACGCGCGAAAAAAATGAGTCAAGTTAAAGAGTTATTTAGATACTTTCATTTAATTACTTACAATTTCTGTCATATAACACTATATTATTTCACCATTAATAATGCAATATTTAATTGGTGTGTCCTACAGCTGTTGAAATTAAAACGTATAATTCAAATTGGTCTCTATTATGACTAGGGAACTATCTCGCTCGGACTACCTTAAGTTACCGCTGTCTTTATCAACAAGGTAGGTATATAGCGGTGAATAGATAAAGATAATGGCGCGTAGTAGGCCCGCAATGCACTCGGAATATATTCTTATATATAATAGAAAATCACCTTTGTAAGAGGCGGCCACGTACCCGGGATCTATCTCGCCCCTCCCCCCCCCCTTTCCCACGCCTTCCTCGCCCGTTAATCTTACTCCCTCCATTGCACTTTTCCTCCCTCACGACATTCCACCCTCACGTCCGGCCGCCTCTCGCTCGAGACGCTGACAGCAGCAAGTCAGCACTTCATACAACTCTCTCCTAGAACCTCCTCTTAAGGAGACTTTTGTATCATCCAATGGGGTGCCGTACCCAGCGAGCACGAGGTGATGCTGGGGGGCTGAAGCGAGGAAAACGATCGCCTCGGGGAGTGTTTTTTGTGGAACTGTAGGATGCGGATTTTATAATAAAGAGTGGTTAAACCGTCAGTGGCGCATTATTGGTTCCCTGTGAACCCCTCGACAGAACATCTCCTGTGATCTAGACTTACTAATTGGATTCATATGACTTTCTTTTTCTTGACATTTTAGGTCATAATTCTTGTATAACTTTTACTCTTTTGCCAATGTGAATACATGAATTATGACTTACAGTCTCAAGAAAAATAAATTCATATAAAAAGAGAGGTCACGAAGGAGAATCATCTAGAAATTGGTTTCAGATAATTCGTGTAAACAATTTACCAATTTTAGGACCCTTTTTGACGAGTTAGTGTTGAAATTTTTGCAGATTGCTATATTTTTGTTTAGCTTATCCATTGGCAATCAAAAGATTCCTTATTTTGGGTGCCAAACTGCAAAAATATTATTTAAAGCATATCTATTAGATTTGGGCTCATATATGGTGCTTATATTCAATGGTTGGATATCTACTCACGATTTAGTGCGTGGTGCGGCAAAGGCAAATGCCTGTAATGCACTAAACTCAATCATGACGTTACTCAAAGTTGTCTGTGAATCTTCTCATCATCGTGTATTTACGTATATTTCTTCCACCGTAGAGGCTATTTAAAATTTTGAATAAAAATTGATTTTGTAATTACATGTATAATCCGATGAAACAGGGTTGAAAAGTGTCTGTTGAAAGACGCTAAGGAAGTTGGGGAAAAGCCATATGGATCGTGAGATGATTGCTCCGTTGTCACAGTATGCACCCATATATATTTATTCTGCATTTCCCTCAGTACAGTACGGCGTCTTAGCGGCATTAAGTCAAGAAATGGCCACCACACAGCCTCATGAGATTGGGTAATAAAATAGACGCATGGGAGTCATTGACCTGCATTATATGGTAAATAGACACTACCGAGCTAGGATTCGAGGAAAAAAGCGGTGGTAGTACTCGTTACAAGTTTATTAAACAGTCATTGTAGTGATTCGAAGACAACTACGAAGAAGAATTAGTTTGAGATTATTCAACAATAATGGATACCAATGGTAGATTTCAAATTGCAATCGGCCATCGCTCTCCTTAGAGGTGATGTGCATAGATTGGAAAATTTACTAATTTTCAAGAACTAAGTATCAACAGTAATACTGAGGTTTTGTGGAATACTTTCCTCCACGTTACACGATCAATAGTCAGAAAATACATACGAGTAAATGGAAAAGAGCCAATGCAGAGCCTAGGTGGTATAACGCGGAGGTTAGAAAAACATTTAAGCGCCAGAGAACATGTCATGCTAGGTTAAAAAGAGCAAAAATAAACGAATCCTCCAAAGAACTATACACAGTCACTGAAAATTACAAAATATTTAAACTCTTAGCAAAAAAAGCGTGCAAAAGGGGTTAGCTGATTTTAAAAGTAAAATACTGGGAGAACCTTGAACTATAATCCCAAGGCATTTTGGTCGTATGTTAGGGACACTCAAGGAAATAAATCAACAGTACACACGCTTAAGAATATCAAAGGGGAAAAGCTAACCAGCATTCTACAAAAATCCAATTCATTAAACTCATTCTTCAAGAGCATTTTCAATACTTGTACACCACATCTTTTTGATCCGCAGCCTGTTCGTTGCCAAACATTTATGCCTGAAATTTTTATAAATTTTCGCGGCATAGAACATCAGCTAAAAAATATCAACCCCAACAAATACCCCGGTCCAGATCAAATTCCTGCTCGCGTATATAAAACATTGGCATCAGACATAGCGCCTTACTTAGAATTAATATTCACCAAATCATTGGTAGATCACGAAGTGCCTAAGGACTGGCGAGTAGCAAATGTCACACCTATATTCAAGAGCGGCGACAGGGAAGACCCTAGTAACTATAGGCCTATTTCTCTCGCATCCATATCCTGTAGGATATTTGAACGCATAATCGTAAGCTTTATTATGAGTCATTTGAATAGGGAGGAATTATTAATAAATAACCAAAATGGATTTCGAAAGGGTAGATCCTGTGAAACCCAATTGACCCTCTTCTTTCATGACATCTTACTCTCGGGTGAAAATAATGTTCAAGTTGACGCGATATTCCTCGATTTCAGGAAAGCTTTCGATAAGGTACCTCATATTAAGTTACTCTCAAAACTAGAAGCATATGGGATAGATAAAAACATTATTAGTTGGATTAATCAGTTCTTACATGGGCGGGAACAAAGGGTTGTCATAGATGGTATCATGTCAGACACAGCGTCACATCGGGTGTTCCTCAGCGAAGTGTCATTGGTCCACTTGTATTTCTCTCATATATAAATGATATTAGAAACGTCGTTAAAAGTAAGCTTAGATTCTTCGCAGACGACGCGGTTGTGTATAGGGATATTAACAATTCCGAAGATAGCGACTCGTTAACAATCGACCTACTTGCTATTCATGCTTGGTGCGAAAAGTGTCCAATGGAACTGAACATAAAAAAGTGCTTAGCAGTCAGCTTTTGGAAAAAGAAAAATAGGCCAGGTAGGACTTGCAGAATTAATAATACGGAAATTATTCACGCCGAGTCTGTTAAGTACTTAGGGGTCACAATTACTCACGACATATCTTTGGGGAAACATATTCGGGAAATATGCGGTCAAGTATACAGGAAGCTAGGCTTTATCAAGAGAATAGTCAGAAAATGTGATGAGAAAGTGAAAGAACGTTGTTATTTTTCAATCGTTAGGCCTCATCTGGAATATGCTGCCAGTGTATGGGATCCATATGAAGCGGGGTTGATATCCAAATTAGATCGCGTGCAGCGAAGAGGAGCTAGGTTTGTAAAACGATGCTACGATAAGTTTATAAGTGTCTCAGGATTGTTTGAAGAATTGGGATGGGAATCGCTATCACAGCGTAGATTGAGTTATAGGCTTAACCTCTTAGCTAAATTTCAGGGCAAGCATTTCTCAGATGACGGGAAAAACATACTATTAACCTCCTTGTACTACGGCAGATTAGATCGCGCCAATAAAATTAGAGAGATAGATTGTAGAACCGATAGGTATAAAATGTCATTTTTCCGCGCACCATTCGGGATCATAACAGCTATAATCATCATCATGAATAGTGAAAATAGTGACATTAGCTAGACTGTAGACCATTCTCTTTATATTCTCTATATTCTTATTTATGCATGATATTTTGAATCTGTAGCAGTAGTCTTTGTATCCCTTGTTTGTCAGAACGATTGTCGATAGAATGTTTCTTGGTTAGTAGATTGTTAACTGGCGAGTTACATATGTGGTACGCTGGATTCAGTATAGTTTCGATGTTCTACCGTATTATTCATGCATGCCTGGTGTGGAAGCACCCCATGCCACACACCCTTTGGGTGGCCTGCAGGGTATGACGTAGTTATAAATGTAGATGAAGATTATCAAGAGCCACGATGGGCTGGTAGTTGAGAATCTAATCTTCATTTGCTGGAATATTTCTCAGAATATATCACTCGCTCAAGTGTGAGATTTGAGTTTCACATAACATAAAAATTTGAAAGCATAAATCAGTCATAAAATATGGCAATACAAGATATTAAATAGAAAAATTAAACGACTATTTACGAAGACTATAATGGGGAATGCGGGTTATTGGCCACCCGTTAATTAGTGAACTCGACTTCGACGAGAGCGAAACGCATGCGATTTCACGAGGAGAGGCATCGACTAAGAATGTGTGCAACTGTCGCGCCTCACATTTCGGATCGGATTAAATCGGTTGGCAGACAATCATTACGTTCACCAATCGATCTCAGATCGATTTGGTCGGTTTAGCTCGGTATGGTAAACGAAACGGGCTAGCGAGATCGATATGAGAAGCGGGCTAACTCGACCCGCTTTCTCTGCCAGTCTGAGATTTCAAATCGCTATGAACCGATTCAAATCGATATTTCAATGGATTTCGCATTGGTAAACCAGGCCATCCGAGTCGACTGGCTTAGAATGTTCAGATCGGTCCGAGATCATATCGAGTTAACTTCGATTAGTAAACGTAGTGAATGTGGTCAATTCATACGCGCCTTCTTTCCGATGGTAAGTGTGTAGTCTTGCCAGCATTTATTTTCCGGTTAAAATTTTACCTGAATATTTACGAGTATTACTAACATGTAGAATAATGCAGGAGAACTTTGGTCGGTTTTGGACTCTCAGTGGCCATGCATATTTTATCTTTCCGTTAATATTCGCAATACCATCAATAAGTATTAAATTTAATGGGTATCGACTCGGAGGAGAATTCAATATCTTGTGTGTGATGATACCTCTAGAATGAGAGAGACAATGGCCTGCCATGATGGAAAAACGCATAGTCAGTACTGTGCTCTTGCCACTGTCTGCAAGTGGCTGATAGTACGATGCAAAATGACCATAGGCAATGCCTCTTAAAATTACAATCCGTGTTATTATACTTGGCAACGCCGCAATTGAGGCGGTAGTCCTACTCCTTGGTCATACCGTGAATGGATAGTTCCTGGATATGGTGAATATGGTGAATGGATAGTTAATGGATAATAGATAGAGGAACTATGTGCGGTCTTTTATTAACGGGGTTTTATCGGTATTGCATTCGCAGATTCCACGTTTAACTGTCCACGTCTGATTAGGATTTTGGCGGCTTCGGCGTAAGTTTTTAAAATCAAATAAATCAAAATGAATTTCTCTGCAAAACGCGAAGCGAAGACAGGAATTTACGTAGGTTTTTTTACCCTCGACATAGTCTGCAGGTGCTAGCTCGAGGATGAACATGATTACCCTAGATTTTGATGCTTACCATACCAATGAAGCATATATCAACTAAGAAATTGGGAAATTATGAAAGGATTCGGATAAATTGGTGCAAGAGGATTGAATTTATGGACAACCTCTTCCCCCTAAGAGAAAAACAATGAGAAAAGACAATTTTTTATTGATATTTTTATATATTATATGCATAACATACGCTAAATATTGCACCATTAATGGCATAGATACAAATTAAAGGCGACATCGTAGAAGTGATTGTTTTATAAATTTACTGTGCGCAGGTATTTTTTGATTTACACTTTGCAATCGCAGATCAGAGCAACGAAATTATTGCTGGAAGGTGAATAAATCATAAAACACTCTACCCTCAGAAAGTGTAGATCATACTTTGATTTACAATTGTTCTTTAGATGAAATGAGAGGATCAACATTCTAAAGTAAACATCATATAAATAATTGAGATAACGTATCTGCACGATATCCAAGTGAGCGGTTGTCTTTTTTCACTTTTAGAATGTCGCACACACCTTTTTGGTCCAATACGCGAGAGCAGAGATGACAACACGAAGTGATGAGCTGCTGGAAAACATTAAAAGTTTTGTGAATGTTTATTTAGTCTTGAAAATTTACAAAAAAATGTAGGTTACAAAATTTCGGAATTCTAACAGCTGCTGTTAGGCTAATTGACGTCCCAGAGAACTAAAGTCTGTACTTATTTTCATAAACCCTGTGTTTCTTTGTAACGGCATTTTGATACTGTTATATTTTTACTGTTCTCCAGATGAGTTCTTCATAGGCATTAATTTCACTATTTCTTTCAAACGTAGGAATGGAGGAGTTATCATGTAATTCGCCACTGTTCTGACAGTTACTTCTAAATTTCTTCATAACCTGTAATGTTAATATCATAAAAACTAAGCTAGCTACTGATCTAATTTCCTTCAATCAGCAAGAAGACAACAATTTTGCTGTCATCTCAGATCCTCAAAGTATTTTTTTTAGGCATTCGTTAGGTACGCTTGAGCCACTTTCAGTGGACACTTATACATGTCAAGTAATCAGCTGTAGGTACTGTTTTTGGGGTAATTACGAATGTCCTCGGCTGTAACTTACCTCTGAAAATATTTTTAATTTAACTAATTAATAATACAAGTTCTTTTTTAACTTTGTGGTATTCCATTTTTATATATCAAATGATTTAATGGTAACATTTACAACACCTGAAGATGACGCTGAAGCGTCGAAATACGGGTCGTATGTGTGTGTTTTTTAAGTTGTGGTTTTTGTAAATGTTACCATTACTTTAACTAGACTAAAACCGTAGGCTAAAACATCAAAAATGGATAAATTGATACCGAACTTGTTGTAATGATGTATTTATTTTGCGTATTTTTAGTAAAATAAGAAAGAGAGCTTCATTGCTGAGCTAGCACCCCTAATTTAGAACGAATTGCCATTTATTGAATGAAATTTGACGTCAGCCGGAAAAATGGCCCGGCGACAGTATGAGTCGCGACAAGCAGAGCACATTGCATTGAAATAGAAAAGAAGTAGTATCGTGGTTATTATAATACTATGAATTTTCCAAGTCGGTATTTACATTTATGGAAGTCACAATGACATATTTATCGTAAACATAAATACATAACCATCACAAATAATGAATCCCTTAAATTCTTATCAAAGTTGTGGAGCCATTGACTGTAAACCACAAGCAATAATCACTGCATCATCACGGCAGTTCTGTAGCTGATAGCAAACTGGGAAATATGGATCTAAGTAACGAAATGATCTTCTAACCTTCATATGCATCTTTCCATATACGTTCGGAGACTGGCAACTTTTTTTCCATAAACAGTTTGTGATTAAGGGCCTCCGTATAATTTATTGTTTTACGTTCGAAGTGGTTTTAATGCATTTGAAAGTCTTATTATAATCGATTGCTGATAAGATAACGCAATTTTGTTTCTTATAATTTGAAAAATCACGCATTAAAGTCAAATTTCTCTCGACTGTCACGCGAATTGTTCTCGTCTGTTCATCCGTCCACTTTCTCTAAACGTATTTTCGTTTGGCGGCGCGAGTTCGTCTCGTCTTTGCAAATGGAGCGTGTGTGTGGCGTAGAGATGGAGAGGTGTCAGTTTTAATCGCTGAAACTCTTGCCCTGGCGCGTGCTGATGCGTTTCACCGAGTGTTATTGCTCTTCATGAAAGAACAAGAACCCAGGATTTTTGAAAATTGATTCAAAGAATCTTTCTTAAGTAACGACGGAGGCATGTTTACTTACATTAGTAAGAGTCATCTGCATATTTAAGCTGAGAGTCGCACCGTCATAATGACGGGGTAACTTCATTATTCAATAGTTTGCTGTGCATCAGGATATTCTACTTTTTTCTGTGATCTTATTCTCTGGAAAATACTGAGAGCATTGGATATTTACCTCACCTTTCACGTACAGGTATCCCTCGTCAACCGCCGGGGTTAGGTTTTCGAAAAATCTCGCGGTTGGCAAAACCGCGGTTGACAAACCATTACGTATATGGGGAATCAGTAATTAGGTTTTTTAGCAGCGATACAGTGTGTAAATTTAGCATAACTTTATTTTCACTATAATAATGCACGTATAAATTTACGTAGACATATTTCCCCTCCACTTTTTGACGCGATCTCTCGTACGGTATCCCAATAGCATGCCCGATAGCGCCGATAACTGCTTCGAAAAAAATGAGCAGAGCGAATAGAGCCCTCTATACTAGGTCTGTTCAAAAAGTTCCCGAACTTTTTGAATAGCGCGCCTCCAGCTGGTTATTTTTTAATCCACATGAAGGTGTTGTGTCGGCAAAAACTTCCCAACTAATTGTCTTAAACAGCTTTGTTGATGTATTGTTTTGTTGCGTGGTTGCGGCCGTTTATGTGAAAGGGTGTTCGTAGAGTGCGGCGAAAAATCGGATCCGCGGAAATGAGCTCCTTGAAGGAGCAGCGTTGTTCTGTAAAATTCTGCGTGAAACTCTGCAAATCCTTCTCGAAAACTTTTGAGTTGATTACCAAGGCTTATGGTTAGGGTGCTATGAAACGTACCGCGTGTTATGAGTGGTTTACCCGGTTCAAAAAGGGGTGGAAATCAGTGGAAGACGACGAGCGTTCCGGAAAACCATCAACGTCGACTGATCGAGAAGGTGAACGATCTCGTTCGTGAAAATCGACATTTGATTGTCAGGGAACTTGCAAAAGAGTGTGGCATCTCGATTGGTTCGTGCTATGAAATCCTAACTGAAAAATAGAGGATGTATCGAGTCGCCGCCAAATTCGTGCCTCGCCTAATGACAGCAGACTAGAAGCAACATCGATTTCAAGTCTGTCAGGAACTGTTTGATCAAGCTGAAGAGGATGAAACCTTCTTCTCCAGGATCATAGCAGACGATGAGTCATGGGTTTGTGGATATGACATCAATAAAAAAGTGTAATCTTCACAATGAATTGGTGAAACATCCCCCCGCCCCAAAAAAGCTCGACAAGTTTGCCGGAATGTCAAGGTGATGTTGACTGTTTATTTTTTCGATGCAAATGAGGTTGTGCATCACAAATACCTACCTAAAGGCCAAAAGTCAACACGGAGTACTACCTGGGGGTTATGACACGCCTAAGAGAGAGAGAATAAGGCGAAAACGACCCGAAATTTGGAGGAGGGGCGAGTGATTTTTTCACCACGACAACGCGCCGGCTCATTTGTCTCTCAGAACTCGTGAGTTTTTAGCCAAAAACAAGACCGCTGTGCTTCCCTACCCACTCAACTCACAAGACCTGGCCCCGTGTGACTATTTTCTGTTCCCCAAACAAAAAACGCCGCTCAAAGGAAAGAGATTTGCCACCATTTCAGAGATAGAGAAAAATGCGGCAGATTAGCTATGAGCATTCCGGAAGGAGCGTTCCGGGACTATTTCATAAAGTGGAAACACCGTTGGGATAAGTGTATACGTAGGGGATATTCAGTGAAGTATTTTTTTTTGTAATAAGTAAAGTTCGGGAACTTTTTGAACAGACCTCGTACTGGAACTTTTTGTACTAAATGGAGTCGCTCCATCGCTGTCCTGTAACGTAAATTATACCGGGTGAAGGATCTAAGTAATTTCCCAACATAAAGACATCTACGTTACATATTATAACCTAATAATATTTTTTAAATGGTGGGAATTCTTTAATAAAAAATTAATGAATGAAAATATTCTTTTACTTACTCGAATTTGCTTTGATTGTTATGGATCTGCGTCTGTTGAGTTAGTAACAGTAGTAACAGTGTCGGGATCACTGGGGTATCCAAAGGTTTTCGTTGACGAAAGTCCTTCTGTACTTTTCATTTCAGCGTTTCCTGTTTTGCTGAAGAATAACAATTTGGTCGGTTGGTTCATTTTTTCCTTAGATTACTTCGTAAGGATGCAGCAATTCACCTAAGCCTCCCTTGAAAAGCTAACCACGATCCATTTGGGGATCAAAGTCAAAGACAAAATTTGATAATTCTGTGGCCATATCAAGTATTTTGTTGACATTTGGATATGTTATTTCTGTCTGAGGCTCTTCTTTCTCCTATTCTTCAGCCTCTTACTCCTCCTTGTACGCTGCGAGAAGTTTCTCCAGCTCCTCCTCACTCTTAACTCTTCACGTGAGTCTGAAAGTTCTTCAACATCCGTCGGGTCCACGTCCTCTAACCCTTCTCCTTTTAGTTTCCGTGTGAGGGAGGGGTGCGAGGGAAACAATGTGATTAACTTCACCGTCACTTCGGGGAAATCCTTGAAAAATCATTGACAGCCTCCGGCCAGAGCTTCGGCCAGCATGAATTCAATGTTGATGGCCTCATCTCTTCATGTGATGCTACAGTTATATTTATGCACTCGGAATTGCTGAATTTTTTCCAGCAATCCATTACAGATAGAGACTTTTTTTCTCTCCATCATTTCTATTGAGAAAGAGAAGTTTTGCCGAATATAATTACTTTTGAAGGTAGAAATGATTCCCTGATCTAGAGGCTGGAGGAGGGATGTCGTGTTTGGCGGGAGGAATAAAACTTCTACGTTTGGATGAGCAGATTTGAGTTCCCGAGGATGCTCTGGAGCATTGACAAAAACGAGAAGCAGTCTGGAAGTCAATTTTTTTTAGGCTAAGTAATTTTCGACTTCGGCAACAAAACAGTTCTGAAACCAGTCCGTATAAAAATTGCGACTTACCTACGCCTTTCGGTTGGACCACCAAAACACATACAGGTGATTTATAATATACACATAAATATTCGATGCTTTTTATGTTTTTTCGTCATTACAATCTCGCGGCGTGTAGGGCACTCTTACACTTGCCCTAGTTCCACTTTTACCACTAGTGCGGTTTGATAACTCTCATTTTTTAATTGTCCTAATAGCGGATCAGTTCACTCCCAGACTGTCCTGGGAGTGCCAGGGAGTCCCAGCGACCTGGCAAGAGAAGCACAGGATTCTCCACGAGTTAGTCAGTCGAGCACTTCCAATTTTTTACGTAGTGTCATTACATGTCTCGCCGGTTTTAAGAAACTTCTTTTCTCATCACTTTATTTACGCTTCGACTCCATCACCTCTCATGTAAAAGGAAAAGGCTTCGCTCAGAACTGGGACTTCACTACACACACTCAAGTTTCAACGGAGTTAGCCTGAGCCTAAGTTTTAACCTGAGCCTGAGTTAGGGTTCTCCCTCTGGAGATACAAAAGTAAATAGCACAGTTGGGATAATAGGCCTTTCGGTGAGGCAAATATGACAAAGTCGCAGCGTTGGATTAGCAGTCGATGCGAATCACAACTTCTAAATTATTCCATTTGTTCATCATGTATTTCGATGGAATTCGCTTTCAAGTATCTATTATTACATAATATGATTTTATAAAACTGAACTCTAAATAAAAAAAACGATTCCTTTCACATATTCTACTATTTTTACACTATGATACGATGTATATAAACGTTAATAATGTAGTGGCACATTACCGTATGGCAACGTTTGGCGCAAGGGACGTGTTCGATGGGGGTCCGGTTTTGAAACAGTGAAAGGAAATTCCATCATGTATAATCATGAATACCATTGCTTTAGCCCCAGGAATAGCTGAATTCAAGCGATAGTATTCATGGGTAATTTCTTACTTGACGTAAAAAAAATTATAAAAAGCGTGTTATATTTCCGCAGCGTGGGAAAATCATGGCTTGAAATTGGTGAGTTTTTTGTAAAAGACTTTGAATTTTTAAGGAAAATTGTTTTAAATAGCCGTAGAATACAACAGTGCACAATTAAATTACATTCCGCGATCGGCAAAGCTTGGTAAAAATTTGGATACCATGTAAATTTGTTCTGTGTTGCGGGCAGCGACGTTGGGCAACTCGCAGACCGCGGTTGACGAGGGAAACCCCTGCGGTTGAGAAGGCTGGTCCTCAAAAAACAAACCGTGGATACTCAAGGGCCGCGGTTGACAAAACCGCGGTTGACGAGGGATACCTGTAATTAATTGTGTCATCCCAAATGACTGCAATATTTTGTTATACGCCGATGATTGTAAGATTTTCAAGTGTATTGCTGATGCAACCCATTTGCGATGCCTCCAAGCGTCACCTACTGCGATTAGTCTTTGGTGTGACAAATGGCAGTAACGCGTGAACCCCTCCAAATCAGCTCTTCTGACTTTTTCATTAAAAAGGAACCATTTTTTGACAGCTCATACCATCAATCGATGCCCTATCCCCTCTGTTAAAACCCACTCCGATCTGGGAGTAATTTTCAATTATAGGCTCACTTTTGTTAACCACATAAGAAAACTATCCCGAAAGGCAGTGGCTATGGTGGGCCTTCTTAATCGGTTTATGCCCTGTTTACATTACTAGCTTTTAACTAGGTTAACTCGTAACCCTAGTAAAAGTTCGCCGTGTGAACGCAGGTTGGCGCTGACCCTAGTCAAATTTTTATCTACGCTGGAGTAACTAGGGTTGGTGCTGGTTACCATTATTTTTAACGCGTGTAAACGCAGGTTAGTTAGAATAGCAGTTAAGTGATCAAGTGCACTTGCAGCTTTTACTTGAAGCGTACAATGTATTAAGCGAGTTTCCATTGTCATATTCCGTATCCATGCATCCGTGACACGTTGCTTGATGTATTTTAATGCATTAGTGAATAATGAGCCGTATATGAAGTTCAAAATTTACCTTAAAAGAGCAATTAAGGTCGAGTCATGGGCAGAACTTGTCAGAAGAAGTCGTACATTCCGCTGCACATATTGCGGCAAGGACTCGAAATGGAAGTTATTTGCAAATATTGAATGTCAAGATAACATCTTGAATTGTTTTCATCTATCATAATAGAGTTCAAACGACATAATAACGTAATATTCTCGGGGTATCTTCATGATAAAGTATAGCATAATGGGACGTCGTTCCATTACGGAAATTTACTCTCTCAATTTTCAACTTTCGATGCATAAAGTAATGTTTAGACATGAAATGATAAGTGTACTGTTAAATACTAGCGAATGAGAAGTCTAACCGTGCGAAACATTTGCATATTCAATCCTTTTTCTCGCCCATACAAGTTCCATGAATAAAGCTGAAAATAGCCCAGGAAACAAATGAAACGCGACTTGCGATATTTGTTGTGCGTTGGGTTAGGTGTGCTACATCACCTTCTTGGCTCTCCACCAGAGACCGCCAGCATGTTAACAAGGATTAAATAATGCCGTGTAAATGCAAGTTAGTGAAGCCGCCAAATGAACCAACATTCTAACCCTAGTAATGTAAACGGGGCATTACGGATGCAAGCGACCCTCTTGCCTTGAGAACTGTTCTCTTCGGCTGTATCCTCCCTATCCTAGAATACTGTTCCCCCATCTGGTCAACCATCTGCCCCTCTACATTGAAACTCCACAACCGCCCCATCAATTTCTTCCTAGATGTTCTTCGTCACCGAAACCCTCCCCTCAGGAATTTATCCCGTGAAGAAGTTTTTTTTTCACCCTTTGCATTCGCAACCCACGTCAACGCCGCTTGATTGCAGGCATGAAGTTATTGTATAGTGTGTTTAATGGTTCTTTTCGGAATAATGACCTTCTCTCATTTTTCTCGATCCGAGTGCCTCCTCGTTTCACCCGTAACACCAACCCCGTACACGTGCCGACGTTCCGTCTCTCTGTATCCCAACGCTCTCTTTTCTACAGGCCACCCTCCGTATTCGATTCCCTTGCACCACAAAATACCTCCATCGACCTTTTCTCTTCACCTCCCAGCTTTAACTCCGTTGTTTTGTAAATTCACTTTGTACCCTAAGAACCTTATCAGTTAATATTAAAGTAACTTGTTTTTGTTAATTCTGTAAATATTTAATATTTATGTATCATATCAACCATTCTAAAAGGTCATTGTGCTGTTTTTGGGAGGTTAAGAAATAATTAAATAAAAAAATAAAAAGAACATTAAATGAACATAGAATGATCACTAAATGAACACTTTTTTTCTCTTGGTGTGGAAAGAACATTAATGACAACATTAACATTACAATGTTCTTTTAGAGTTTACTCTGCAGCTAGAGCAATTTGGCAGACCAAAAAATTTAACTCGAGCACGAGTAACTAAAAAATTTTCCATGTTTGAATTGGTTGTCTCGATTTGGGTTTCAGGGATGAAATTGGTAAAATTGTTCTCTATAAACAGGATTTCAAGCGAGAAACCTCATTTAACTGTTCACCAGAGTAAAACGTTCTATGAACACATAAAGAAAATTACAGTGTTCTTTTAGGGTTCACCAGAGTGAACAGAAATCGAACGTTAAAAGAGCACCCTGAGAAATTTGGAAGAAAATTTTGAACATCGAAAAACATTAAAAGTACAGTGGAACACAAACTGAACATGAATTAACGCAAAATTAACACCTTTTTCTGTTAGGCAGTTTTTACATCGACTTTACAAAAACGCCATCACCTAAATAGGTGTCCAGAAGACTTTTGTAATCAGCGGAGACAGGGAATAAATCACGAAAGGAAACATATTTGGAGGGACTGTATACACGAATTTAGCAGCTATATTTGGTCTAAAATATTTCCCAACCCCTTACACTTTAACAGAGTCGTCGTTTTTCAAATCTATTCCTTCCTTTCTCCAAATACTCTTGGGTCTTCATTTAGCAGTAACATAGGCTTCTGCCGGGGCAGTAAGCCACTAATACATGGCTTCAAGCCAAGAAATTTACACATTGCGAACTTTCTCTGTAGTTTCAGGACAGCGCGCCTACCTCAGAACATGCCGAGGGAATCACAAACTCTTGCGATTTGCAATGTTTGTTAAATTCTTATTGAAAACAATTCAACAATCCAAACTTCAAATCGTCACATTCTGAATCAGTATCAACATTTATATAATATATACGTAGACCAACATCATTTATTGTAGATTGATTCTGTCAATGCAGGTTGTATATAAATAAATGTCAAATTAGCGTAAGAACCCCCAATATGCCCCGATACTGTCGGGGTCGATGGATTGGAGCCGAGTGGAAGGCATGAACCGGAGGCTCAGTGATGTCTGCGAGAGCGAAGGAGCTGGGTTCAAGGATCTGAGGCCGGTGATGGATTCATTCCGAGTGCTAATGAATCGCTCGAGTGTCCATTATACGTACAAGGCATCGCAGAAGGAAGCGCTCAGGAAATTCGAGCATACCCGTAGAGTTTAGCATAGACAGTAGGCGAGAGAGTAGGTCGGTTAGTGGGATAGAAATCTGTGCATTTCCTGAAAGTCAAATAATAAAGTGTACTAAGAGTTTATGGCCAAGGAAAAGCTAAATAGATGAAAAATTGAAAATTTTTAAGCCAGAGAGTAGCACAGTGAGTAAATCAAAAGTGTAATGTTAAATAAAGGTGTCACCGTAAATAGTGGTAGCGATGTGAGATGTTTTAGAAATCAGAATTGCTTTGTGTTAGAACGAAATAGAAGCGGCTCAGGTTCTTCAATAACTGCTTCTATAAATGTATTTAAACATTCTAAAGAAGGACACCATACGTTTGACACAAGGGATTCAATTTCCACAGTTGACGTCAATTTCCGTAGCAAAAAAAATAAGGTCCCCGAGTTTCGCCCTCTCATTTAAGCACGAACGCTGATGTGGTGATAGGAACAAGAAGCTGGTTGTCGAATGAAATTTAGGATAGCGACATCTTTTCAAAATCTTAAGCAATGTGTGGAAAAGACCGATTAGCGAGAGCAGGAGGGGGTGTATTTATAGCTGTGAAAGATGAGATCATAAGTAGAACCGAAGTATTTTCAGAAAACGATGTATAAGGTTTGTAATGTTCCATCAAGTACTCGTCAAAAAGAATTTTTATAAGCACAATTTCAGGCCGTCGGTGCGAAGGCTTCCGCGGTGCTCTGTTGTAGTAGGCTGCATTTTTCATGGGATTTCACCGCGTTGTTGTTTTTGATGACATCATCAAAAACAACAACGCGGTGAAATCCCAAGAAAAATGCAGCCTAATATAATTTCAGGCCACTCAATTCAAGTATAAACACAGTTTTGCAGCTAGAAAGACAGGTGAAATATTTCATTTATGAAAATAAGAATGCAATATTATTATCGGTGGCGATTTCAACGTTCCCTTGATGGACTGGAAAATGTATAGTTTAAAAAAATTGCGGAGATAAAAAAAAGATAAGGAGTTGTGAGACACTCTTCTCAACACTTTTGCATCAATTAGTAACAACATCCACGAGGGGGGAAAACCTTTTAGATCTTATAGGTGACAAACATAACTGAAAGAGTTTTTAAAATTAAAACAGTGAATGGAGAAGTGACCACAAAGCAGTGCGTACTAAATTTCATATAAATACTGTCAACAGGATAGTCACAAAAAGAAAATTGTGCTACTTATACCACATGGCGGATTTCGATTGCTTATAAGAGGAGCTGTCGACCTCTTATAACAAGTGTAGTGATCTAAGCCAAAACCAGACTTCAAACGTCGCGTGGTATACTTTTCGTAACATCACGTGACTATCCATTAATAACGCAATACCAAGTAAACTGAAAAAAGTCGATACGAAACTTAGGTGGTATACTGCAGATGTCCGAAAATCTCTCAAGCGACAACGAAACTTGTTCGTAAAAATGAAGAACGCCCATCAGGATATACCCGACGAGGAACTTATGAAAATTTTGATTAACACAATAGAGCTAAAATAACAGCAAAAAGTTAAGAAAAGCACTAATGGATGCCTGAGTAAATTATTAGGTGAATTTCTGGAAGATAACCGTTAGGCAATTTGTTCTTACGTGAGGGAAGTTCAAGAGAATAAATCTACAGTAACGTCACTGAGAAACGGTCAAGGGGAAAGAGTCAAAGTGTCGACACTTCATGCACTCAGAATAACGCTGCTGCATTGTATTGCTTATATAAAAACCCAATGCAGTCCATAAATATTTCTTGTCGCGGCATTGAAAGGCACCTGAAATCCATAAGCCCTAAGAAATCACCTGGTCCCGATGAATTTTCCGCCCTATGAAAGATTATATTAAATTAGCGTCAGAAATAGCACCTTACTTGAAAATAATATATGAAAAGTCTCTAGTAGAACATCGTGTCCCTTGCGATTGGAAAATCGCGAACGTTATTCACATCTTGAAGAGCGGTGATAAGGAAGATCCTAGTAACTATGGGCCCTAGTCCCTCACGTCTATCTCATGCAAAAAAGTAGAACATATAATCATTAGCATAGTTATGACGTATTTAGGTAGTCAGAACCTGCTCATTCAAAACCAGCATGGGTTCCGAAAAAGCAGGTCCTGTGAAACCCTGCTAGCCTTTTTTCTTCACGACGTTCTTTCCTCTGAAGAAAGGCTCACCCAGGTAGCGCGCTATTTTCTGACTTCAAAAACGCTTTCAATAAAGTTCCGCATTCAAAATTAACTGTTAAGCTAAAAGCTTATGGAATACATCGCGATATAATATACTGGATTGAAAATTTCTTACGTAACCGCGAATAGACGAAAGTTCTAGATGGTGATAGTTCAGATACGGCTAAAGTTGCATCTGGTGTACCCCAGGGAAATGTCATTGGTCCCTTATCATTCCTTTTGTATATTAATGATATCACCACCGTCGTTACGAGCGAAGTTGGCCTATTCGCGGACGACGCAGTATATTGCAGGGATATTAACACAGAGTCTGATAGACTTTTGTCGAAGAAAGACAGAGATACTATAAACGAATGGTGCGACACTTGGCAGTAAGAATCAAGTTTTAAAAAGTGTGTTGTATGAATTTTTGGAGGAAGAGTAGCTTATAGTAAAGGAAGCTAATAGAAGAGGAAGCGTAGTAACGAGACGTAACAATTGATCTAGTCGAACTTATGAATGTAGAGTCAGTTAAGTACTTAGGAGAGATCCTTACTCAGAACTTGTCGTGGGGGAAGCGTATACGTGAAATTAGCGAACAGGCAAATCGTAAATTAGGATTAATTAAAAGAATACTAGGAAAATGTGACGAGAAAGTAAAGGAGCGATGTTATTTTTCTCTCCTGAGGCCTCACTTGGAGTAAGGCGGTAGTATATGGGACCTTTACGAAGTAGGAATAGTTTCAGATATAGATAGAATACAGCGGAGGACTGCTAGATTTGTTAAGAACTGTTATAATAAATATAGTACTGTTGCTAAATTGTTTAGGGAACCTCCATCCGATCGAAGCGAGAAATATAGGTTAAATCTTTTACGAAAGTTGGATGTAGACTATTATTTTCCGTACGTTCAACATATTTAGCCATAGCCAAACTACTATGGTAGAATCGATCACAGGAATAAGATTAAAGAAATATACTGCCAAACCGATTGATTTAAAATTCCATTTTTTCCACCTATGATAAGGGACCTTAATAGTTGCAATAGATCAGTTCTAGAATACTAACTAGGTTAAATAGTTTTTTCTCAGTAGTGCTTAATATCTTTGCATGGTTATTAGATACTAACCTCGCATGCAATCTCCAGCATTATATACTCTTGCATGTTTTAGTACCGTGTAGTGCTATTTATGTGTCGCATTAATAATAATAATCAGTTGTTACATCTTGAGTAGTGTACTCATGGTAGCATGTTCTTCAACGTATCACTCTCCTAGTTAATGGTCTGACTGCGTACCGTTGTCCTGACTGCTTTTGGCTTGCACCTGGCACCCGGGGGAACGTGCGCGGTTCTGATTTAAACTGGGATGAGTGATGCATGCCTGGTGTGGAATCACCCCTGCCACACACCCTAGTTGTGTATTGCATTGTATTCGTAGATGTAGATGTACTTACGTTCACGATGAAATAAATTACCTGCACATGCCTTTCCAGTATTTCCATCCGCCTTGGCTTGCTTCCAGTATCCGTTTTTGGGCATTTCTCGTACCTGGATTAAGCGGGCAGATTTGGAAGTCATCGTGGCACCGCATTATCACACAATTTTGGGAGGGACAGGAGAATTACATACCAAACAATTGACAAAGCCATCTACGTTTCGAAATTTTTGAATTTTAATCACATCACCCTCTTCAAAATATTTCATGTGCAATGCAGAATTATATGTTGGATTTCAAGTCTAGTAATTTTGTATTTTGCCCTTGGCCAAAAACACGAGTTCCATCCACCACGCTTACGCGAGGGTTTTCCCTTTCCTCCTCCTCCTCGTTCCCTCCCCCCCCCCCCACGCTCAGACGCGAGAGCGTCTCTTTCACTCCCCCCTACTCTTAGCGGAGCGCGCGCCCATTGGCCGGTGACGGTCCCGGGGACGATATACTTATAAGGGGGACCCCTGGGCCCCAGTAAGTAGACTATCTCTAATGTCCAATTTGGGGAAATTATTGGAGAGAGCTATTGTGCCCATTATAACTCAATTTGTGGAAGACAATGAGACCATCCCTGAATAACAATTTGGATAAAAAAACACCACTCTACGACTCAAAAAATTCATAGAGTGCCCAATTTTATCAGTGACGGGTTTGACAGAAAAGAAACGACAATCTGAGTGTTTTTAGATATATCCAAAGCTTTCGATAAAGTGTGGCACGATGGGATTTTATATAAAATGAACAAACTCGGGTTCACAAACTGGATTCTAAACTGGACGAATTCATACTTGAAGAATAGAGATTTAATTGTAAGATGGGCACAAGAGAAGAGTGACTCGTGCCCAATAAAGGCTGGAGTCCCTCAAGGATCTATCTACGGACCATTAATTTTTAATATCTACACATCCGGCTTTCCAATGAACAATGACGACTGGCACACCACAAAAGCTTAGCATGCGGATGACGCGGCAATTCTGGCCAGGAGGAAGAAAGAGGACCTGGGAGTCCAATACGAACAGGATACAATTGACGATGTAACTAGATGGTACAATAAAAGGAGAATTAACATCAACACTGCGAAAACGCAAGCAGTAATTTTTACAAGACCGCGCGTAGTGATTCCCAGATGTCAGTGTATAAGAGTTAAAGGACAACCAATCTCCTGGTCAGAGTCCACCAAATACCTGGGGGTACAATTGGACCAAAGACTTAATTTTAAAGAGCATACGAGGAACATCATTGTAAAGACTATAGGGATGAGGGCGACGCTCTCTCCAATTTTCATAAATAATGCAACCCCTAGTGAAGTAAAAAGAAGAATATACGAAGCGTACGTAAGACCGGTATTATTGTATGCCACGCCAGCGTGGATAGGACTGACGTCGAAATATACAATAAAAAAGATATGAATAATAGAGAGACGGACCCTTAAATCTATTTTTAGAATGAGGGCGGGCACAAAAACAGACCTGGTGTATAAGTATAGCAAAATAACAGATATTAGAACTATCATAAAGAACCAGTCAATAAGTTATCACAAATGCCTTAAAGAAAGCAAAACTGAGGCCCTAAGAAACATTGGCGAAGACAACCGCACGATCTGGGACACTGGAATCGACCAATCGATGTCCTAAAACTATAATTGGCGAGGGAATGCCAAGACGGTTGACGTTCGACATCGTTGTCTTGACTGCTTTTGGCCGGGTCAACGTGCGCGGTTCTGTTTTAAACTGGGATGAGCGATGCATGCCTTGTGTGGAATCACCCCGTGCCACACACCCTAGTGGTGTCTTGCACGATATTCGTAGATGTAGATGTACTTATAGTCGAGGAGTATTGAGAAGACGGATGTACCCACGCTTCGACCAGAATTGGTCCGAATTGACCCTCCATGGGTCCGGTGGTCCCTGATTTGATGACGTACTCCGGCAGACCGCACGGCGTCTACCCGTGAAGGGAGTCGGGGAATACCTAATCCCAATTTGTTGGGCAACTTCCGGTTCTCATAAGATGTGCGGTAAGTTGTCGCAAAAGCGAAACTGACGGGGACTCGTCTCACGTTGTTGGGGTAACCCAACAGATACGAGAACTGCGGGGAGGCGGAGGCCTATTGTCGTCCTTTTTACGTCAATCCGCCTCATAGTGTCGGCCTCGCAGGGGTTGTGGTTCGCTAACCTTCCCTTCCCTTCCCAATATCCCTTTTCCCACTACTTCCCACCAGATTATAAGCGAAGGCTTGAGACCAAGTGGAGGGTTTTTTTAGACCTCGCGGGGAGACGTGAAACACCTGACGTTAGACAAGACACAGAGCAAAAGCCAAAATAAGCTTGGCATCCTCTGAAATATAGCTGCACGCAGCAAAGGACACCGAGAGTAGGTAGATGGAGGTGGGAGTAGGCTCGGTGCACCGCCGAGAGATTATCCTCGGTGCTTCTGTCTTCTTCCCTTATTCGGAACGCCGCAGTGAGGGGATCCTCGGCATTTCCCATCACCTTTCCTCAGCGAGAAAATCCTCGGACGGTCACCGTTCGAAGCAATCCCTGCTCCAGCATTACCAACCGGCAGCTGCCGCGCCAGCCAAGGATTGCGCTGCGCCAACGCCGCCCGACAGGCAATTGTGCCCTACGACGCCGCCAGCTGCCCGCTACCATAATCGACGCAGCAGAGGACACCCATGATCCGGCCTGGCTCTCGGCAGCAACCCGGCCCCAGCACTGAGCCCGAAGTCACTTGCGACACCTCCGCTCTATCGGACACGGCCATTGGACTCACCCGTCTCGCCGTACACCAACGTACCGGCCCTGCCACAACGCCCACGGGACCCGCGAGTCAGCGGAATCCTCTTCGGAGATCACCTAAGAGACATTAAATCTGAACAAGTCGACGGGTGCGACACGATCAATAAACGGATCTCTTCTCTCTACGTCTTTGCGAAACCCAAACCTAAGCACAGTAATAAGGCATTTAAAACTGCTGTCGTAGTTTGACACATCCTGGTACGCAACACTTTCCTGTCATCTGTCTAGTTGATGAAATTACTTGTTAATAATGGTGATGTACAGCACTGACTCTTAGGTGGGTTAGTAACCTTATCGATTGTTTTCGCGCAGGTGCAAGTCTTATCTTTTCAAAGATCCATCGAAGGTCCGTGGTCAATGAAGGTTCCGATCAGCAAAGGTAAAAAAGTGTATAATTCTATGCGAAGGAGAGGTCTAAATGAAGCTTCAAGCCAAGTCGCACGCAAACTCTCAGAATCCCAGAGGTACGAACTGTATACTAATAGTTGCAACGTGGTCTGACAGGAGTCACAGGGACTGCGGACGGACCACCGCCCAATGTTGCCAAATGTCAGCTACACGGTTTGAAGCCTTAAGGTGCGATTCCCAAGCCGCGGCCGGAGCCGCGCGACATTGTCGCGACGCGACACTGTCGCGCGGTACACGCGATTGTGTCATTCCTATGAACGCGACGCGACTCCTTACTCAGTCGCGCCACGGTACACTCAACTCGTTGTCATAAGCTCCCGTGGACTGTTATGACCGAAGTCAAGAATAGGAGTGAAGTGATCAGTTATCTGGTGTTTGAAGAGGAGGAAGATGACGATATTCTGTCATTGTTGTTGTTAAAACGAAGTGGAAGGAGCAAGGACACACATGAAATATTTAAATCAAGAGCATAAGAGGGTTTCTACAGTGTACTGATTAATAGACATTTAATGAAGGACGAAAAGAATTTTAGGGAATTTTTTAGGCTAAATGTTCTGCAATTTAACTTCATTTTGAATTTAGTGGAAGAAAAATTAAAGTGTCATCCGTGTAACAGAGTTAGATGCCCAATAACTCCTGCCGAGAAGCTAGCAGTGACTTTGAGGAGAGTGACTAAACATGAATTTGATTGAAATCAAGCAATGTGCTTTGAATGAATTTATTGGATTGATGTAATTCGATTTACAATAATTATTTAAGGATGACGATGAAAAATAGTTCATTCCCCCTGGCTAGTTTTTGCCCACGACCCTGGTTTCGACATGATTAGTCATGAGTTTCAGGTGGCAAGAAAATTCCGCGTCCAGAAATAAGACGAAGTTGCAAATGTACATGCTTGGGGATGTGCTTTGATTAGAGGGGGAAATGAATGCGTTTTCATTGTTTCCATGGTGTTCACCTGCGACTGTAACAATATATTTAGGCCCGGGTCTTGAGCGAAAAGCACCCAGAGAAATAACAATCTTACAAAAATGTATTTTGGCTGTCATCAGTTCTTCAGATCCTTTCCTGACATGGCTAGAGACTTTTCCTCTAGCTCCATGACTGTGCTAAAAATTTTCTTCTTAGCATCTACTATTAACGGCGGAGGTAACATTTTCACCGTCATTGCCATGCTTTTAACAAACAAATCAATGTTATCTTCCTCAGCCCTCGGCGGAGATTGGCCCAACTTCGCCAAAATATCTTTTCTCTCGTTCGATCTAAGAAACACAAAGAAACATTGTTCATTAATTTAATGCTTATGGTCTCAATATGTACCTATAAAGTCAATTTTCATTAAGTTTCGAAATTTCCTATCAATTTTTTCTTCTTCCTTTACCTCTCCTCTAAGATTCGATAAATTTTTTCCTCTTCGGTTGTTTTTCTTCTCTTTCGTGAGACAAGCGAGCTAGCCTCGCCGTGATTACAGGTGTTGGTGGAGGTCGAAGTCTTGGTAGCAGAAGCTTCCTCTTCCATATTTTCGTCTATCGCTTCAGTAGGCGGATCTATGATCTCTGCAGTTACTGCTGCAGTGTTCGTTTGAGATCTAAAATACGTAAATTGGTAACATGCATATATTTTATACTTCATAATTCCACCATAATTCGAGGGGGAAAAGCAGTAATATTAGACACCTTGTGGCTGCTGTATACTCAATCTCTTTCGTAGTTCACACTATCAAGGAACGATAGCACATCTGCAAAAGCCCATTTTGTTGGCTTGGCTTGCGATGAGGAGCCAGTTCCCACTTTTCTCCCTCTTGTACTTCTGTTGTATGTGTCTTTAATATTCTTCCACCTCTTTTTGCAAGCATCCGCTAAAATGCAAGCCGTTAACTTTTTAGGCATTACAAAACACTGAAATAGTCACTGTAGAAATGCTCATTCAATCCTTTTACTGCCTATAGGTTCTTGGCCACCGGAGAATCATTCAGATCATTGACGTTTGCCTTCCGCATTTCGGAGAGCTATATCAGCCGGATTGTGAAAAAAATTCTACGCATTTTGGCCGAGAAACTTTCCCGATTCTTATGCCTCAGCCAAACCAAGAAATACTCAAAGGAATAGCCAATGAATTTCTGAAGCAGTAGCAGTTCCCAAATTGTGTGTCTGCGATTGATGGTACACATGTGAGTGTTTTGTCCTGCAAAATCAGGATCCCTTTTCTTCAATTACAAAGACTACTTCTCCATTGTGCTGCTCGCTGCTGTGGATCCAAATTATAAGTTTGTTATGGTGGATGTGAATTCCTATGGCAAAGAAGGAGACAGTGGGATTTTGGAAATATCAGACATTGGAAGGTTACTCAAATGACCACTTTCTTTCCTCCTCCCTCTGCCCTCCCTGGTTCAGGAATAGTTGACCCTCATTTCATCATTGGTGACGAAGCATTTCGTTTGGGCGAACATGTCATGAAGCCGTATACGAAAATTCAGGCTAGGGAAGATGTGGAGAAAGCCACATTTAATTATAGGTTATCGCGGGCAAGGAGTGTCAGAAAATAGTTTCGCTCTACTAAGCCAAGTTTTTAGAGTATTTTATACCTCGATTGCCATTAGTCCTGATACGTGTGATAAGCTTATAATGACAGCTTGCTGTTTACACAACCTCCTCCGCGATGCGTACTTTGAGGGAGATGGTAGAGCCTACTACAATTTAGACAGTTCTGTAATAGAGCGCGCGGAGAATATGATTCCGTTAGCAAGACGTGGTGGACTCACAAACACAGAAGGCTTTAATATCAGAGGATTTCAAGAGACATTTCAACAGCCCACAAGGTTCTATTCAGTGGCAGAGAAATCAAGCCAGAAGAACTGACTGAGACAGCACACCTAAAATTATTTGTAATGAAGTAAAAATAAACATATATATGCAATGCAAGTGATTTTTTTCTCACCTGTTTTTCTTATTTTCTCCGCTATTTCTGCCCAAACATTCTCGCGGATGTTTTGGTCCTTGTAATTACTACTTTTAAAATCAAACAATCAGGGATGCTGTCCCACTAATTCGCACATTGTAGCATCTTCACTGCTGGAGAACGACATATCCACGATGAACACGCGCAACTGGGTTGGAAATGCCTTGCACAACGTCAGCGGCTGGCGCGGCTATACTGCTGTTGACACCAGACGGCCGCGACGGGCGACTCGAGTCGCGCGACTGGTCTTCGCGCATGCGCAGTTCATCGAATCTCCAAGTCGCGCGACTCGAGCCGCTCCGGTCGCGCCTTAGGAATCACACCTTTACCCGTCGATGAGGTTTCGCTAAAATTGTATTACTAGGTAACAAGTCTGTGTAATTTATGTCGCGTTCTTACTAGGTATGCACGTCTAGTGTTGGTTTGTGGTTGCTAATATCTGTGCCTCTTCAATGGTTTGAACTTAATATTTTTATTTCAGACCGAGGAGTGGTATTGACAAAGCTAGTTTGGAATGGCTGGAGAAGCTGTTTCGGAACACAGTTGGAGACCAGAGGGAGATAAGACAAGAGGAGTTTCGGAAGATAGTGATCTCGAAAAATGTAAGATTTATTTTTAATCTCTCTTAAATGTAGTGGATGTAAATTTATTGGCATTCGAGTGAGCTTCTTCACTTCTCTCTCTGTCATGGCTTTCTTTCACATGGCGTCTGCCTTTCCACCTCTGTAACTCTTTTTTTTCCTCCCAACGCACCTAACCCTTATACATTTATTAATTAAGGTAGTTTGAGCGAAATATCATTTTACCCAGAAGTCAATGAATTTGGTCTCATTTTTAAGAAAAATATCTCACCCTTCCTTTGGCATCAAAAATTCAACCCCTTACCGCATTACTTTCCGAGATATTTGCCAAAAAATATCAGCCCTTTTATATGGGAAATGTTACGTGCATGCACTCCAGAGAGATCTTATATTAAAAATGAGGCATTTCCTACACTTAGGTCTGGTCAAAAAATCAACAGTGTGTAGTTTGTGTTTTTCCTCAACTATTTTTGAAAATGAATCACATGGCACCGCAGTAAATTCTTCGGGATCACAATTAACCTTCCGTTTTGATGGAGTTTCAAACGTACCACGTGAGAAGAATGAGTCAAGTTAAAAACTCATTTAGATATTTTCATTTGATTACTTATAATTACTGTCGTGTAAAACTATATTATTGCACCATTAATAATGCAATATTTAATTCGTGTGTCTCACAGTTGGTGAAATTAAAACATATATATAGAATATGGTTTCTATTATCATTAGGGAACTATCTCGCTCGCACTACCTTAAGTCAAATGTATGTAGAGGTTTGGGAGAGATCTAAAGAGGAATAGCCAGGAGCCTTAGTCTCAGTGTTTTTTTTACGGAGTGAACTTTTTAGCTAATTGTGTGAGGCTACCTATAAAGCATCAGATAGTAATATCGCTTGCCAAATAATGCGGTGTAACAGGGAAGTCTCCTTTCTCTTTACTCTCCAATCTCGTGGAGTAATTTTGACTTGTTTTCTCAAATTCATATGTCAACATCCCTACACCTTTACTGTAGTGCGTAAGCCAGTTTATTTGCATACACTGCGTTTTTTCTTGTTTTGTAGAGCTTGTCCCCAAAATCAGTTATATTCTCCATTTTTATTTTCACCCATCCTGCATAAAAGATTGCGGACCCCATTCTTAGCTGTATGGTATCAGAGTTTGTTGGCATAAAAATAACTGCGTAAACTACTACGTAAAAGGGAAGCCGTATAAAACGATGAGGTTTTTTAGAGGCCGGAGGTAAATAATGGGTAGGAAATATGTATTGGGTTAGTTAATGCCAGAGGTTTATCGATGCCAATGAAGACATTTACTTCCATCGGCCAAGACATAAGGTTATTTTTAATATTGAGTTGCTATTGATTAATTTTAATACAATGTGTGGTGAAAATGTCGGTAATGGGGCCACTACAAAAACTAAGACGCTAACTCACTGAGCTGTTAAATACTTAAACTCCTGAAGCCAAAATTAGTGGTTAGTGAAGCGTGTTAACTATTAGGATGGACAATAACTCTCATGTCGCGAACAATAGTTTCAGCAAGAAATTTTTTCATACTACTTGTGATATTTCCAAGTATGAGCTAACCCATTCTTCATGGGAATGAGAATTTTGATGCCGATGCATAATGTGAAACGCTGCCTTCCATAATGTTCACAGAGCACTATTATTAGTTAACGGGAGAATTAGATAAGTAAAGAGTCACGAGGCAACTATTTTATTATACATTGGCGTATTTAACAACGCTTTTGATACTATCTTCATTCTTTATTAAGTTTCTCACTCTTAAACATAAAATAATAGAAGTGAAATCATGTGAGGGAAGTAAAAAGAAAAGAAATCAAACTTATGATGGTATCCTAATATGCCATACGACAATGTTTAAGCGAATATTCCCGTTTGTGTACTGGGGAATGCTGTATTCCATCGGATTCCATATGATAATTTACGCACAATATACACTTATTTCCTTGCAGCATTTATTAACTACAATGCCCACTTTGTACGTTTATGTGGAATAAAACATTACTTTCATTTACAATGCTGAGAAAATTCCACGAAATCATGCCTGAGACAACTGAGTATACAATGCCCTGCCCTAAATTTCCTGCTGAATATTCAGTTTAGTAGATTTCCATAGTAATCAATATTCGTTCTTCCACCACGGCGTAAATAGTAAATCAACCCAAAATTATAGTGTCCGGATCTGCGTAACGTACAAGGGCATGAATACTTATCTTCAATAATATGTATGATAATATGCATTCAAACTGGTTTCCTTTACTTCGTGAAGTGAGAAGAAAGATCCCACTATTTTGAATACTCAACGAAAATGTAGTATGAGGCAAAAAAGAGATTGTCGTTAAATTCTAACAAAAATATGTGGAGGAGGATATCATCATGGATTTCCGTCAACGTAAACAAGATTACTCTTGATTTGTAAACGTATTAATAGTTTCCGAGGGTAATTATAAAGAACTTCATAATAATATTACTTTCTTATGCAGAAAATGAACAATAGTCACTCATTCTAACGTAATGCTAAAACATATCAGGTCGTCCTTATGATGGACCATACGTCCGTTTAAGTTGCGTCATTAAATACCTTGCTAATCCTTTCTGTGCACGGATATAAATCAATTAGCTATACTTTTGACTGCTCATGGATAATAGATAATAGCACTGATGAATTGGAGACAGAGGAAACAGAATGCATCGTGAAACAACCAAGGAGAGAACATGAAAATAATGCATTCACGCAGTGATATTTTTTTAATATCCTCATTATGTTCAAGCGAGGATGGAATTCCTGTTCACTACATGCAGCGTTTTTCTCAAATAAATAAAAATCCTTTGTGAACTCCTATTCCACAGGTATTTTCATGTATTCTGTCCACATTATCCAATCCTTAACTTCTCAAACACTCGCCCGCCTCAATCCGGGTCGGATGTTTTGTTTATATTAGATCGTCTTCTTTTTTGGGAGTGTGCCACACAAGTGCCAGGTATTGGCTACCAGGTATTAGCGTGAATCGTACCAAGATGTTTTCATACATATCACCACCACCATCACCGGATGGTGACACCTCACCTGCCGGTTACAGAATCGCAAACGAGGACGGCAGGTGAAATTTTCGGGTGAAGTTCATCACTGGTGATAAACATCACCCGAGTTACTGAATACGACCCATGAAAGCGTTTCCCATCCAAATTGTTGCATCCAAATTGGTCAGTAGCACTAACGAGACTATAATAACGGCCTTTAACGTATATTGCTGATCTTCTCTGAACGCGTTCTCTGTTGTTAAGCCTACCTCATGTGGATCCCCAACACTGGTAGTGTATTCTAAGCGGGGTCTAACAAGGGAGAAGTCGCTGATTTCTCTAACTTTATCGTTGCACTTTCCAAGTACTCTTTTAACAAATCCCAATTTGCGATTAGCTTGACCAGTATTTCCTGAATATGTTTCCTCCACGAGTGATCATTAGTAAGTTTAACTGCGGCGTAATTTACAAGTTCTACAGTCTCTAATTGGTTTTTTGTACATAATAACTGAACTGAGGGGAGTTTTTCCTTTTCCAGCAGTTCATAACAGCACATTTTTTCAAATTTAATTCTAGCTGCCACGCGTCGCACCACGCTTGAATTGCCTTGAGGTCCCTCTTTAATGCTTCCTTGTTATAATAGCTACTGTTTTCCCTGTGCACTACAGCATCGTCTGCAAATAGTCGGAGTTTACTGTCTACCACGCCACCAATATCGTCAATATACAGAAGGAATAGGAGTGGACCCATGACACTCCCTTTTGGAATACAGGGTACTTGTTGCATAAGCCAGTAATTGCATTTTAATTTGATAAATTGGATGTGAGTGCGTCTATCCTTCACGAAGTTAGCAAGGGGGTGTAACAGGCTCGTGAGCAACTACTGTCGGTGCAAAATTTATGTAGACTCCGAACCCGTTAATCATACGCTCCTTCAGCGCTCAAACACGCCTCGAAGGGTGAAAACAATCACTACACACGCTCTTTGCATGAATTTTATTTGGGGTAGCAATTGTGCTCTTTTTAGTATTTAACAGTTTCCCATCACCTTTTCTCATAAGGGCCTTTCTTGATGCACTGACCTTCGTCACTGTGCCTAAAGAGATCCCAAGACATTGACACTACATGATATGTTTCAGAGAGACACAAGGAATTTTATTATGACACCTCACTATATTTCTAGGTCTGGAAGAAGAGATAAAATAAGAGAGATACATTGCCGAGCAGACTGGTACAAAATCACGTTCTTTCCGCGCACAATAAGCGATCATAATAAAACCTGAGCACCATTTAATTACGGTCTCACAATACACGTCACCATTTCACCTCCTAAAACCTTATCCCTCGCATCTTTACACAGCTGGCGTCCTAACATCCCCTGCCACACACTCATGCGGTAGCTTGAATGGTAGTATGTGGATGTAGAATGTTATATTCTGTACCCTACGATGCCGTGAAACTATAAAATCCGTCGAAAGAACAAAAGTTTTGTAGTTAAGTATAAACTATCTATTCGACTTTATTATGGATACGTGTATGAGAAACTTCCTTGAATTGGACAGAGGGAAGGATCTCTTTGTACGCGTAACCGAGAAAAAGGTTGGGTGTGGAAAAATTAAGAAGTAGAGGGGGATAGAGTGTGATGGGTGATGGTCAAAGTTCTCATGTCACAGAGAGTCTGTTGTTTATGAGCAGCAACAATACCATCATCACATAGTTTGGGATATCTGTTATACATTTCAAACTGTTCGTAGAAGTGTATTGTATGCCATTCATCCAGGAGATATGTAGGCAAAAGCTCAACTTCCTCGACCCCACCCACCTGTGGTTACGATACTTACAATTAGCTCGAGAGATATTTGTGAAACGCAGGAAGTCTTCGCACCAACTTTGCTCCCTGATGATTGGATTGCGTAACAGTCCGTATCCATTGTCATTAAAAGTGTGGAAACTTTAACCAGTGTTACTCTTTCTTTAGGACAAAATTCTCGGATCAAAAAAAGGTCAGCTTTAAAATTATGCATTAGCATATTCCAGTCAGGGGAAGAATTTTCGCTAACATGCACTATATTGCACGACGTCAAAGTATTAGAAATCTTGAGTATTAACGTATTTTTGCAACTATATAATAATAACACAGAGGTACAACAGTCACATGCGTGAAGCATGCGTGAAGAGAAGATGGAGCGATAGAGCAAATGGAAACACAAGCATTTGAGAGCCAATCAAATTACTCCGCATATTACTTCAAGAAAAACCTTTCTCTGGATGTATTGAAGTGCAAGTAATAGTCTATTATCGTTCAGGGGTAAAATGGCAATTTACACCCCCCCCCCTCATTCATCTTCTTCTCAACTTATTGCAGTATTTTTATTTACCCAAGTGTTTCGGATTTCGCAAATTTTCTTGACGTCCCTCCGAAAATGAATCGACTTCCAACCTACCTCAGACATGGGAGTATATCTTCGTTTAAAGCGTTTAAATCAATATTTAAGGCTTTCTCATAAGTATCCCGGACAATGGTAGCGCATTGCAAGGGAAGAAGTAGTGAAGTTCCATAGCTTCATTGTATCGTCCGCCTAGTACCCTTTAAACAAATCTCATTTTACATTTAGCAAGACCAGCTGTTTCCCGAATATATTGAATCAACAAGAGACAATATCAATATAAGGTATGCACGCTCTCTAACTCGGTATTCTGCATGACTTTGGTGCAATATAGTGAGATGATATTCTTTTACTGGGATTTTGTGACCACATGTTTTTTCACATGCAATATGTTGATCATGCACCGCATCCCTTTGCGATTGCCTCCAAAAGTCGTTTGTCAGCGCTAGCATGCCATCAGGACTGAGTATTTCACTGTCCATCACCTCATCGTCTGTCGATAAGTAGATAAACGAAGCTTTTTGTCAAATCCTTCCCTAATATCTTTAATACATGAATGAAACATAAGTGTGCTTACGAAACATACCTACGAGATTACTGGTGTAGATTTAACGATTAATAATTTAAAAGCGTCTAGCCTTTGACGCGAAAGCATAAAAATATTAAAACAAAAAATTTAGGTCGTCTAATGAGTTAGTATCCGATAGAGTATAATTTTATGAGAAACTCACTATGAGGTACGACATAAAATGCTTTTAAAAATTCACGAAAATAACAACTTAAATGAGATTGTCGGCGCGCAACCCGCAAGTGGCAACAGCGCTCAAACTTTCACCCACCCCTCTCGCGTAGGCGGCCGCCTTACCGCTGGCTTGGGCCTGCTAGAATACTTGGTTGTTTATTAACTCATTTAAAAAACAATATCACAATGTGAGTTTACGATGGTATTGTTATTAAATACTGCTGTAAAGAGCTTCAAAACATGACCAAGATCTGCTTCTGCTACTTTTTGTTCTCACCGCAATAAAAAATGGAGTGTATATTGTAAAAATAATCAACAACCAAGGTTAAACGCAGAATAAAACAAGCTAAAGTTTAGTGTAACTTGCATTCATGTGGGTACCACGGTTCATTTTTAATCAGTGTCCAAACTCGAGTCTACATAATTTTTGCACCGACAGTAGGGGCAATAGCAGGCGTTATCATGTTGGACGACTCATCTTTACATCTACATCTACGTCATACCCTGCAAGCCACCCAAAGGGTGTGTGGCAGGGTGTGCTTCCACACCAGGCATGCATGAATACGGCAGAACAACGAAACTACATTGATACCAGCGTACCACACATGCAACGCGCCCATTAATTTCTACTAACCAATAAACATTCTATCGTCAATCGTTCCAACATGAAAGGGGTACAAGGACTTCTACTACAGATTCAAAATATCTTGCATAAATAAAAACATCAATATTTGCCACATACATAAATAAGAACGTAGAAAATATAAAGAGAAAGATCTACAGTCTAGCTAATGACACTATTCGAACTATTCATGACGACGATCACAGCTGTTATGGTCCCGAATGGTACGTGGAAAAAATGACATTTTATCTATATCTATCGGTTCTACAATCTAGCTCTCTAGTTTTATTGGCGCAGTCTAATCTGCCGTAGTACCAGGGGGTTAGTAGTGTGTTTTTCGTGTCGTCAGAGAAATGTTTTCCTGAAATTTAGTTAATAGGTTAAGCCTATAATTTAATCTACCCTGTGATAGCGATTCCCATCCCAATTCTTCTAACAATCCAGAGACCATAGTAGACTTATCGTAGCATCGTTTTACAAACCTAGCTCCTCTTCGCTGCACCCGATCTAATTCCGATATCAACCCCGCTTCATTTGGATCCCATATACTGGCAGCATATTCCAGATTAGCGTTGAAACGATGTACCTAACGATTGAAAAATAACAACGTTCTTTCACTTTCTCATCACATTTTCCGAGTATTCTCTTAATATTAATCTTTAGAATCGACACGAAAAAAATACTTGTGACTCTGCTGTTTGTCATCTCTTTCGTTTAGTTTTCGTAAGGACGCTTTCCTCATTCATCTCTCGCAACAAAGCAAAGGCGAGCAGAATACGTTTCATTTGCTTTCAAGGTTACAGCCCATCGGTCGTCTGGTAATTGAGGGAAGAGGGACTTTTTTCGTCAAGCTAGATGTTGTTCACTCTTGGGGTGCGAAGTGGACTAGAGATAAGAATCTAGAGGGCTTGCTTATGACCGCTTCCCCTTAGTTGGTCTCTCCCTACTTCTACGAACCTAAGATAGTCTCTAACATCGGAGGATTCTTTCGCATTCCCAAAAATTTTTGATCAAACTTATAATTCTTCTACTTTAACAAAATACTTGCCTGTAGCCTGAAAAGTGAAAATGAACATGAAGAAATAATAAAGTGCATAAAATAAAAAAAATAATTTTACGATTTAATGTATTGTTAATAATTTTAAATAAATTAATAATATTTTATTATTAATGATTAAAATTATAGTCTAATGATTTTTTTTAGAGTTAAATATTTCAAAACACGGAAAAACGCACAACTCCCCCACCACATTCATCACATATGTATCTCGTTTCTCTTCTTTTCTTTTCATTTTTTGCACACCGCACATATTTTGCGAGGTAAACTAGATTAACCCTTAGGCTGCGGGAACGTTTTTCTACGTTTGACCAGATTTCTTACCTCTGAGAGCCTTCCTTTAAGATTTTATTGCCACCCTTTCCGCGGTTGCTAGCACTGGGCCGGACCTAACGGCAGGGAGGCGTCTTTCGAGGACTGGACTCACTGGGCCAACCCTCACCACGGGGAGCGCTACCCAGATTATCCCTTCTCTGAGAGAGAGAGAGCTCCCAGCTCTCCGCGGCGCATTCACTATGAAAATAATTCCAATGAATCCTTGCATTTCCTAGGAATCGATTATAAGGGTCCACTACCTGCTAGACCCACGCTCGGGCTCCAAGGGAAAATACCTTCCTCGCTCATGTCCCGCACACGGTGGCGACAAAATTCAGACGCTCACGCAGCTAAAGGGTTAAGAAGCCTATGACGTTACAAGTTTGTGAAAGTGACGATCAGAAAGACGCAGAGGAACATCTTCCTCTGACTTTCTGCCTTCGCCCCTTCCTTTAGGCCCCGCAAATTTTGCCACCATCTCCCGAATGAGGGAGACGAAAAATTTCGCCATCGGAATTATTTTTTAAATTTTTTGAAACACAATGTAGTACGTGAGCATTGAATAACCATGTCCACAACGTGAAAAATGATTATACCACCAAACTGTATTTCGCACAGACTACATTGAGCTCAAAATCATATCTTTATTGTCCTCTTATTATAGTCCAAAACACAATTTGGTTTCAAAATATTTTTGCTCGTTTTGTAATCCACTTTTGAGGATTCTACCATGCGGGAATCGTGGAGAACATCCACACCTCCCTCCTATCGCATCACTTCAATACGAGAAGAATGTCTGAACACACGAATTGTATTTTTCCTTTTTTTAGCTTCTCCTCCATTTTCGGCACATGCTTCCTATTATTTCTCACCGTTCCACATGAACTCGTCGCCTTATCTTGCAACCATAAAAACAAGGCTGGGCTTGAATATCCGTTTTCCACGAACAATGTACGTAATTTCTCAAGGAAGGGTTTTATAAGTATTCCTACAATATCCCCTGATATCCCTAGCTAATATCCCTGTTCATCAATGTCTGTCGTTCCACCAGCATCTTATATATAAATATCATATATATATATATATATATATATATATATATATATATATATATATATATATATATATATATATATATATATATATATATATATAAAAGTTTGCCAGAGGAAGGCAGACGACAAACACAGAAAACAAAAAAATGATGAACACCCTTACAAAGTTTCTTGATATTTCGGTGCAACTAGCACCTTGGTCGCAAGAGCGAAGACTGACTGTCAGTCTTCGCTCTTGCGACCAAGGTGCTAGTGGCACCGAAATATCAAGAAACTTTGTAAGTGTGTTCATCATTTTTTTGTTTTCTGTGTTTGTCGTCTGCCTTCCTCTGGCAAACTTTTATATATTCGTCACCTAAGTGATCCTAAGTGCATTTTTATATATATATATATATATATATATACCTTCGTCAGAATGTTAGAAGGTAGTGGAGTAGTAGTGAAGGTAGTGGTAGCACTACCTTCTAACATTCTGACGAAGGCGGTTGTGTCCGCCGAAGTATATCAAAATTTCTGTGAGTTTTACTTTTTTTGTGCTCTATATGTAACTGCTAGTCACGCCTGTGACCTTATATATATATATATATATATATATATATATATATATATATATATATATATATATATATATATATATATATATATATATATATATATATATATATATATATATATAAATACGTTGATGGATTGGAGTCAGCCATGCGGCGATGAACACACGATGTGGATAGGATGGAGGAGATAGACACACAAAAAAAGAGACGATCACACTTACATAGCTAGCTTTCGGAACTAGTCCGTCTTCAAGGCGTATCACGGAACAAAAATCCATCTTTACATTTTCACACCACCACTGTGTTCGTTCATTTTATGTGTTCCTATCCACTTTCTTTCTACCTTTCTGTATAAATATTTATGTGAGTATTTGCCGCTGTGCGGTCCGAGTGAATGAGTGAACGATTATATATATATATATATATATTTTTATTTTTTTTTAATGAAAAAATCGCTTTTATTTTACAGAAAAATGCTGTAAAAAGTAAAAAATTATTTAAAACAGTGCATGAAAGAGAAATTGAGTGAAAAGCTCCGGTTGGGTTATGCGACTAAAAATAAAAGCGTGGAGCGCAATTGGAATCAGTGTCAAAGTAACATATATTCAACACAGATATAATTGTATAAGGGAATATTTATATTAAAATACTAATGTGATATTTAACTGTTATATGTTGAACGCTCCACGCTTTTATTTTTAGTTGCATAATCCGGAGCTTTTCACTCAATTTCTCTTTCATGGACTGTTTTAAAATTATTTTTTAATTTTTAGTGCATTTTTTGTTAAATAAAAGCAATTTAAAAAAATAATATTTTAATATTTATTTTATTTTCGAATTTTCAGTTTCAAGTTTTGTTATCAATTTTCATTCGTAATTTTTTCAAATTATTTTTTCCTTCAACAGGAAACGACTATTTTGTTCCCCTGCCAATCATTGCTTTACTTGTCTAAAATAATAAGCATCGCAAGGCTGGCATTACTAGTATCCCGGTCAACGGAGCACGATTTTTAGGAAATTTAAAGAAATCGCATCGCTTTACAGTATATATTCTCATCTTTGTCTGCCTTTAAAACCCTCCAGAAAGTCCCACGACCGATCGTAGCTATGCCTTCCCAAAAAGTATCGGCGGATTGCGAATTGCAATAGTGATTTCGCGAACAGCTTCTTTCCAAGGTAAACCACTGCATTGCCTACTGTACAGCATTGCATCTTATGCACTGTTTATGTTTTCTGTCATTACAATGTGTCAATCATGGTTATCGCACCTACCCTCATTGTTATTATGACGCATAAAACGGTTATATTCTCTGTTGTTGATTCCCAAAAATGGCTATTTATTTGCTCAACTATTTATATTTCTTAATACTGCCTTTTTCCAACTCTCGGATATGCCTTTCTTTCCTTCGAATTTGCTCATTTCCAGGCCGCGTACCGTCCCACCTCAGCACCCCTGTTTCACTCCACAGGCCCTTACCTTGTTTACCAGTCAACATTTCCCGCCAATTCGTCTATTCCTTGCTTTATTGTGAGATGTGATGGTTCCTCCATCACTGCGCTACCTCTTGCAATTATTCGAAAAATACCCAAAATGGACGCCGAAAACTTCATCTCCCATGTTCAATTTCCTCTGGAAACCGTATTTTCGCACTTTCTAACATCTCTTTTCAGTTAAAATACTTCCATTTCATGTACTATCACCCATTAGAATTTCATTTAAATACACCCATCTCTAGGGGGTGAAAAAATTGTTTTCGATGGGACGCTCAGCAACACTTTTACCCCGTCGGGTTGACACACGTTTACAATATCGCATACACTACAGGATATAAAAAGCTATGTTTTAAAAATATATTTCTTTAATATTCATTTTATTTTCGACTTTTTTATGACTGAATATTGTATTGTCACCGGAAATGAACCTATGTGCAAAATTTCACGTCTCTAGCTAGTCAGGAAGGTAGTTAAAAATTGATAACAAAATTTGACCGTGAGACACAAGTGAAGTTGAATAAAAGCGATTAATTAATAAAAAGAAATTGCGAATGTGCGGTCACTTATAACTACCAAACCACTGCATGGAATAACATAAAACTTTGTAACATGATTCATTATGTCACTCGAAAGATTTATGGCTACTTTTTGTTTACCTAATGGTTTCCGGTTTGACTCTAGACGAGTAAAAGCATTTCCATAAGAAAAACATGTAAAAAATCGTTTTTCTGGCATGCCGAACTTTTATCTGTTGCATATTTTAATTAGTAATAATGGTCATACAAAGTCGCAACAAAGACCCTTGTAAAGAAAAATAAATAAACCATCTCATTATTGCAATCAATTTGTGTTTTTCAATTGATTCACTTTAATCTTTGAAAAAAAAATCATAAAATTGCTGAAAACTCAGCGTTTTTGGTACGCTGTCCCCTTGACGACCGATAGCATTGTTGAAGCCGAACCTCAGATGGATATATGGTGAATATAGGCCCTGAACGTATAAATTGAGATAGAAGAGTCAATAGAATCCATAAGGAACACATTGTGCGCGATATATATCGATTACTATCGATAGTTTTGATCACGTGAATCTATTATTCAAAATAGCTGTTGCCATGGTCCACCAACAAGCTTTGCACAGAAATCAGACAGACTTGCAAAATGAAGATAGGCTACGGCAACAACTAGAGAGGAACGATGAACTCAGGAATCGCGAAACTGCACGGCTACGCTCTACTCAAATGGAACGTAATCGTTCGGCTATTCTTCATTCAAGGCAAAGATCGGAAGTCGATTCGTAGGAAGCACCGTTCAATTACAAGCCTGAAGTGGATTATCATTCACATACAAATATAATCAATGGTGATATGGATTCGATTTGCCACAATGGTGACACTAGATAATTTCTGAATGAACCTGCATGAATGTGCTGCTACAATAGGAAAGTGTCTCTGCCATCACACTGAGAATCTCCAGAGCCAAAATTCTAGAGGAGGCAACGAGAGAGTGAGTTATAGAAACCAAACTAACTCTTGCTAATATGTAAAAATGTTAAACTACTAATAGATAAAAATGTAATGGTGTCTGTGCGTCTGTCTGTTGCTCCATCACGCAAAAAATGCCGAACCGATTGAAATTAAATGTAGCACGTAGATAGAAAATACATTTGGTCATAAAATAGGCTATTTCAAAAAGCCTTTAGGCCCCTCAAGGACACCCTGTAGGGCCCTGGTGGTCCATGCTAACCATTGGGCTCGGTGCAGTAGTTTCATTGTTTGCTTTTTAACCGTGTTTTATTCGAGATAGGGGGCTGGGGTTTCTTTATCGGATGTCTAAATGAAGGAAGTTTCTAATTCTTTCAATCGATTTTTTTTCTATCTTCGTATTTGTCTGAAAATCATGTTTTAGCTATAAAAATCTCACATTTTTCTTTGAAATCAAAAATAGCATATGTCCTTGACAACCAAAGATTTGATTTTCATAGGATATTTGCACCTGTAGCATTTAAATATAACGTTAACTGCAGGCCCATGATAGCACGTAGAAATAAAATCTGTATAAGAAGGGCAAGGAATCCCAAGGGCCCCACGATAGATTACTTCGGGGGGTAATCGATACATTTCATGTATGCTTACAACAAATAAACTCTTCAATGTCTATTTTGAAATTAGCTCTCATAGAGGCAGAGAATACTTAACGTAGTAAACGATACATATAAATACCCTGGTGTCAACGTCTTTAATATAACAAACACAAAGTACAAGATAGGTTACGAGCTCCTCAAATGACCACGCTGACAGTGTTCTTCAAGCTTTGTCCGTCAGGTTTCCTTATATAATTAGTTGAATGTTTTTTACACCCGTTGAATTTCGACGGGTACCTTCCGCTAGTAAACAATAAAATCTAAAATCTAATTTGTCTCACAGTCACATAGCAACGAGATGAACATATTACGCCGTACTTCAAAAAGCTCTCCTGGCTTGATATCAAATCGAGGAGAAAATACAATATGGCTTGCTGTATGCTCAATCTCCTCAAACATGGGAGCCCACAGTATTTAATTGATCTTTTTTCCCCTAGCTTTAAATAGACAGATGTGGTGACAAGACAAGACCCGTGTTTTTTTGTATGCTCCCCAGTTCCGGACAGCTACATTTCAACATTCCTTTACAGTCGTAGCTTCAAATTTGTGGAATGACCTGCCAAAAGAAGTAAAAGACGGTGCAACACTCGCAATACTTAAGAGAAAGCTTATCAAACATTTACTTGTTTGAGACCCATGTACTTAGATCATGTTCTTTTGTAATGGATTTTGTTATTTGATATGTCGGTGGTAAATTTATGTGTTCGAAGGAGTAATTTAGTTTTCTTTTTTACTCTGGTTGTTGTACGATTCTAATGTTAATTTTTATATGAACAAATCATTCTTTATTGGGTTCCTCATGGTTTGTTGTATGATGAAATTGCTAATTTTTACATGTACGAATTATTCTTTATTTGTTTCTTGATGGAGTATATGATTTATTTTCTTATTATTTGTCCTTGTACATCATATTATGTACTACTTTGTTCTAAAGGAGTGCACTCCTAGAATGATAAAATGAATTAATATTATATATTATTATAGCGCGAAAAGATTTATACCAAACCTACTCCTTTTAGATGGAATTTATTGTTTGAGCATTAGTTTCCCCTTGAAAAACAACAAACTTTCATCAATACACTAGTCCTTGAGGGGATACAATCCTTTCCTAAAAGCACTCCTCACGGTGTCAACAACTAACCTAATATTCTTTAGCCTATCACTGCCTGTTGGCTCGGAATTATCACTAAAATGCAGCAATCTTAGTATCAGCGTGTATCTGTCCCTGGTCATGACATAGCTGAGTTGACAATAGCCAGTCCATCGACCAGTACTCTTTCGAGTTGAGCTTCCGCATCCTTGGCATTAGGAGTGAAACTGCCAGGAAGCAATACAATTCTGGCACGTTTGTCTCCGTCCACCTCTTGAGTCGAGAAAATTCATTTTCACCTGAATGTCCTTTGGAGTAGTAGTAGAACTTGTTTGTTTCCAAAACAATTTCTGATATTAATTTCTCCGAGAAAAACTGTTCAAAAATGAGAAGGGTGAAGAGTAATTACTCACAGGTGCCCTTATTCCGGAATTAGAAGAATCAAAGGGATGAATCTTTGTTACTAATTCCTTATTTTTCCACGAAATCTCCTCTAGCGTCCTCGTTTTTGGCTGAGGAGGATGGAGTTCCTTCTCAGGCGAAAACGAGGAAGCTAGAGGAGTCCTCGTCTTCATCTTCATCATCGACTTCGTCTTCATCTCCACCATCATCTTTTCTGAACTTTGACGAGTGTTTCTTTATCTTTAAGACGGATGGGTATTTATCGTTTCAACCAAGTCGGGGCCAATACTCTCTCATATATTCCCTTCCATTTCCCTTCTCTAAACCCATTGGCGAAGATTCTTTAAACTCCTTAACTTTCCCCCGAATGAATTTTCCTCGTTTCTTTTTCGCACCCACTCTGCCATGTTAACATTTCTCTATGCTAATGTCTCTCTCACCACCACGTGTAAACCTTCGAATGCCTCCCCTTCGTCACGGCAACACCACCTCCACTGTCGCCTTTGCGACCGTACCAAATGCCCCCACTCACACTGTCCACTTGTCTGCCTTATCGTCGGAGGTTTCTGCACAAGACCCATGCATTCCCCACTTGAGTGCCTAATACCTATCCCTCCTCCATTCCGAGATTCTCATCTGAATAACTTCTTTTCAAAATTCCCCAAATCCTGGTAAACTCCTTCCCTGTTCACCTACGCACTAAGACCATCGACGGAACCGACCTAAACGAGCATTTTCCAATTTCTTCCTTTGCTTCCACCACCAACTCTCTCCCTTTGCGTTTGTTCTCAAAGTTTGCCTTCATCTGTTTTCTGTTGGGCTTTTGAACTGGGATCACTAGCTTTTGCTGCAGCTGCCATCGTTGTGTGTTGGTGCTAAAATTATCCCCCTGTGAAGGTCATTCTGTCCCAATGGTTTGAAAAAGGCGAAAAACGTTTGGCACTTTGTGAATATATTGAACTGACAATCGAGCAATTTTGCTCGGTTTCCCACGTGATACCACCGCATATTCTACGAAAGCCGGCGAGAAAAATTTGGAACTTTTTAGTCTAATAGATCATACTTACTTACGTCTCAAAGAGCAATGACATTTGTGGGAAATGCAAAGATTCCTTTTATAAAATATCTTATGCCATAAATGTGCTGACAATAAATGCTTTTTTCACTAGCTCTTCCACTTTTCGTCTTATTCCTAATCATTCATTACTCTTCTGCCTTCCGTACTTCATGCTTGGTATCCCAACACACCATCCTTGCCACTTGAATTAGCTCGCATGCTGTAATTTAAATAATTTATTCATACCTATGTTACATAGTAGCTGTGATTTATACAGAAGCGTACGCTTCTCTTTTTGAATTTGCAGCCATTTTTCACGGAAAGAGTGTTCCAGATATTTGATAGAGACAACTCGGGATCCATCTCGCTGCAGGAGTTCATCGATGCCGTGTATCAGTTCGCGGGGCAGTCTCCGGATGATAAAATACGATTCCTCTTCAAAGTGTACGATATTGATGGTAAGTGTGACCTTTGAAGCTGTTAGGTGTAGGTACTATTAATGTTTTATAATTTATTATTTTACTTATGGTGGTAATAATTAATGTCGATTCTCGTAGTATAATGCTGATTGGACACGTCTGTGAGCGAAAATCGTGCACTGTATATCTTCGAGTACAAGTCGATTTGTTTCAATGAAATTCTTCTTTCTGGTCGAAAATATCGAAACGAATCCATGGCTGGAGTTCAAGTCGAAATAAAAAAAAACTATCACCTAGGTTTTCTATTGAATCGGTAAACCCTTATAATCGTGCAAGTTTTACTATTGTAACGGAGCGCGTCAATTACTAAAGAAGTCCAACTTCCCATCAATTGATCATTGTCCCCTCTGCCTCAATTACATCTTTGACCATTTATAAGTTGCCTGAAATGTGTGAAGTAAGATTGCGTCATTACTTCGCCATTTTGGGCACCGTAACCATTCGTACTCTTCCAACCTTTTATCACCGAGCTTGCAGTTCTAAGAGGACACAACAGTCAGTAGCACTGGAGGCAAAGTGACAGTTCAAGGGTGACGTGATAATGATGCAAGTTCTCAAATCGAGGAGAAGTTCAATATGGCTTGCTGTATGCTCAATCTCCTCAAACATGGGAGCCCACAGTATTTAATTGATCTTTTTTCCCCTAGCTTTAAATAGACAGATGTGTTGACAAGACAAGACCCGTGTTTTTTGTATGCTCCCCAGTTCCGGACAGCTCCATTCAACAATCCTTTACAGTCGTAGCTTCAAATTTGTGGAATGACCTGCCAAAACATGTAAAATACAGTGCAACACTCGCAAATCTTAAGAGAAAGCTTATCAAACATTTACTTGTTTGAGACCCATCCCATCTTCACCCGAGATCAAGAGATGCAAGATGCTCGCCGTTCAAGATGATGTCTTGGAGCAAAATTGGACTTTTAAGTTCAGATAAATGGGGTTTTAATGAAATTGGATATCCTTGCATCTGTTGACGGGGATAAATTAACAGGAGATTTCGTGTAAATCGTCTGCATTGCGATTCGCGACATGGACGTTCCGTTGCCTTAGGCGTTATCGAAGACCAATAATCGGTTTCCATTGGAATTCTTGGTCAGGAAAAGATTTGCATGGCTCTCATTAGTCTTCACATAGTTAAAGATTTCGTGACGTGAAGTCTCAACATTTCCGATTTTGTATTTATTGTGCGTTTAATATAGAGTACGCTCAAGGCCATTCACCCTGCGCGTTACTCAGTTGACACAATCAGTCAATCTCAGTTGACACAATATCACTGAAAAACCCAGGCGCCACTCACGCTACGGAACCAGGCCATGAGGAAAGGGTCACTGCACCCTCGGCCGACGGCGTCAAAGGATTCCAACGCCCGGGCCCGTTCACATTCAAGTGTTTCACGCGGTGCCTACGCGCAGTTTCGTGCGAAACTGTGCGAAAGGGTTCACATGCAAGCGTTGTCGACGTCGTGCTACGCGTCAAATGCACATGGCGACACGTAGCGGCGGGTAGCGGAAGATGTGACAAATAGAAGATCTGCGTGCGTACCGTTGAACTCCATGTACATCATTGCTCGTTGAAGCTAATTTTCAACGAAGTGAGACCGCTTGTTTCGATAATAGAATGGATGTTAAACTGCCTCTTGATCCAATTCAGATGCGTTGGCGGTTCAATGCTATATTAGCCCTCTTCTCAAGGAGAAGACGGTTTGCCCGCAGAAGGTGGTGGATCCGTCCAATTTTCCAAGAAAGGGGAAACCAAGGCGATTTCCACCATCTTCTACAAGAAATGAGACTTCCAGACACAGATCTGTTTTTTAATTACTGTAGGATGTCAGTTGAGATGTTTGACAGTTTATTAAGACTTGTTGGTCGTTCTATCGTTAAGTCATCATGGGCGAGAGAATTAATATCGCCTGGTGCACGTTTCAGTGCCACTTTGAGGTAATTATACCTCTTTTAACTATCATCTGCTTGTACTTTTATGGGGGCTAGTGCTTAAAAATATAATTCCGATTGCAGCAGAAGTATGCCTGAATTTATACAGCCCGAATCTGTAATGAATTTTAGGTATTTAGCTCCCGGAGATAGCGTTACAAGTCTATGCTATCAGTATAGAATTAGTAAATCAACCATGAGCAAGATCGTACATGAAACTTCCGAGGCAATATGGATAGCTCTGAAGGATTAAGTCTTTCCTGTTCCCTCCGTGGGGAACTGGAGGAGGATATCTTCACAATTTTGGGAGAGTTGGAATTTCCCAAATTGCATCGGGGCGATTGAGGGCAAACATATTGTTATGCAGGTATGTGCAGTTTCTGTTAAAATAATGAATTGGTGCTGGCCACATGACAAACTAGAACTCTAGAAAGCTAGAACTCAGAGTACGTATGGCTTACATTGTAGCTATTTCACGGGCACAAGTGGAAAACTGCGTATCTCTTTCAAAATTAAGAAATGTAAATTACAATGCAGGCGATTGGCTACAACCGCGTTAATGTCATTTTTCTGACCTAGCGTCGAGATCCATCCGTTCCCTCAGTTTGGAACTTACCTCTCATTGTCCAATCTCTAATTATCTCGCTGGCAGAAAGACGATTTAGAAATTTATTCGAAAATTAAGGTCGAAAAATTTTCCTCAAAAACCATCAATAAACATACTCAGATGTCATTGTAAATAACGTTATAGTAGGGTCAGGAAAAAAATATGACCGAGCCCGGAACTGAACCTGCGATCTGGGATATCGGAGGCGAGCGCGCTACCGACCGGGCCAACCTCAGGTCTTCTTTGAAGCAGGAAAACATTATATTACATAGTGTACTCTGAGTATGGCCGCATATTGTATGTCACCGTCTTGAAGAGTTTTTGACGCACATTGCTCAGTAAACATTCCTTGAAGGTAAGATGTGCATTAAAGACAATTATAAATAGCTCATTTCCGACCCAACTTCATGCTCTGGGCATGGATATGGCCCGGGAATCGTAAATTATGATGAATATTTGGAAGGTGTACCAAAGTCGCCTGGGATGTTTATGCAACGAAATTAGTCCATTAAGTTCTTAATGTGCCCGCAATACAACTGGCTCGTATCAAGCACTGTAGCGATGATACACAGAAATGTACATATCTGGTGTGCAGGCTAATATATCCAATTAAATAGTAAAAGTAAATACTAACGACTCCACATGTCCGCCATTTGTTTCACGCGTCTGGCGCGTCGCGCGCGTAGAAAGTTGAGCAAAACTCAACTTCGCTCGCGCGAATCCACGCGTTAGAGGCGAAGCACCTGATTGGCTGCGCGCGAGAGGCTACGCTTAGTTTCGCGTAGAACGCGTGCATGTGAACCCCCCTTTATTAAAGAAAATGCGGAAGGCCCCTTCGTTAGAGGCGGAGAGCAAAAGGGTTCCGCCAAGGCAGAGAAAAACCCTTGGGTCGGCGGCCGGAGCGGGTAGCTATCGTTCCCCATGCCGCGCTGTACAGGGCAAGGATGTAGCCCGAACATAAAATGAATGCAAAGAAACTTCTACTTAGCTTTACATTCACTACAATTCTCTCAATCAAACAGCTAGGAAGTGGGTCAAAATAATGTAAGTTTGTAATGAGTTTTGACGGACAGGATTTATTTGGTTGTGCCTCAATATTAAGCTATTTTCGATAATTTGTTTCCTTCCTGTGTGCATACATATGCGAATTTATACGTGTAGATCCTGTGGAGATCGATAGAAATGCATGCATATTTAAAAAAGCGTAATGTTCCTTATGGCTTGGAAAAAAGCAAATGTAATTTTCGGCGTCGCAAACGAATTTTCAATTTTATTTCAGACCTACCTTATGAAAGCTTCAATAATTGATTTAATAAGAATAAACAGACAGGCACTTTCGTAAAACGCTATATATTTACTACTTAATATGAAATTTTGCGTGAAAATAGCGTCTATCATTTTGTAACGAAATATCAAATAAATTTTGAACAAAATCGCAAAGTTAAGCACAGTAAAGTAAAAGAGTGGTTTTAAGTTTTAACCCTTCCGCGCCCAAGCTTCGTGGATGGAAATTCTTCCTCGTTACGAGTCTCTTGAAAATTTTCTTCACTCCCCTGTACGAAGCTTCCTCGCGTCGACGGAAAGCAGAGGTTCCCTCCCTAACCATTTTTGGACCCAACTCAGCGGGTCGCCGATCCCTTTCCTCGGCCTCAGTCCCGGACCCTCGAAGGATTAAAAGACTCCTTCACAGAGGGAGTCCACGGTCAACTGACTGAAATTGCAATGTTTAATATAAACAACTATTTGTTGTTCGTATCAATTTTTTTACATTTAAAATGAATTTATTGTGTTTTTCTGAGCGTGCAGAAATTTTAAACGAAGTTCTAACGTTCATATTGACGGATTTTTTCCAAATGCGTACGTTAATGCCGTCTTCGATTGCTGTTCTATAACTCCGTTGATATTAACGTTAGAACTTCGTTTAAAATTTCCGTGTGGTAAGCAAAAAAAGATGAATTCATTGCTAACATTGAATTTATAAAGTAAGCAACAAATATTTTTTTGAAAAAACACTGCAAATAACAGTAGTTGACCGAGTGGAGAGGATAGGAAGGGGTCGACCTAAGCGGCTGAGGAAGGGCCTGGGCTCGCGCAAAGCCGGATCTCGAGGGGCGACCGCGTACGTGGGTCTATTGTTTCCGCCACGGGCACTTTCTTCCGACCTGTGCCGCATAGGAGCGGCATTCGTCGGTTAAGGTAGGAAAATTCACGCCGCATATAAGAGGCATTCGTTGTTCAGGGAAGAAAATCCTCGCCGCATAGGTGCGGCATTCGGCGCGAAAGGGTTAACAGAGCTATTAGTTTCTTATCCGACCAAATTCCTCCCACAGCGTCACCCTCAACTTAAATAGGAAGATTTTCTTGGTAAAAAAATGTAGCTGTAAATTAGCAGTCAAATATCCACACAACAGAGAAAAGGGCCAAGAGGATGCCATTTCTTGATATCCTCATCTATCGCAAGGAAGATGGTAGTTTGGGCCACAGCGTCTACAGGAAGCCGACTCACACTGATCTCTATCTTAATGGACGGTGCCATCACCACCCTTCGCAGAAAGCGGCGGTTATATACGTGTAGAGCCTGTGGAGATCGATAGCAATGCATACATATTGAAAAAAGACGAATTAGAAGCGTTATGTTCCTGATGAATTATCTAGAGGTCATGAAAAATCGTGTTGCTGACGGGGAAGTGCATTCTTTTGGTCTTCCGTCTCTGCACTGCTATATAAGATTTTTGGAGCGTATATTGCATTGGCCTTATCGCCCAGAGTTTAAACAGTGGCAGGTAGGAAATCATCAACATTTTAAAAGTATAGGTTTTTGTGTGAGATAATGATGAACTTTTTAAAAAAATTCGAAAGTTCATTCCTAGGCACACGGGAGTCTCAAATTACAGCTGAAAAAAAAGAAAGCATCAATTCAACAAGCTTTGAAAGAAAAGATGGGAGTAATTATGATTGTACCAAGACATGGACCTGGAAGTAGTAATGACGGCAATACGACTAGACACTTCTTTGATTCACCAAAACTGGCGGCTGAAGTAACCGATAATAAACTCAAAAACAGCAAATTATAAGTATATTTATTTTAATACAACAAGTTTAACTCAGTATCGAATTAAGTAGCAGGGAGGTGTATGTGTGCATCGCGGCTAATTCATTTGATTATCATTTTCATTCCAGGAATTAACCTGGATCTCATACAGAGATTTGCATTAATTTTCAAAGCAATTTCAAGTGGACAACCACATAACGCCGAGAAATTTTGTCATTACTGCTTCAAAACCGCTGAAGTGTACGTGGAGCACTACGCATGGTATTAACATGCTACCTACAGTATATAAAGCACTCATTCATGGAGGGGAAATTCCCAAAGAAGTAGCTCTCCCGTTAGGGCAACTATCGGAAAAGGCAATGGAGGCTAGAAATAAGGAGTTCGGAAACTTCGAGAGAGATTTCCTAGGGAGTACTCCAGAGTGGCCACAAATGAAGATCTATTCAAAAGGCTTTTGTTAACGTCAGATCCCTTTATTTCCTTTAGCAATCACCCAAAACAGAGGAGAAGTAAGTAAATGCCAGAAGAATTAAAGGAATTATCGGTTTTGGAAGAAATGATTGAGGAATCAACGGACACAAATAGTGATGACGATTCGTTGGAGGGACTTTGATACAACATTTGAACAATGTAAAACAAGTGTTCAAAATAAAATGAATTTTGTATATCTGTCCTTTTTGTTAAATGGCTACAATGCTGCCTCAAAAAAATTCAAAGTGTAATTAGTGGTTCAGCTGAAATAAAAATAACTGTCGCACCGCGGAACACGGTAGAGCGATGCGGGGATTATTATTTTACTCCCAAATTAAAATGAAAGTAAAGAGTGTTAAACTTCTACTAAGCTTTGCTTTCACTACAATTCCCTCGATCAAACATAACAGCAGGGAGGTGAGTAAAAATAATTAGACGATGATGACGTTGGTGAAAGAGTAACAGTTTAAACATAAATTATGACTCACAATCTCCAGGAAAATAACTTTGTAGTAAAAATAATGTAAGTTAAGGGATTGGAATGGATATTTGGAGAGGCGACCGACCCTAGGGTATAGGTAAGGGAGGAAGGGTGGATAGAAACCCGGCGTCAGCATTAGCCTGCTCTTAACGAAAGGCGTCGAGGGGACCACGGCTTACCGTCTCATCCGACAGACGGAGTACTCTACTTGAAGTGCCCTCCACAAGACACTCAAGTAGGGATCGGGTTCCCTCTGAAAAACATCCGCCTCTGCAGGGATTTGAACCCTGGCCGTCCGTATGGCTTGCCAGAACTCTAGCCACCACATCGACCCGATTCCCCTGGAAGTTAAAGGTTTTGACGAACAGGATTTATTTGGTTGTGCCAAAAATTAAGGTTATTTTCGATAATTTATTTCCTTCCTGTGAGCATAGTTCAAGTTAAGTAGAAGCTAAAGTTTTGAAGGGGGTGAATGAAGTTTACTTTTGAGAGGAGAAACCTTGAACGCGATTTCGCGTACACTGTAATACCTAAATTATTCAGTATCCCTACGATTTTATACGTTGAAATCCTGCTGAGATCGATATAAATGCACACATATTAAAAAAGACGAATAAAAAGCGTTATGTTCCTTGTGGCTTGAAAAATCTTACTCGGGTCACGGCATTTCCAGCTCCCGGCTCTCAGCGTCTCTTCAGCATCTCAGGCTCCGGACGCGCTAACGAAAAATCAAGTGTAATTTTCGGCGTCGCAAACGAATTTCCACTTTTATTTCAGATCTACCTTAAGAAAGCTTCAATAATTGATTTTAATGAGTCAACAGACATGCACTTTCGTAAAACGCTATATATTTACTTCTTAATATGAAATTTTGCGTGAAAATTGCGTCCATCGTTTTGGAAATCACATAAATTTTTTAATATCACAAATTTTGAAAAAAAACTTGCAAAGTTATGCACAGTAAAGTAAAAAGAGTGGTTTAAACAGATCTAGTAGTTTCTTATCCGACCAAATTCCTCCCACAGCGTCACCCTCAACTTAAATAGGAAGATTTTCTTAAAAAACTGAAGTCGGGTGTAATTTTTAGCGTTGCCGCGAGACGAGACGTGACGAGACTTGAGCCAGTCTTGTAACGTAACCGATTGGTGGTTGTGTATCGTGCGTCTCGTCCGCTGGCGATTTGATTCCAATCCCTTTATTGAAGTGCATTCTTAACGCTCAGTGCAAGCTTGACAGTGGTTAAAGCAGAGAGAAAAAGGTGTTGCTGTGGCGACTTTAGAGGATCCTACCATTTTTCGTGTGACTGTGTAATATCCTCGTCATCATCTTCACATCGTATTGGCGTGTCTGATTTGGCGGTCATTGAAGATCTTTTACCTGTTAACTCTTCAGATTTTAAAAAGGTATGCTCTTTCCCATTATTTTCTTCCCTTCAATAATTGTTTTCTATAAAGCTATCTTTGAATATTTTCATTGGAGTGTATTTCATAGTATTTTTGTGTGATCATTGTTTAGCCCCCGTACCTCAGCATCCATCGCGTCGCCGTTTTCGTATTTAGTCGCCAAAATCAGATTGAATCATCGTTTTCTTAACCCTTTTGAAATTTTGCACATATTTCTAGAGCCACTTTCAGAAATATGTCTCGCTGTAAAATACCTCGACTTAAGCTCCCTAGCACGTAATAGAGGCGAGGACTACGTCTGTGACTGATAAGAAGTTCTTGTACAATTATTTATGCAGAGGGTTGAATATAGAATCAAATGCCGATGTCGAAAAAAGCTGTCCAGGATTATACGCGCAAGGGTTTTTTTTGTTCCGAACCTGAAACGGTTGGAAGAAAGCTCCCACAATAACGAGAGGTTTCTGATTATAAACCAAAATTGGCTGAATGAGTGTATGGATTTTTCTGAAATTGTAATGATGTTTTCATTAAGTACATCGAGAAACGGTAATATGCTGTTTTGGCTTCTTATCTTCCCATAGTCTCTTTACCACATAATTAGTCACTTTGAGCCTTAAATTTCATAATTTTGATAAAATTTATATAGGAGCACCCGGATGATCAGAAAAAAAGGTTCATGTTTCATCTGAAAGAACTAGAAAACGAAAAATTGAATCTCTCCTCCACTGCCGATCTTACGTTAGCAGTCTCTATGAAGTTGAGGGAGGAAGGAGATATTGCAGCTGCTAAATTGGTGACTGAAATCACAACCACAACACTTACTAGGGCCAAGAGAGACTTATCGAAATGGCGGAGGAATGATATAATGTCAATCAGAGATGTATATAGAGAAGGCTCTGTCTCTGATGATTTCTACAGAGCTGACCAAGAGTCAGTACAGACCCTGAGAGGCACGGCTTTAAGCCGTGGACATAATTTATATCCAAGCTAGGAGCGCGTACGAAGAGCTAAAAGTGCGGCATACTCTGGAGACATAATAGAAACCAAGAGTATGCGCGAAGTAAAACCGCAAGCTGTCATGAACCACACCGCCTTGAGAATCCTGGAATGCGTCTCCACCGATCAGCCATCCGGAGATGAAATCAAACGCACATTAATTTGCAAGTTTGGTTTTGATGGCAGTTCGGACCACTCGCAATATAAACAAATGCGGCAAGGAGGGGATGGATCTGATAATTTTGTATTAATGAGAGCTACAGTTCCGCTTCGCTTGATACATGATGCTAGAGGTAACACTTTCCATGCTCTTTTCTTTTTGTTTTCCTAATATACCCATTTGTAAATGTTGCCCTGATACCTACTCACCTTAATTTTAGGTGAGATAATCTGGAAAAATCCTCGTCCTTCAATGAGGTTTTGACGGGCCATTCGCCTTCAGTGGACCCAGGAGACAGGAAATTTCAAAGACCGAGAAAATTGACCTTCAAAAACAGAAATTTGGAAATTACTCTGTAAACTCTCTATTACTCTTCTGACAATGATAAACGGAAAAGTAATATTACAGTAACTTTAAATTTCATATAATTAAACCGTAACTACGTAAAGAAATAAAAAAAATTTCGGGCATGCAATGCTGTAGCTGAGAGCGGAAACATGAGGTATTACATTCACGGGGCCAAATCGTCGGAGATGAATAATCTAGAGGACATGAAAAATCGTGTTGCTGACGGGGAAGTGCATTCTTTTGGTCTCCCGATTTCTGGAGCGTATATTGCATTGGTCTTATCGCCTAGAGTTTAAACAGTGGCAGGTAGGAAATCATCAACATTTTAAAAGTGTAGGTTTTTGCGTGAGATAATGATGAACTTTTCAAAAATTCCAGAGTTCATTCCTAGGCACGCGGGAGTGGCACGCATCAATGAATTGACGATTAGTATAACTATACACCTACCGCATGTCAATGGGACATATTATCTAGTTCACGTATTTTAATCCTCAGAATCTGAAATTTCCGGAGGGACTACGACTTAACCGTAATATTTTCATCACACGGTAAAAAAGATGGGCTTTATGCACTTATTTTCTCCATGTCATTCTACACAAAAAGAGTATTTCTAATGGCATATCGATTGACAATAGGCCTTGATATCTAGTTCACTAGAACTTCAGCCTCTAAAATTACTTTCTTCCCGGTCTACCCTGACTTCCATGTAGTATTTCCATCATACGGTATTGAAGTCTGTAATTTACTCTAATTTTTTTAATGTCACTATTAGTACATTAAAACACTAGTGACTTAAGTAGCACATTATTACACGGCGTGAGTCAGCGGCCGAGCGTAGTGAGGGCGATAACATGCCGTGTAATAATTAAGGCACTAGTGTCGTATACTACTCTATAGCTCGTGTGAGTTAAATTCGCCGTCCTCTGTGGTGAGAGCCACTTTAGTCACCGTCCTTGCGATAAAACAATATAATTATAGAGTATATTTACTAAAAATTTACAATCAGCGCTACATAATTTCCGTTGTTTATTATGATTTCCAAGTGAGAGAGAAATTTATGAGTCATTGTCTTTGTGCTGTAAGATTGTCTTCTGCGGATTGACCGATTCCTTATCTTGGGAAAGATGACCTTTATCTTCATGGCGAGTCCTTGGCCAAGGGTGTAATCATGAAGCTTATGGAGCCTTATCTGAATAATGGCAGGATCCTAATGACATACAATTATTTTACGTCAACCGCTCTTGCAAGCAAATTGAAAGCAAAACGTACTAGTAAAGTGGGAGCAATGAATCATGCTCTTAAAGAGGTTTAGGCAATATTTAAAAATTCAGATGCTCCTATGTATTTCACTGCCGTTCTGAAGTCTGATGATATGATGCTTACTGCATATCAGTGTAGGAGGAAAAAGAATGTATACTGGTACTGAATGCACCACTATGTTTCCGTTTCCTCAGGGCAAAAAAAACATTCCAGAGACAGTGCTATTTTATTATGCTACGAAAAGTGGCGTTGACTGTTTAGATAAAATGGCACGTAAGTACATACTCTGTGCGAGCTTGTACTAGCTGCCGGCCAGTATCAGTGTATTACAATTTGTTGGATCTCAGCCATAAACGAAAGTCTGCTTTACCGTGAAATTACAGGGATAGAAATTCCTCTGCACAAATTTCTACTACAATTGGCCTCTGAACTATGTGAGGTTTACAAACAGTCAAGGGTATTGCACAATATTGTAGATTCAAATCCCCTTCATGAAAAAAGATGAAAGTGTCATATATATAAATGCAAGGGAAATAAAAACAAGACAATGGATTCGTGCCACATGTGCAAGAGGCCGGTAATTGGTAAATTTTCCGCATCGTTGTCAAAGATATGCATTGATTGTGATATCAATTATTCTAATGATGTTCAATTAAATGTTCTATAAACTGTTGAATAAAATCTTCAGTAAAATGTGAAAAAATAGCGATTGCATTATAATTATTGTTATCAGCAGTTTCTTCACTTCTATTGATATCGTTTAAGTATAAAATGGAAAGAAAATCTCCAAAAACGGCAAAAGAGATACTTTGGGTAAAAATGACCCGTGCGGGCTTTCTAGGAGGTAAAAAACTCTAGGCCTTTGGGTGTTAATACAACACTCTGAGGGAACTTGAAAAAAATCCCCCAAATCCAATTTCTTCCATTGTTTGAAAGAGGAAACCATGCTCAACCCTGTCAAATGCACCTTGTTGGTCCATTGACAATTTTGCCATTTTTTAAAAATCGTAGTTGGCCCATGTTATGGCATCTGTTGATAGGGAGAGGTTGTTCATGATGCTCCCTCCGGGGACGACACAGCCTTGCTCCTTTCAAACGACGCTCTCCAGTGCTGGTGAAAGTTGCATGGCAATAGCCTTGGCTATGAGTTAATAATCAACCGTGGTGATGGAAACAAGCCGCCAGTTGTTGATGATCATCCTGTCTCCCTTGTTGTGTGGGAGGGTGATGATTGCTCTTGATGTTGATCGCGGTAGTCTTATCTCTTTCAAGGCAGGTGAGGGCCATATTTAATGATGGCCTCCTTAGCAGTTTCCAGATTTTTTAATAAAATACTATGGGCAATCCATCGATCCCTGGGGCATTATTTTTGCACAATGAATTCAATGCTACGTCCATTGATTTGCCCCTTCCGCATACAACTTCCTTTCGATTTTTGGGTTGTAAGTATTGTCTCCAGTTTGAAATTAAAAACACTACATATTGTTCTGTCCACTATTCAATACATAAAACTTAAAGACACACGTTTCGGCAATTTATTGGCCATCATTAAGTACAGTGTGTAACATCAGCTATCAGCCATAATTGGCCATCATCAGGTACAGTGCCACACTGTAACTGATGATGGCCAATAAAGAGCCGAAACACCTGTCGTTAAGTTTTATATATTAAATAGTGGACAGTACAGTATCTAGTGTTTTTCATTTCAATATGCACTCCCACAATATCTCGCCAGAAACTGCTGTCTCCAGTTTGTCGGGTATTACATTTGTATTTTTCTGTGAAATAGGTATCTATGTACGCACAGAGCTGTTTGTCATCTGTCATGATTCCTTTCAGTGTTCTGGTGGCATTTAAGGGTGCTGAGTAGGGCGGATCGGAAAAATCGATTTTTCGCGGTGTAACTTGGCCCACTGAAAATGTTGTCAAAGTGGCTCCGCATTCGGCCAAAAAATTTGGGACCTCTAGGTCAACCCTAGACCCTCGCGCCGTTGCCATTGATGGGGATGGTGGTTAAAAGTTAAAGAATGCATGATTTTACAGTGGTTCCCCATGGATTTGGACGAGTTACGTTGCCATAGGTAGAAAACTTCGTTCGTTTGGACGTATCTACGACCGTTAACCCACAAATCACATATTTTTAGAGCGTGGCTGCGCATGCAAAGACAACCTCGCCGCAGCGTCGCGGCGCGATGAGCAGCAGCAAATTCGTCCTCAGCTCAAATAATAGTTTAAGTATAAATGCAGGGCCGCCCACAGGGGGGATGTATGGCGCAAGTTGCGCCATAGAAAAAATTTGAGGGGGGGGGAATAAAAAATTTGGGGGCGATTTTTCAAATGTATACAGAAATTCACTAAATGTAAATATTTCTACCCATTTACCGTAATTTATATACGTATCAAGAGGTTATAACGATAAATGAATGTTAAATGTTTAGTGTAGTATAGTAAAACATGGTGCAGTTATAGAGTATAACTCATCGGATTCGCACTGTAGAAGCTTTGTAGAGTTTCCCTTTATAAGTTACTCCGTGATGCTCGGCGATGCAATTAAGTATTTCCCTACATGTACCTATGTTAAAAAATGACGGAAGATGAGTGTCCGCCATTTTGTTCAATATCTTTGGTAAATAATTACAAAAATGTAAGTATACTACATTAAACCATAGACAAAAAAACTGTTCCATCTAAGTGCAGCACTTTTTATTCCAATTCTTTACCCATGAAGGTTTAGGATGGGCTTGATTTTGAAGATTTCGTGAGATTGAGAGAAGACCATTTTTGCGAAATTCGTGCAACTTTGACCTCATGCAAATTGTTAATTGTTGAATACTAAGGAAAATTTCCTACGTCATCGCATGCACAGATCTTTTGAGAATATTTATGTAAAGTTTCAGCTTCCTGGCTTGAAAAAATTACTTTTTGAAGTTTGGCCATCTTTTTTCGATTTCAGCCCACTATGCGACGGCGCAGTGCGGCAGCCAAGGAAGAGTATAGAGGGACGCGACCGAAATAAAAGAAGTTTTCGGCTGTCTGAATGTTTCTCTATAACTGCTCGATATTTTATTATACTACACTAAACGCTTAACATTCATTTATCATTATAACCTCTTGATACGTATGTAAATTACCATAAACGGGTGAAATATTTACATTTAGTGAATTTCTGTATACATTTGAAAAATCCCCCCAAATTTTTTATTTCCCCCCCCCTCAAATTTTTTTCTATGGCGCAACTTGCGCCATACATCCCTCCTGTGGGGATTGCCAGCAACAAGTTCCTTTGCAGAGAGGGTTATGAGCAGATTAGAAATTGTAAAAATGGGCTGGGAAGCAGCCTGGGAGATGTCTGGCTCTCCGACATGCTTGTCCTTCTTCCGAAAAAGGCATTTTAAAATCAATTCATAACAGTGAAGTTATAGAAAAATTTGCTTTGACAAGTGAGCAAAGAAAATAAACTACTACTGTATAAAGGACATCAAGGGTAGGGTAGTCAAAATGGCACCACCACCAACACCAGTACTGATTTTATCTTTATTATTTTATTATTATTATTTGAGTTTTTTGCCAGTATAACTTGTAAATAAGAGTTATGAATAATGATGTATATGGGTTCCATTTAATTAAAGACAAATCTCAATTTAAAATGATAAGTTTATTTAGAAGTCCTTATTTTTTGCACATTTCACTGGTACAGCTCTCGCGAAGGCTTATGGCGTTCGGATGCGCAGAAGATGTCGTGGAGGGGTAAAGTTTGGTGGAAGGGGTAAGGAAAAGGGACGTAGGGGAAAGCGAAGCATTTGTGCCACGCATGAGTGCATTTCAAAAAATGGAATTTACATGATGCGAACACAAACGCCGCGCATCCGAACGCCATGAGCTTTCGCGAGAGCTGTGTATAGCTGTAAGGTGTGGTATGAAGTGTCATAATAGTGTCTTTGCAGTAAGTTGACCATCAATTTTGTCAGATTCAGGATCCAGCTGTGTAGTTTTAGGAGCGCAATATGCAATATATTTCCCATATTTTTCTTAACTCGAAATATGAACGAAGCCTTCAGTAACTTTAATAAAATAAAAGAACTAAATAATTCTCATTTTTATAATTTAATCCTTTTTTTTTAAATGCTATCGTAAAAAATAAACTCTCACATCCTTATGGTTGTGAGTAGCATTGTATTAAGTTTCAACTAGTTCCCCTATATAAGAGCAATAGTTTGCTTAAGATTTTATTACTATTTTTTAGAGCTAGTTTTTGAGGGTTTGGTCATAATAAATTATTGTAGCCAAACCCTCAAAACTAACTCTAAAAATATTGATATCTCAGTGGTCGACAACGTGTGTATGATGATATAAGATTTTATTGCCGGAAAAGTGTCAAATACGATTTTGTGAAGCTAATAATTAAAAAACTTCCCGAATCCTCCGTTCCCCTCGGCGTTACTCCATACTACCTTGGACAGGCTATCAAATTATAGCCTGATATATAACTATATACCGGGGGGGGGGTGGAGTTGATGGTTTTTGGGGGGAATGCGCCTTCAGCATTGGGGGGATGGGCACCCCTGTGTAAATGTGTCATCGTTTGATGGTGTTGAAAGTGTACACATTGTTTACGTCCTAAAGGGGACGACGGCGAAGAAATGATGTGATCAGTTGAGATTCTGCTCGCTACTTTAGAGACCATTGTTGCCACATGTAGAGTACGTAATGCTTTTTCCCTCGCACGGTCGAACCCGCTCATGACTCGAGGTGACCTTAGGCGGATCAAGAGTTTATGAAGAGTTCGCCACTAAGCAATTGGCCATTCAATTTGTGTTTTTGCGGACGTGTTCTTATTGTCAGTCAAGGTGTTGTGTTTGTCATTGGCGAAGAGAATTGTGTAATTAGTGCGCCACTCTTCAACTCAAATCTATAAGTGTTGTGAACATTTTAACTGCGCGATAATTTGAACTTAGAAAATGCCGAAAAAAGGATTCGAAGCGAGGAAAATTGTCCCTTTTTTGGTGTCTCGGCGACTTTAAACGAATCGATGTCACCAACTTTCAGAGATGTGATAAAATATTTTTCTTATGTTCGTGATATTTTGAGATCCGAAAACGCAGGTAGAGAGCCTACGGTTCTTCAAGTTGCTACTCGAGCTGCGAAAAAAGTGTCCGAACTTTGGAGACGCGCCTCTATTCCCATCATCCCGGAAAGAGCCGTGATTAAATTGATTTAACGGTACCATAAGAAACACTATGACATAAGGAAAAGTGCGAGCAAACCTAAGGGAGGCGTCGAATTGAAAAAAAAATTAATAGATTTTATATAATTCTCAGAAATTATGTGACATTCGTATGTGTAAGTAAGTGCAAGGAGGAGGATAAAGTTCCTCCAAATGAAGCGTCATTTTTGAGAGATCAAAGAACCAGACGAAAGATGGGGGCTGGTGGAGTGGATGCCAAAGAAACTCGAAGAGGGAAGAAAAAACTCAGAAGAATATCGTCGGAGAGAATCAAGTCAAAATCATCCTTTCTTGAAGAGGAAAAAAGCGAACAACAAGGATTTTCTTCATCGGCATCCCAGGAAAATTCAACGGATGAGGAATCTTCCGACTCGGAACTCAACATTCCTCATAAGATTAAGAAGGCTAGGGATGAAAATCAACCTGGACCATCTTCGGGGCAAAAGCGGCTTCAATTACCAAATGTGGCGGCAGCATGTGCAAGAACCGACATGTCCCTCCGAGCAGCAGCAATGATCGCGAGCGCAACTTTAGCTGACGCTTAACTCATAACCCCGGAACACACATCAAAGGTAGTAGACCGGAATCACTTACGGACACAGAGCAAGATGCTAGACACGGCGAAAGCAAAGAGAGAAGGATCAAAAAGTGCTCTTGATCGAAGGGCTGTATTTTGACGACAGGAAGGATGGTACAATTAAGCTGGAGAAAATCGGGAAGAGGACTTACCAATCGAAGGTCAGGGAGGAACATGTCGTATTATTTGAAGAGCCAGGCTCCCACTTTTTAGGGTCTGTATCCCCCACAGATGGATCTGCAAGAAACATCAAATCTGTGATTCTCGATTTTTTTGCGAAAGAAAATATGGATCTGTCGAATTTAAAAGTGATTGGATGTGACGTCACCAACGTGAATACCGGTCAGAAAGGTGGCATCATCCGTTTACTGAAAGCACAGCTCCGATGTCCCTTACAGTGGTCTATTTGCCAATTGCACTTGATTGACTTAACGCTGCGGCATTTGGTAGAGAAATTCGACGGGCAAACTAATTAGTTCGAACGAATTAGTTTGCCCGTCCGCAAGACCTATTGGCTCTCCCCTTCAAGATTGCCACATTCTAGATATCATAGGGTTTGAGGCAATTATAACAACATTTAGAGTCCAATGTAGTAGACTTGAATTTGCTGAGCACTGATCAGAAGTATCATTTGGAAATTTCCTGTTCCGTGTCTACAGGATTTTGCTGGGAAAGTTTAGCTAAAAATACTCCAGAGGAAGTGGCTCATTCTCGCTGGCTCACAACGGTCAACCGACTGCTGAGACTACGTGTCTACAGAAAATCTGAGCGCTAATTTACCAAGCCTAGTCACATTCGTTCAAAAAGTGTACGCGCCCGTCTGGTTTTCAGTGAAACAAACCCAATTGTATACACGATGGTGCTGTAAACTTATGCACATTTATTTCGACACAATCAAACAATGACACTTTTAAACTTAAACTATTCATTGGAGCTGAGGACGAATTGGCTGCTGCTCATCGCGCCGCGACGCTGCGCGCGCAGCCACGCAATCAATTTAGTATGTGATTTTTGGCTCGACGGTCGTAGATACGTCCAAACGGACGAAATTTTCGTTCTCAAGGGTTGCAACTTGTTCAAATCATGGGGATCCACTGTAAAATCATTCATTTTTTTAAACATTTAACCACTCTGCCCATAAATGGGAAAGGCGCGAGGGTCTAGGGTTTACCTAGAGGTCCCAAATTTTTTGGGCCGAACTCTGAGCCACTTTGACAACTTTTTTCAGTGGGCCAAGTTTCCCCGCGAAAAATCGATTTTTCCGATCCACCCTAGTGCTGAGGTCAAATAATTCTTGTGAGTTTGGACAATCGCATACCCGCATGTCATCGTTAACCATAGCGTCATCCCATCCCACACACACATTTATTTACTTATGTATGTATGTGTGTCTGTGTTACTCATTTAAGGTGATGGCCTCATACAACACCGTGAGCTGCAGCATGTAATGCGGGCATGTATGGAGGAGAATGGAATGCGGTTTAGCGAAGAGCAGGTGGAGGATCTGACGGCGGCACTCTTTGAGGATGCTGACTCTGAGCACCGTGGTGCCATTACATATGAGGCTCTGAAAGCTCAGCTGGAGAAACACGACGGTCTGCTTGAGAATCTGTCCATTAGGTATGTAAGAGGAGATGGAGAGGGGAGAGCAGCACAATGGACATTGGAATATCCATTGCTCTCATTGATGATGGCTGCCCATCAGCTCATCTGACAGTTTTCAAACCTCTTAGCTGAGTGATTATTCACCTTATTATAGTTTCTCATGGCAAGAAAGTGTCTGAAAGTATATCCATTGTTATCCTAGTACAAGCATCCTAGTACAAGTCCATCCTAGTACAAGCAATAAATTATAAACAATTTTGCTATCCTCTAGAGGGAAGTAATGCCTCTAGAGCCACAAGCCTTTGTGCTCTAAATATGTACTTCACCTCTACTTTATCAAGAGTCGATGATTTTGGCAGTGTAGATCATTGGATGAGTGACTTTGAACATGTATGCTATGTGTGAGTGCTAACGTGGGTCTTAAAATTGTCACTGTCCAATAAAATACGATAAAAGTACACAGTAGATACACGCTTAGGTTTTGCTGTAGTATCATCAGGTTCACTACACTTTTTATGGTCACTTTCTCAGACAAGGTGCAAATTTCGATTGTTAGAAAATTTCTCACATGTCAATATTTACTGTGCAAAAGAATTGTAAAATGGTGAGGAGAACTCAGTGTTGGCAGACATGTTATATTAATTGACTCACCAATGTCCATGAGAGATACATTGGGCACAATAGGCATTTTTTTCAATTTTCAACAATCATTACTGACTAACCCCCAGAATAGTAATGACTGTGATTGATGTATTTCTTTCTAGGTAAGTGGTAAGTGGAGACACTTATAGTTACATAGTTGATCAAAAGTAGAGATACGTGAACCCTTATGGAAATTTCAGATCAGGTCTGATCGGAAAATTCCAGATCAGGAAATGAGTTGATTAAAATCCTGATCAGGTCTGATCTGGCAAACCAGATCAGGTCTGATCTGGAAAACCATATCAGTATTTCTTTTTTATCTCCAAAATAACATGATTCTATACTTATACATATTTTGATAGACTTTCTTAGAACAGTTATACTGTTCGAGGATCACTTGTGAAACAATTTATTTACTAACCATAGCTCCTATTTAGAATTTAATATCGTAATTTGGATTAAAGGTGTCATTATAGGTCAGATTGGAACTTATTTTCTTTATTTATAAATTGATATGTTGAGTTGAATCAAACTGAAGTTGAGATTTATATCAATTACCTGTCCTGATTCTCAGGACATATCTGATTGTTTAGTTCATGGACCGGTGACCGATCCTCATATCAGACCTGAAGTGGTTCAGATCAGACATGATCTGGCTCAGATCAGATGCCTCATCTGGTCCAGATCAGTCCTGAAGTGGTTCAGATCAGACCTGATCTGGATCAGATCAGACCTCATCTGGTCCACATCAGACCTGATGTGGTTCATATAAGGTCAGATCAGACCTGATCAGGTCAGATCAGACTTGATCTGAAATTTCCATAAGGGAAATTCGCATATGCGATAAATGCGATATTATCCACGATGCACGAGAATAAATGCAACATTGGAGTGATGATGGGACTTTTTTGCCATATTACAGCCTGGGATTGGTGTTTTTTCAAACTATGGCCTTGACTATGGTTATTACGATGCTACCATAAAGACCGTTAGCGACCTATAACGATAGTGACATTTTGTTAATTTGTGTTTTACCTTTCTGTCATTTGTATTTGACATTGAATTGGGTTCCTTCGTGACCTCACCACGCAAGGATTACGTCGTCAAGAAAAAAATCCGCTCCTGGAAAGTATGTAGTTACATTTTACCAGATCCACGCCGTATGCGCCGCCGCCGTGGGGTCGGAAGAGAGTCAGCCGCCGCCACTGACAACAATGTCGTCGGTGTGCCTACTTGTTTTGATTTTACTGGAGGTCATTGAAACTCAGCTGATTTCGACACGTTATATAGCAAAAATGCCGCGAGTGAAAATAACAATTATGCAACCTGCAGAAGCTTACAAAAAAGACAAGTTTTATATAAGTGAATCTAATATTCTCATGTGTGGGATATGTAACGTCAGCTTAGACTGGGATAAAAAAGATACCTTAGACAAGCATATTTTAACTAGTTCGCATTTGGCTAAGAAAGCGTCTGTTGCTCAAGATCCCCCGGCAAAAAACAAGAGGCAAACCACTTTATTTGAGGCAAATGAAAATGTCAAGAAGGCAAAAACAGAAACTCGATTTCATACATGACACACAGTCAATGTGCCTCAAGGCAAATATTCTGGTGCACAAATTAGACCATCGGGCAGTGAGGGACTACCTCTCAAAGTAGAAGCGAAATTTATTTATTATTATTATTTGATCTTAGAACATTGGCTTAGTTGGCCTTTTGAGCTAGGCCTAGGCTATAGGCTCAGCAAACCTAAGCGAATAGCACAGACCTAGGCCAATGCTATTGGCACCCTGGTTAGGCTTCTTCTGGCCTACAACTGAAAGCAAGAAGACTATGCCATGCATGTTTTGCAAATCTTGCAGAAAGATTGGTTGGTAAGCCTTTATACATTTACTTTAGTTTGCCTCTTGCGCCTAGTGGGTTTGTTTCTGCTTCCAATGCAGAAGGTCCTGGGTTCGACACCCAGTTTGGACCGTTTTTTCTTTAAATTAACTTTGGAATTAGACTATCTATATGATACGGGTGACATGTAAACAATGACTTTGGAGCCATCATCACAACAAAATACATTAAAAATTGCATAAATGTCCCACACTGAAAATCAGTTCTTGCACATGAGTGGATTGAATATCAATACAAATTTATTCATTTAGGACATCTTTTGTGCTCATTAATGGGAACTTATTTTCTAGATATGAGAAAGGGTCTGGTGATTTGCCAAGTGGAGATCGGTTAAGGCGAGAGTATGTGCCCAAATGTGGTGATGAGGAGCGCGAAAAAATAAAAAAAGACTTTGCCAACCTAAACATAACACTGGTATGCGATGAATTTTCAGATAGCAGGGGCCGATGCATGTATGCAGTGTTATTCAAGACAGCAAATCTTACAGACAAACAAAATGTAGTCTTGGCTTCTTGTTCTTTTTTGGAAAAAGCTAATGGAACCACATGCAGCCAGGCGGTAATGGACACTAGTCAAAAATACGAAATAAAGTATGAGCACATTGATGGCCTAGTATCAGACTCAGCACGGTATATGGGCACATGTTTCAATGCATTGCAAGTGCTGATTGGAGACCACATCATACACTTCACATGTTGGGCACATAAAATAAATTTGCTTGGCGATGTGTTCATGAAGGAACTACCAGAGTTCTGGTTAAAAAATTAAAGATTGTATTCCTTCATGGGTGGCAAATAAAAAATGCCTACATCACCTTCTTGAAGGAAAAATTCCCACTCTTGCCAGCCGTTCTCTTCCCAAACCCAGTAATCACTCGATGGAACTCCTGGTTCAAGAGTGTAAAGTACTTGGCAAAATATCTGGAGCCACTGGTACAGTTCCTCACACAGTGCAATGAGAGAAATGCTAGTGCCGATGCTGTTTGCGATATGTTTGCAGACACCACTCTTGGGCTGTTATTAAGAACGCAAGCTACTTTTTTAGCTGAAATCTGCCAACCTTTGATGGAATTAACACACTGGAAGGGTCCACATGTCCATACGCCCATTTAGTATGGGACAAATTGCAAAATATCAAGGAATCACTAAAAAGATTTGCAAATGGGACGTTTCCAGTGCAGATCACACAATTTTTGACTTATCAAACCAATGCCACGAAAAGAGCTGCAGTTACAGCAAATTTGACTTCAGCTTCCCAAAAGGCTTTGACCAAGTTAGCTCTGCACCTGCGGCCAAGTCAAGCTAATAACTTGTACTCGGCAGCTGGTGCACTTTTTAACCCTGCTATTGCTGGCCAAAAGTTGCAGGTAGGCCTCTATTGTAGATAGCAATACGTACTTGAAATTTATGAACTTTTGCAACATGCACTCTTCAATTGTGTACACTTATCTATTCAGGTTGATGAACAAGACGTCTTAGCCTTTAAAGCAAAGCTACTAGCTTTCCGAGACATTGGCACTGACTGCTTCGTAGATGGATACATGTATTTTCATTGGCAGCTACTGGAGAGGTTGAGAGAGAACCCTGGCAGCTTCTGCGATGTTAAGCAAATATTTCTCCTATGTAAAAGCATATCACTTTGTGGAAGCACTCAACTTTGTGGAAGCGATAGTTATCCATTCAAAATGAAATACAATTGTAACATTCCACACTGAATTTTTTAATCTTTGCCGACCATGGTTTCAGCACCTAGTGCCATAATCAAAGTACAATTTTTCAAAACACTCCACTATATATACTGAATGGGAGGGGGGAGGGGGTCAGAGAGAGAGCGGGGGGTCAGAGAGAGGGGGGGGATTTGGTAGGGGGAGGGAAGTGAGACGAAGAAAAGCCTTTGATGGTGAAGGTCAGGCAGCATTATCATGGCGTTGTCGGACACAAGGAAGAACAAGGTTCAAAAGAGGTGACCTGTCATTAAAAACCACATCATTACATAACTTAGCCCGGCTATGAGCAATTTCATATTGCTCAAAGAAATCCAACTTAGCCCCTTTGTCAAAATGGTGTAAAACAGTCACGTCAAAATTACTAAAATGATTAAAATCACACAAATGTTTGGCAAAACAGGATTTATCGTCGCCATTAATAAAACATAACCTATGCTCCTTCACTCTGTCCTTAAATTTTCTGCCTGTTTGACCAATGTAATTCATGCCACAATCATCACATTTTAATTTGTAAACACCACTCCTGCCTACAGGGTCATACCAGTCTTTAAAATTGAATCAAATTCTTCTGATTGTCACATGTCTATAAAATGAAACATTAAACCTATCAGCTGGTTCAATTTTCTGCAATTTATAAGTCAAGTTACCAATAAAAGGAAGTTTAACCCAGTGATTTGGGAGGGAGCTATGGACAGGCAGGGATGTAAGTGTTTGAATGGTCTTTCTTTGGCGACAACGGTGTAATAACTTGTTTATAAGGTTTTCATCGAACCCATTCTGGCTAGCCAATGACTTTATTCCATTCAATTCCTGACTAAATTTTTCGGTGGATAAAAGTACATTAACTAGTCTATGGACCATGGATCTAAAAGCAGCGAGTTTGTGGGTGTGATTTGTCATGAAAAATAAAATGCTATTTACAGGTATCTACAATCTTAAGTTATATTATGAACTGCAAATCATAATTCAATAAAATAGTCATGAGTACATATATTTTTAAAGCCTAAGTTGCATGATTTTTGAAGTCATTGTCTTTCTAAATCAGTGGTATAGCAGTTGTAAATGATAAATTAGAGGCTATTGTGGAAAACTCCTTGAGCCTAATGGTACCTTAGGGGTTCAAGGAAGTTCACATCTCAACAATTTTTCTCTATTTTACCTGATATTGTCATTGTCTGTTTGTTGTCAGTATATTAAAAGTATTACCTATGTTTTAAAATGGTAAAATTGAAGCGTCTGAAAAACTTTCCATTTCTAATTATTTAATTTCACCACATAAGGTTTTCAGAACATTACTTTTTTGAATTAATGAAAATAAAGCTGTTTACATGCAAACATTTGAGCATTGTGAGTGAATGAATATCCTTCATTTGCATTACAATCTTCTGTGTTTGCTGTTTCCTATTTGCTGATGAATATAAAAACATTCTGGTGTCATATGTCTGCCAACTCAGATTTTAATCCTATATAGGATTAAAATCTGAGTTGGCATGAAATCACATATGTGCCTTATATCCTAACATTTCCTCTCAAATGTTCATTTATTTCCTTTTTTTGGTCAACTTCTTTGTATCGCCTTATATTTCACAGCATTGATCGCTGGCTGGTACCTCCTAAGCCAAACCCCAGGCCAAAATCATGGCGCTCGAGGTTGCAAGCTCTGTGTCCATACCAGATGACCCTGCCGTATCTGAAGAACAATCAAGCCTTCATCAGCTGCCTTGCCATCATACTTGCACTCAATGCTTGTTTATTTGCTTCACGAATTTATGAATACTGGGACCACAACATATATGTCATATTTGCCAGGGCCTGTGGTAAGTTCGGACTCAAAGCATAGATTTTTAACATGCATTCATATGTTTAAACTACCTATTTAACCTAAATAACATCAAGTCAGGAAAAATTAGTTTCTTTATGGTTTAGGTCTACTCCTAGGTCTACCAAGGCAAACTGCATGTCTCTTACTGTGATTTCTTGTCTTATTTTCATTAACTAATGCTGGAAAGTGTTCCATGATTGCCAGTAATATACAAGTTATTTTTTTTCTCTAAATCTGTCCCTTCATTCAGTATAGACTCTTGCTCGGGGGAAGGTAGTAGTGCTGCCAAAAATTTAAACTTTTACGTGTGCGAGTCTTTTTCTTTGTCTATGTGTTTGTGCTTGTCATGCCTATGGAATCTCTTGGAATGTCTATTCATTTACCCAGTGGTCATACTTTCTCACAAGTCTGGAAGTTTTTCCTGATAAGTGGAAATATAATGGACATAGACTCTGGATTGGTTTTTTTCTGTCCTCACACTGGCGAGACATGTTGGTTTAGGCAAAACATCTTATAGGTCTCAAGATTTAGGGATGTACCAGGTCCCCTGTAAGTGCAGAAAGGTTTACATCAGAGAGATGAGCCTCACAGTGGAAACTAGGATTGAAGAGCATCAGCATCTCCTGAGGCTGGGGCAAGTGGAGAAATCAGCCATTGGTGAACATAGTTTTCGCATGGACCATGGAATAAAAAAAGATAATGATGTTTGCTTTGCCATTCAAAAAGCTTCTGAGATTTCCCCACCTGAGAGACAATCAAAATCGGCCTAAACTAAATGAACTTCAACCAGTAGGTATTCGGGCATTTTGAATGAATGGGGTAAACTTTGTTATTCCACAATGAATTTAATGACTTACGACCATGGTTTCGACGAGTAACATCATCATCAGGTGAAGATACATTTGGTGCGACAACTTAAATACTAGAGAGAGAGGGAAATGGACTGTAGAGGTTTGGGGGAGGAAGGTGGAGGGAGGAAATACCAACAAATCGATGAAAATGTGCAAAATTGACATTGGTAAGGATGCCAAACAGCTTATTGTCATACAGGAATGTTTGCTTCCTCAGAGTTTGAAGTTTCATCAAGAAGCTTTAAATCTTTATAAGGTAGCTGTGAGCCACCCTCTCCAGAAATCAGTCCTGGCGAAAGGAAGAGATGCTTGTCACCTTGTAATGTATTAAGTCATAATTCTGTATTAATAAATCTGATTGGCTGTGCCTCGCAAAGGTGGCCAATTGGCTCTTGATATTTTCGTTACCAATTACATTTAAATCATGCATTGTCGGGAATTGTTGAGTCTGTTTTCCCAATCGCGCAGTTAAAATGGTGATGAGCAAGGAATGCTAACTCCAGATACATAGTCCTGGTATTGCACAATTGATAAGGACTCATTTTGGGTCGCAGCCAACTTTAACAAGTCTTAATGCCTTTCTTTAATATTCCTGACCGGAATCTCTAAGATAGTATCGTCAAGTAGGCGAAACTTCAGTGGCGATGAGGATAAAGCCAGGAAAATAGGATGGCTGGATTTTTAGGAAGTATCGGACAATTTGACAATTCAGAAGAAACTTGGGCAACCTATATCAAACATTTTGAGCTGTTTTGTGATTGCAATGGAATTAATAATGAGAAGAAAGTATGTACGCTGTTGACTTTGGCTCTTAAAACTTATGATTTATTAAAAAATCTATGCTCGCCAGACAAACCAGCCACAAAGACTTACGATTTTATAGTGAAAATAGTGGGAGAACATCTATCCCCGAAACCTTCCTTCATCGCTGAAAGGTATAAATTCAGCCACCGCAACCAGCACAAACATGAGACTGTGGTGCAGTACATCATTCAACTGAATCAGCAGTCATTACATTGCGAGTTTCAGGAAAAATTGCCTATTTAAGGAACAGAATGGTCAGTGGGTTAAAAAATGAAGCCATAAAGAAACGTTTTTTGGGGGAGCCAGACTTGACATACGAGAAGGCGCTACAGATCGCTACAACTATGGAGACCGCAGACAGAGATACTGCAACCTTGACGATGCAGAGCGGTGCCGGTGGCAGTAGAACAGGGAGTCTGCACAGCATCAACAAGGGCTACAACTGGCCAATGCAACACAGAAGCCAGCTACTAGGTGCTCACCCCTTCGGAAGGGAAGGGGGAGTGTCAAGTGATATAAAATGTTTCTGCTGTGGTAAAGTGGGTCACATGACCAAAGTGTGCAGATTCAGAAATTATATCTGTAATTTTTGTCATAAAAATGGTCATTTAGAGAAAGTGTGCAAGTCCATAAATAAAATTAAGTCTGCTACCAGTGCTAATTGTGTGAATAGTCAGGGTATGCATAATTATGAGTAGTTTGGTTCACAGAGGAAGGAGTCCAAGCGTAATATGAATAGACAAAATTATGTTGAAGAAAGTCAAGTAAATGATTAGTGTAACACAAGTGATGATCTTGATTTTGACTTGAGTCCTATGTTTAACATTAAGGAACCTGTTATAGCTGTCAACCAAATGAAGGTAGATCCCATTAGAGTTAACGTAAATGTTGAAAATAAGCCAATGTGTTTTGAAGTGGATGGAGTTGCTTGTGTTTTGGTCATATCCGAAAACTTTTACAAATTGCACTTAGACCGCTTGCCTTTACAACTGACAGATTTGATATTGAGCTTGTATACAAATGATCAGTTCAAACCAATGGGTAAAATCAATGTATTAGTTAATTATAAGAATATTTCTAGGCATTTGGATCTATTTGTCATTCAAGGGGGAACCAATCTTTTGATGGGGCGAGACTGGATTCAGCAATTACAAATCACAGATGCTTTTCCAAAGAAAGAAAATTCTGTTTCATCAGAAAGCGGTGAAATTAAAAATATTAATCTGTCAATGATATTGTAATGGATTTGTACCAGGAATATCCTAATGTGTTTAATAGTCAGCTGGGTTGATACTCTGATGATCCAGTTTAACTTGTCCTGAAACCAAATGCTACTCCTAAGTTTGTTACCAAGACCGTTACCTATTTCATTTAAGGCTAAAGTTGAAGTCGAACTTGAGCGGTTAGTAGATTCTGATATTTTGTGTCCTGTCAATAGTTGTGAGTACGCTACCCCTAAAATTCCAGTAATCAAGAGGGATGGTTCTATCAGAATTTGTGGTGATTATCGAATCGGTTTCAATAAGGACTTAGAAGTAGATCGTTTTCCACTGCCCCGAATTAAAGATCTGTTCAGTGAATTACAAAACAGAGAATTCTACAGTAAAATTGATTTAAGCCAGGCCTATATGCAGCTTAGGTTAGGCAAAGCTTCTCAAAAACTGTGCACCATGTCAACTCATAAGGGCTATTGCTTTCAAAATGAGTTCTTGCTTAAAATATTGCAAAATGTAGGGTTATAGTAATTGACTGAGTTTAATAACAGGGGTAAAATCGCCCATTTTCTCATTATTTTCTCACTTTTTCCTCATTTTCCCCTCACTTTTTGGCAAAAATCGCTCAGTTTCTCACTATTCTGTATCAAAAAGTGAGTGAAAGCCCTGCAAGATTATCAAAACTGAGACTCGTGAGAAGGGTGGAGGATATTTCACCCTCCGTGCTTGGGCATTTCCCAAATTTGGTCATTTAGAGAAAGTGTGCAAGTTCCTCTCCCAAAATTCAAATTCCTCTCCACACACATTCGCCGTGTGTCCTTGTGTCAAACGACCGCCAGACAGGAGGAGGGTGAGCATGAATGGGCAATAAACAGGGGCCCAGGTTTTTCGGCCACAAACAAAACTCCAAACTAAAGGGGTTCCCAAGTTATTGTTGTATAAAAGTAGCCGACAAAGATAGTAAAAAAATATGTTTATCATGAACTTGGACATAACAGGTAAATTTTTTCTCTAATTGGTTGAGATAACTTCATTTAGGTCATTGTCTACCTATTAATCAATCATGAGTGAAATCTGTGACCCTTAGGGGCAAGCATTTGTTGAATTAAGGTGGAATGGCCGGTATGTATTTTTTTAAAATGCTTGTTTGCTTGATCTTTTCCAGGGCAGTGTCTCAACTTGGATTGCTCTCTGGTTCTCGTGCTGATGTTGCGACGATGCCTCACATTTCTGCGAGCGCATGGCCTTTCTCACTTTCTTCCGTTGGACCACCACATCTACTTCCACAAGCTGGTGGGAGTGCTCATTTTGGGTTTCTCAATCCTCCACACCATCATGCACTCCATTAATTTCAGTAAGTAGTACTAAGATGTCAGATTCGGGAAATGTAAGGTCCAATTTTTCTTCCTCCTTTCTTCCTTAGCTTGCTCACATTTCCTAAAAAACACTCTCAGTTAATTCCATCTCTACATTGCTCTACATTCTCTTATTTCCTGGGAATGCCCACGCTTCTTCCTCCTCTTCTACATCTACATACTACCCTACGAGCCGCCGCTTGGGCGTGTGGCAGGGGGTGGTAGATCACCAGCTGTGTAAAGATGTAAAAGTTTTGGAGGTGAAATTGTGACATGTCCTATGAGAGTGTGTTCGTAGGAGCTCAGTTTCTATTGTGGTTGCTTATTTTGTGCGGAAAGAACAAGTTTTTGAACCTATCTGTTCGGCAGAGTATCTCTCTTATTTTATCGCATCTGTCAGACCTAGAAATGTAGTGAGGCTTCATGATAATATTCTGTGTGTCGCTCTGAAAAATGTCAGTTCTAAATATCTGAAGCAGCCTAAGCCTAGCATGCAGCCTCCAAGTCTCTAGGGGCTCCCACCTTAATCCCTCTAAAAGTTGTGAGGCACTATATGTTTGTTCGTAGCAGTTTTTTTTTACAAAACATGCTGCTTTTGGAAGCATATTCCTGGGAATATTGACAATTTATCCATCTTTCATTCTATCTATGTGATTAATCCATTCCATTTTCTGTTGTTTACTCGTTCATTTTTATTCTCTTCATGGCAGTCATTTGTGATGTGTTCTCTTCTATTTCTATCTGATGATGTTTTCTCTGGGATTTATGTGGAGATTTTATTTCCCAGGTTTCAAGAATAATTTATTTTTATCTCCAGTCTTGTCTCTGCCACATAAGTCAGTATTGGTCTGTTTGACTGTTGCTTTGCCTTGGCCTCCTTTATTACGTACTCATTCTCCCATTGGTAGATGTGGCTGTCCACCATCTAATTTGCTCAAATCCCTAGTGTGATAATTATTATCTCCATATTTACTCTCTAGAATTGATTCATGCTTTTTTTATTTTGAGGATTTTTCCTTTTTGTTGACTTTAACATCCAGCCTTTATTTACATCTAACAAGTTTTGCTGATATTGCCATCATTTTTTCTGAAGAAAAGATCTTGTCCAAGATTTTACTTTCACTATTGATTGTATGTAACAACCTCTGTAATCTGTCTTTCTTTAATGTAAGTTTCAAAATTAAAAATGCTTTTGTTAACAAAACAACTCATATTTCAAGCACGCTATATTCTAAAACGAATTTTGTACAGTATTTCCTTATTTCGTTACTGTCTAGGCATTTGGGTTCAAATTCACCCCAAATGATCTCCCTACTACAGTTCTTTTCCTTTAGAGAGACAAATAAAGTGCTGCATGCAACCCATCAATACAAATATCACCATCAGTTCAGCTAGTTAATCATGAAAGTGAATATTTGTTAAGAGAAACTGAGATTTTAGGGCAATGAAGAAGCATTACACTGTGGGAAACATGCTCACAATAAAGTATTAGCAAATTTGTTCAGCTACTGAACCACAAAAATAGTTTTCAATCCCAAAATACCACAGGCAAGGAAAATTAAAGAACAAAAAATGCTTATTCACGCACCTCAAAGCTATAATTATAGATGCCGCTGTGGATGATAATCATAGGGTATAAGTTATTCATTTAATAAAGACGGCTGTATTTCTTGGCTCCTACTATCAGGAAATTTTATTGAAATCTGCATGATACAAATTATTTCAACCAACGAAAAAAAAACAGTAATTTAGTAAACACAGGAACTTCTATGAAATTCTATTAAGTTTCCTTATTTTCACCAATCGTTTTTGGTCAGATATTCACGCTACCTAATTATTTAAACACTACACAAAGCATTTGCACTGAGGGAAAGAGTAAGCACCTACTTTTAGAGTAATTAATGCCACGAAAGCCATCATGTCCTCGGTATTAAAAGCTATCATAACCTTCATTCACCAACAATTAAACACACTTATGAAACTCATCTTGCATAGCAACATTATCGCAACATTTCTTTTCAAATACTGTGCCTATCAAAACCAGTAAACTGTGGCGGTATTAAACAAAACATAATAACCCAGAAACACAGTGACTGTTCAGTTCCTGTTGTAGATATTCTGATGCTAACAACCACACACTCATTTGAGGATGATGAAAATAAACTATGTACGATACACTGTACAATAAGCTAGAAGATCTTCCTCTGGTAGGAAATTAGTGTCACTATCTCACATGCATCCCCATCAACTCAGGCTATTTACAACAGTGAGGCATTCACAAGTATTTCATACACCCACCCGAATGCAGCATCAGATGTTCCCTGTCTTCATTTTTGTTAAAAGCAATACTAGCTATGGCATAATTGTTCACCTAATTTTTCTTTGTTATCACAGTCATAGTATACACAGTTTCATAGCTGTCGTCCCTGTTATTTTGCATTCTTGTTTACTCAAAATGGACACCTGCTGCATCGATTGACTTGGGGAAGCTGCGTAGTAGTTTCCATCTTAAGTTAATCCATGATCTCACATCCTTGACTATACTGTCAAACCAAAGTTTTGTGAGACTGTCCAACTTCTCTATAATATACAGTGATTTATCATTCTGAGAATATCAACTAACCCAGCCCTGTTTGAGAAATTATTCAAAACATGATTTTAATACACTATTTTAAATTTTGAAGCATCAAACTATTTTCAAAATACCTCTGTGTTATTGTGATTTTGTTTTGAAATTGTGATTTCTGAAACTAATTAATTGCAGTAACTAAGTAAATGTTTTGTGATATACTATGTTAATAATTCCATTTTTATTAATTACAGGCATACCTCGACTTATGTTGTTTCGACTTGATCAATTAAAAAAAATGTCAGTTTTTAAAAATCAGTTACAATAGGTGAAATAAACTAAATCTATCCAAATATATTAGGATTGAAAATAAAACTCTTGGAAACAAATTATATTTATACAAATACTTTGAAAGGAAGTAAAAGTTGTTTTGAAATAACTAAATCAAAGAAAATTAGGATAGAAAATCCAAAGAATTGAAAATATGGTAGATGGAAGGAAAGATTGATACTAAGGTTCTGAATGCATTGGCATGGGACGTAGAAGAGAAATTTAAGCTTTAAGTCACTAGTGCAAATTTTTGGCCTGCACCAAAGCAAAACATTCATGGTAGTTTCAAGATGTGGGCATTTCCGTGTATTTGGAAAGGATGATAGAGTATCAGGACAGCAATATACAATGTTATATGTACATCCAAAGTTACCATGCTATGTCTGGGGTGAGATGAAGGATGCTGTCAGCCACGGTCATTAGCATCTGCCATGTAAAAATCTACACCAGTTACAAAAAACAGCATTTATATCACCATTCAGGTTGGTTTCAGCATTATAAATAATTTCTTGGTGAATTTAAAACAGCTTAGAATAGAAACATGTTATGAATGAGCCGTGCTTCAAAGCAAGATTTTGAAATGACCATCATGTTGCTCTGTTAAGCCGTGTTTGCACCATGAATGTACCACAGGAGTAGATGCATGAACACATTTGCCATTAAAACTGCATTGTGGATCCACAGAGTGTACTAATTGTTTTGCACAAATGCATGACCGCATTGCCTATTAATGTCCCTAATTCCATATTGGAGCAATTTCCTCGCGTCTGTCCTGCCACCTACTTGCACGAGTAAATGCATCATGTTAGCACACCTTTAGGAATGGATGCGATGTCAAAGGCAAATATGCCAGCATGCATTTGCGATAGACTGAATTGAATTAGATTGTGTTGATGTTTTGTCATCTTTAGAGATATTATTATTCCACTGCAGGATACGTACGTCAATGATAATGTTTATTTCTTACAAAATCTGTCATATGTCCTTAATGGTACATCCAATTGATATGCATAATTTGGGCACACTGGGAATAACATTATCAGCTTATAGGGGAGCTGGATCGATTTGCATTGGGATTCAACTTATGTAGAATCTTCTGGAACCAATCAATGTTGTAAGGCGAGGTATACCTGAATGAACAATTTCATGCTGTAATATTGTATGTTTGCCATTGTGACAGGTATGTTAGTAGTCAATGATCCTGTGCAGAATGCTGCCAAGTGGATGACTTGGGAATGGTTTCTCACAGATCGCCCGGGTCACTTTGGTCTCATCCCTGGTCAGGCTAACCCTACAGGCATTGCCTTGGACTTTATATTGATCATCATATTCATATGCTCCCAGCCATTTGTGAGAAGAAGAGGATCCTTTGAGGTTTGTGCCCTTAACCCTTTCAACGCTAAGGCATAAATTGTGATATCCTGACGAAGTTCAGTTTTTTGCATATTTACATTCAGCACGATGAAATAAGACACATGTCACTAAAAATTTCAATTTTTGAATCCTATTTTGTGTAATTATAACTATTTAAACTTTGGACGTTCTAGAACGTCCTGTGCCACTGGTAAGACTGTTGTGCGGGTTGCATGCCTTTTCAGTAATTCCCCATCGTCGATTTTACGTCTAATAAATGAATAACAAACCTTAATTGCTGTTAAGCTCATAATTTCACGAGTAGATCCAGTTTGTAAACTCTTCTTACTCTTTGCACTCATTTAAAACTCTCGGTTATAAAATATTGCGCTGGTATCAATAAAATTTTATAGAATGTGATTTATTTTGAAAACTTCAAAATTCCTTATTCTGGAGAACAACTGTCTTTTTGCTCAGAATTTTCATTGTAATAATACGGAATACAAAATTTTATTCCAGGAAAGGGATTGCTAGCATCTTGAATTGAGAATTACCATAGTAAGCCATTGCCTGTGACAAAGTTCAGTTTTTTGCATATTCACATTCAGGGAGAAGAAATAAGACACATGTTACAAAGGATTTTAATTTTTGAAGCCTATTTTGTGTAATTATAACTTTTTAAACTTTGGACGTTCTAGAACGTCCTGCGCCACCGGCAAGACTGTTATGTGGGTTGCATGCATTCTCGGTAATTCCCCATCGTCATATTTACATGCTATAAACGAATATCAAGCCTTCCTTGCTGTTAGGCTCATAATTTCATGAGTTAATCCAGTTTATGAACTCTAATTACACTTTGCACTTAATTAATCCTCTCGGTTATAAACATTTTGCTGATATCAATAAAATTATATAGAATGCGATTTATGTTGAAAACTTCAAAAGACAATTCCTCGTTTGGAAGTACAACTGCCTTTTCACTCAGTATTTTGATTGTGAAAATAATCGAATGCATAATTTTAGTTCAGGAAATGGATTGCTAGCATCATTAAGAAATACCATAGTTAGCCATTGGCTGTGTTCATAAAAGTACGAAATACCTGCAGTTATTTATAAAATGTAAAATCACTTGCGAAAATTATAATCATAAAAATACATCTGCAGAGAAATTTGTAGTTGAAACTACAGTCAATTTTTACATAATTTTAGCATTTTATGTTCCTGTGATAATTTATGAAGCAAAGGAAAACGGATAATGACGGGTTTCCCCCACAAGCCACGCAATTTGTGGGATTGTCCGTCCTAATCCCTCGCTTGGCACTTTCCATTTTGCGTTGTCTATTTCATATTGATGTGGATAATGTCACCAAATTTGCAGTGTTCTACAATTGACAAAGGTATTCCAATATATGTACACCACAGAAAAATTGTCTTAAAGAAAATATATCGTCACATCCATGGATATATGTATCGGTTTAGGGGTGGTTGGCAAAGTATTTTTGGGTAGAAAGGAAAAGTGGATGGATGGAGACGGAAGGGGGAGAGAGAAGTTGGGTCCGAAGGGCTGCCGGTGGTTTTGTGAGACTCCCCATGGGGTGAGGAATGGGGGGAAGGGCTCAGAGCATTGACCACGCACTGGTCACAGAGAGAGTTGGCTGATGGTGGGGGTGTATGGTGGGTCTCCGTAAAGAGTGGAGCGAGAGGAAGAGGGATTAGCTCAGGAGAGGCCTTTGAGCAGGTTTTGTAATGACTGAATCACTCGGGCTGGCCTGAAGAAAGGCAGGGTGTGGATAAACGGCATGCATTGGGGAATGCCTAATGGGGAGGTAGGGATCCCTTGGTGAGGGGTGAGCGAGGGTAACAAGGAGGAAAGTATGTGGTAGAACAATGTCATGGTTGGGGGTGAAAGGCATCTAGCTTGGAAGACAGCTGAGACAACAGAGTGGTGTACGGTTTTGAACAAAATAATCATGGAATAGATTCATTCATTCTTAGATTTGCATTTGGAATGATTCATGAACTGTCCTTATCAGCTGTTGTAGAGTATCAACAGTGCTATTGAGGAGAGAAATGTCGAACATAGAATTGCGTTCATGAGTAAAAAAGGGAAGTTGAAGTTTCTCACCAAAGTGTGCCCCAATTTTTTGATAAACAACTGTCAATGAACGCTATGGAACTACCTGAGGGATGACACGTTTTAATGTTATCTACAATGGCGGTTCTATAATAAAATGAAAATTTTTAAAAATACAACAGAGTAAATGGAGTTGACTATATTCATTTTCACAGGGAAGGATTTTCCCTGTATTTGACATATGAGTAACTTAAGGATTATAGTACCTTGTGCATTAATTTTTTTGGTTCTAAAGACTTTTTTACTCCACCATTACGGTTAATTCTTTTACGTTTAAATTTTCATTTACAACAGCTAATTTAGCATGTACAGCACTTATAGTGGTTGTGAAATTGGAGATGCACCACTAAGAAGTTCATTAAATCGAAGGATTAATATTTTAGAAGAATAATGAAATCCCCAATAAATGTACTAGCGAATAGTTCAAACTCAATCCTTTTTATCAAAAAAGTTTGTATACACTGACAAATGAATCGCCAATCTGCTACGAGACCACGGTGAAAAAGGGCTTTATAATTGCAAAGATGCAGAAAAGACAATATGTGAAGACATAATGGTAAAAATTTAATAAAATTTAAGAGTAATATCCACATTATAAATATAAAATGAAATCGCCACATGAGAAGCTATACAATTATAACTGGTACTAGAAACCTGATGTTGTAATACATTGGAAGTTAGGGAGCAACAGATGATCAACCTTCAAAAGGAAGATTTTTTTACATTTTATTATTTGCTATTATTAATAATACATTATATCATTCACTATATTGTGACTATTTGCTTTTCTTCATTACTGCATAGATTCCGTTAATAAGGAATATATGTGTGAATAGATTGAATAAAAATTGTGGCATAGAAAAATACATATATGAGCAGATGCTATAACACCCCCTACCATACACCTGAACAGTGGCTCCGAGTGTAGTAGAAACTGTACATCCAAGTATTGTAGAATGCTGTAGATTAGCTGCAGATTCAAAAATCTTAATTTATTTTATAGATTGATTTATATGCTCCAAAATATAAGTTACATCAAACTATGTCACATATGGGGAGCATTACAGCTACAGTCTCGCAACGGGATTCGAACACTCGGTGTGTCAGTTCAAAGCCAATATTTTATTAATCTGAATCCTGCATTTGTCGAATCGATATTGTTAAATTTAATCAGATGAACAAAAACGAAAGAAAAATGATAAAACAACCAAGATACACTTCTAATCAAACGATTCAAACCATAAAAATTGGAAAAGTTTAAAACATTGCCTTTATGTAACTAAACAACGCATTTCAAAACGTAATCCACCATAGAAAAGGTTGAAGCCTAAGCTATGACACCAGCGAATTTGCAATTGCCTTACGAGTGACTTGAGTCCGCTGGCCGGCCGTAAAGAATGGCTTGAACGTGGACGTTCTAGAACGTCCTGCGCCACCTGATAGCACCCATAGGACGTTCCAGAACATCCTTGAGTGCTGAACGTGTTAAAATATCTAATAAATATGCACTATGTACCTATCTTGTCGTAAAGGAGAAGAATACACATTGTCCAAGCCTGATCTTTAGATCTCAATTCTATCAGGCTGTGGAATTTCCAAGAGGACCTCAGGAACAATGTGTGAAGATTAGATTTATGAGTGGACATAAACCTAATACATAATGGAGCAATCAGGGAATATCCAACCAGTTTTCAGAATTATTTTTTAAGATGATAAATGATTTTTGGTTGTTTTATTTATCCCTCGCAATGTTTCAACTTCATGGTGTTAATAAATCTATAGGTATTATGTGATAAAATTGGTGCTAAAACTAAAGTTTTGCGTAGTCTGGACTAAAATTTTGCATAGTCTGAGCCATTATTTGAACAAAAATAAATAAAAATTCTATCCAATTAAGAACTTTTTCTCATAATATCTCAATAGATAAGCCTTATTTTGGAGGTCTATTCTGTAAGTTGTTGATATGTGGGAAGCCTATTACACATAGTTTTAAGATGTGGTGCTTGGTGTCTTTGTGTGGCCATCTGTACTAAAAATCCAAAGAATTTCAAAATCTATTTTGATAATTTCTTTACTTGCTCTAAACTGCTATAAATCCTTTCAAAAATATTTTTCCCCTACTAGAACTGTACCTACTTAAAAACAGGATTTAAATGTCCTGTAAAAGCAACCATAGAATTATCAAGGTTACACAGGAATGGTTCAAATATTTGACTCTGAAAGAGACTTTTGTTAATGGGGTCGATCATGAGAAATGTTAGTCATTTTCTTCACTACCATTTCATAACTAATCTCAAGTTGTTCTTCTGATACAGATATGTATTACTGATCACATCAAATTAAAGGAATTTCCAGGAAATCTTTGTCATAATTTTAATTTTCAAAATAACCAACCCTATGTATTTTTTCAGCAGTATCTTACCATTTGAAAGACATAATGATGTGTCATGAGCCAGGGATAGGTTAGGCATAGAAAAGGATATAGTGCCCATATCTTTAACGCATCCCTGTTTTCTTTCAAAGCACATGTCCCTTGTGCCGGCTGGGACAAGACGGCAAGAGTCGTCTGATAACTGGGGGAAAGTGAAAGTCGTAGGGATGGAAAACCCTGATACCTGCATGTTTTGCCGTCGATTGCTGTCCCCAAAATGTACCCCACACCCATACATTGCTGTCACATTCATATGAATCACCAAAATTACCTACCCTTCTCATTCTGTCTCTCTGTGAGTTTTAGTTCTCTTTGAGTTTGCATTTCTTCAGCAACAGTAGTGTTTTGAAACTTTCATGTGCCTTTTTGAATGTTTTAATGTTTAATGAAGGATAAAGAATAATCACTTAGTTTATTTACTGGATTTATGTTTTGCAGAATAGAACCATAAGCACGAATCATCAAAGTGAAAATGGAACCTGTTCATGAGTTAATGTTTTTTACTCGAACTTTAATGAGTGGTGAAACCGTTTGGATTGGAACCAAATAATATTTCTTCCAAGTTCATATATCCTGCAGGCAATATGGAAGAAACCACAAATAACGACCTATGAAGGATTTTTTAAATGGACTGAGTCCTTTGCTCATTTTACCTATGATTGAGCAATATAGAAAGGGTGATTGGAAGCGCGGTTGGGCCAGCTACCGTGTTCACTGTGTAGATGTTAGAAACAAATACCTCTTTTAAATGCCCATAACTGATACCAGTTGCACATCCTGATTAGCCGCAGATTAAGAAAGCTAGAGTCTTATACAAAAGCAGAACTTGCTGTATATAAGTCTCCTAAACTGGGCAAAAATCATGCAAAGAAAATGATCGCCAACATTTGCATAGGGAACCAAGAGGTGATAGTTATTTCACAATCGTTTGTTACATTTACCTTATGATATAAAGGCCTTATTTCGAATGGTTTCTTGAATAACGACTATAAATCATTTTAAAATGTTTCCAAAGTCCAGAGAAGTAAGGGGGGAAGGGGAAATATTTTTCGTGATAAATTAAAAAGGTTCGAAAATATGAAACTCGAAAATGCAAAGTGCCAATTTTTGGGTCCCGCCAACTTCGTATTATCGAGTTACTACTGTATTAACATTCCAACTCTTCCTACCTGCTACACTCACTTTCCCCCTCATCTTTTCCTCCACTCCCTACCTCCGGAGGGTTCACCTGCTCAGTCAACCATTTCCATTGACATCTCAACCATATTGCACAACTTTGTTTAGATTTCCGTGTAGAATACCTGTGCCATTTGACATCCTTTGAGAAACTCATCCGAACAAAAAAAAATATTGTAGTTTCTCATCTGGACAAAAATATCATATCGTAAAAAAGTATCGCCTTGTAGTATCGTTTTTTTGTAAAGCCAGTTGCATAGTATAGCTTACTGCGAGTCTGTTGCTAGCCTCAACAGCAGGGCGAAGAGTGACCTCCTGGAGGACAGCGTCGCTGAGCTGGAGATGATGGTTGCAGAGATTCACTCATGTATGATGGATTGTGCGGGCGTCTCGGGTGCCGGGGACCATAACGCTTTCTCCCGGACCCTCCACAGCACCAAGGTGGTGCCCCGGGCGTGCTCGGGTGTGAATGCAGGTGGGGTGGTCGAGGGGGTGGTGGTGCAGCCCCTGAGCCTGGGGACGAAGCCCATCTGGAAGCTGGAGTGGTGCCCCAAGGTCAAGGGGCAGCACGGTCGAAGTGGGGAGAGGTGATAGTGAAGGCTGCCTCTATCCCCGTGTGCAACAGCTTCGTGGTGCTGTCAGAGGATGGCCCCATGATGCCTGTGGACGAGGATATGAGCGCACCTCCTGACTTGAGGGACACTGCTTTCGAGGTTAGCCAGGCAGGGAGGGTGGGAATGTTATTGATATGAGTTCAAATGTCCGGCAGATTGTACCCTGGTGTGTATCAGGAGTATTAGTACCCAACACCACGGCTGCGATACAAACAGCAGTTGGAGATACCGGCTGCTCTAGGCTGCGGGTGGTGGCCCATGTTGGCACCAACTATGCATCCGAGCTGGTGAGGTATTAAATTCCTTCAGGAATTTTAACTCAGAGGTGGACCGCGTCTGGAGGGCCTCTGGTGCTGATTTGTGGCTGACCATTTGTGGTGTTGTTCCGCAGACCGACCATGATCACCATGTTTGGAGTAGAATTGACTGCCTGAACAGGAGGCTGTGGAAATTCTGAGTAGGCATAGGAGCAGAATTCGCAGATCTTCAACTGGTGCTCGGATTGTGCTGGGCTCCCCTCAACCATTCTGGTGTCCGCTCCGCCTGGGTGTCACAATGGGTGGTTCATAGGATTTTTGAGGATTGTAGGTATTTTTTAGGCTAGACAGTGGGTCAATCAGTGGGATCCAAAAGTATAGATCTGATGACAGTATCCAATCAAATCTGTGTAACGTAGGCCTTCTTTGTCAAAAAAACTTAGGGGAAGCACTAATAAATAAATGTTACTTCCATAGCAAAAATGATTCCAATACGCACTCTCGAGGTAGCTGTGAAACTTCAAAGAAAAACTTGCTTCTCAGTGGTTTCAGAGAACATCAAAAAGATAACACACAGAATTACAGAAAACTGTGAACAGACATTCATCAAGCTAAATGCAATATAAATTTAGTAATAGTGAATTTCTGTGATATGAAAAACAAACATGCCGAAGTTGAGCATATATTTGAAAACGCAGATATAGTAATTGGAAAAAAAACTGGCTTGCAGAGGATATTAAGGATAGCAAAGTTTTTCTGACAGGATATTAAATCTATGGACGTGATTGACCTGATAGTTTATGTTTACTCCACCCACAGTATAGGTATGGCATTTTTGTGATGACTTTTGCAGGAAGTAAATGGTGGTGCATTTGCTGATATTTAATTCTAACCCCTCTCCTGGCACCACAAATGAATGTTGTTAAGGTCCGATGACAGAGTTTTAAAGTCCACGCCTTGGCTTATTTCATGGTAGAAATCAGTATCATCAGCAAATAATCCTTATGTACTGCTATCTCTAAGACTTATGTCATTAAAATAATAATGAATAAAAGAGGGCTGATCACACTTCCATGAGGAACACTGGATGTGACTCCAACCATATCAGAGCTAAAACCATCAATAACTACTTTTTGTTTCTGATCAATGAGAAAGTCACTTATCCTATTCACTATTTTTCTATTGACTCTGCATGATTGCAATTTATATATGAGTTTTTTTGAGGAACCTTGTCGAATGCCTTCTTGAAATCAAGGGATATCGCGTGGACTTGCTAAATCGATTCACCTGATTTTAGGATATCATGAAGGAAGAGTGTAAGCTGTGTTTCACAGGGCCTGCCCCTACGGATGCCATGCTAACTGTTATGTAAGAAGATACAATTATCTAGGCGTGTCATAATAGCTGGAGGATCTAGCATAAAAGTGATGTTTATGATATAGGCAGGTAATTTCCTGGGTCACTTCAATTTCCTTTTTTAATATCAGAGTGAGGTTGGCTATTTTCCAGTCTTGGGGCTTCTTGCCTTTGAATAATGATTTGTTAAATGTAATTTCTATGTACAGTGCAATCTGTGGCTCTTAATCCTTGAGCACACATTCAGGTATTCCTTCTGGACCTGGGGACTTGTTACTTTTAATCGAATGCAGTTGTTTAATTTTACCATCATGTTGAATTATTATGTCAGCCATTGGCTTGTTAAAGTCAGGAATGTCTAAATTATTCAATGTGTCATCCTTAGTGAGTATATTTTCGAAGTAGAGGTGTCCTGAGCTGGCACTGGTGAGTTGAGGCTAAACCTCCTAGAACTTTGGCAGTCCGAATACCTTTACTTCTGCATGCTTGCACAGATCCTGTCAATATCCTCCTTTAGCTGGTCAGGAGGGCAATGGCCAGGGAACAATTTGTTGTGTGCTGTGCATGGTATGAAGATTGTATTTCTTGTCGATTTTTGGCACTCATTGCAAAAACTACTCATTTTCACAGAGCACTGACTTACCCTACAATAACTATCAATGTATCTTGATTCAAACTTCAAGGAAGAGACTTGAGGAATTGTTTCGAATTTTTATTGGTTTTAAAGTGAGACTATCGGCAGTTTTGCATGTCCTTGAGCATGCCAAGGAGAGCAGAAGAAGGGGTCCATATTCTCCAAATTCTTAACAGAGAGAGAGAGTTAATGAGATAAGAGATGTGATTTAATAGAAATTAATTATTTTTAAATATTAGCATTTTTGTCCGAACTTGGTGAAGCCAGCATAACTTTGCCTACTATATCTCGCAATTTCCCCAAAAAACCATGGTGGCTTGAAATGATAAGTCTAGGTGTACCTGTGCTGTAAAATGCAACTTTGTTGCTGCTCCATTAATGCACTCCACATGTATGATTGTTGGATTATCACATCTTCTGATTCAGACGCATGTAGTTTTTCTTCTCACCCAAGGATAATCTTAAATCTTATTCTAATTATAATAATAAAGTAGTGAGCTCTTATGGCTTGAATGTAATAGTAAGGTATAACTCCAAAAGTTGTAAACAAAATCTTTTGTTTATGGCTTTTGGAGTTTTACCTTATTATCTTATTCTAATCTTTTTTATTTTTAATGCTACTCATTTTTTCTGCAGGTATTCTATTGGACTCATTTGCTCTATGTGCCATTTTGGATCCTTTTGATAATTCATGCCCCTAACTTTTGGAAGTGGTTCATTGGTCCTGGGATAATATATTTACTCGAGAGGGGGTGGCGTTTGGCCAATCAGAGGGCAAGACAGCACGGACGAACGTACATATCATCTGGCGTGCTCCTGCCCTCCCGTGTCATCCATCTTGTCATTCGACGGCCTCTTCACTTTGACTTCTGCCCTGGTGATTATGTCTTTGTCAACATTCCTGCAGTAGCACGTTATGAGTGGCACCCTTTTACCATCAGCAGCGCCCCTGAGCAACAAGGTGAGAGCATAGGAAGCTAGAGTGGGAGGACTTTCAATGTAAGTTGTTTGTTACCATTTAAAGTTTCAGGCTTTGCTTTGTGGAAAAGCAAAAAGTGAAAAGAGAACTCACTTCCTACATTGCACAATGTTTATTTTTTCCGGCCATGGTTTCGACAAGTTCTGTCATTATCAAGGTAATGATAGAAGGTGTACCATGAATGTACCTTGATTATGACCGAACTTGTCGAAACCATAGTCTGAAAAAATAAAATAGTGTGGGATGTACAAAGTGGGTTCTTTTTTCATAAGCTATTTGTTGTTGTCAAGTTCACCCTTAATAATGCCTTTGAGTGTGCTCATGAACTTTGTTGAGAGAAAAAGTCCCTTTGCATTGGCAAGGGCTCTTCAGGAAAATATGAGAGCTAAAAGGCTCACTGGAAAAAATATTCATGTCACATTCTAAGAGGAAAGGGGATAGGATTGATTGGTTTTAAACTTAGTAATCCATGTTAGAGGGCAACTGAGTCTGAGTCTGGGAACTTCATAAAACTGGTAAATATTTTGAAAATCATGTAAAACTTGGGAAAAGCTGGAATCCTATGATATATGAGCTTGGAATGCTAGATCAATAATAACAAATTGAAACTATTTTTTTTGTTTAATCAATGGTGCAAGGTGGAGGCAATATGAATGATACGTGGGAAGAATTCACTTTAGCAATAAATTGGTTATAATGTAAATGAACAGAAATTATTTGGTACCCACTGCTAGTATTTTGAGCTGGGTCATTATGGAGTTCGGACATCATTTGATTGCCTCATCCAAATTGTTCTGAATGCATGCTTGAAAGAAGTCTCAATCTAAATTATTGTTTTGTTTTACAACATATTTTGTCATTCAATTTGTGAATCAATGACTGAAAGGAACCAAATTGAATTGATATGTGATCACAATCCTTTGCATCAAGTCACATAGAGGTTAGCAAAAGAGCATTGCTGACTTAGTAGAAGCTACTTCCCTTCACTTACCTGATCCATGTTTCTAGCTGCTTAATAAATGGGACAACTCTTAATGCTCTTGGGATGCCCACCTGTTTAAGGGTAGTTTAAGGATTGATAATAGGTTATTTGAGGCCTATAAAAGTTGAGAGTGGATAGCACTGGGTCAAAAATTTAAATTGTATATTCTTTATTCCCAATTCTTGGAAATGGGTGGGAAAACTGAGAATTCTCAACCCAAGCAACTACTACCATATTAAAAGTTAACGTTTTTCCATGTGGCATTGTATGTGCCCTTTCAAGACAAAGATGAGCAGGTCTGCACACCACATAAGAGCATGTAATTTGCTGCTTCAAGATATAATAGCATTATGTATGAAAATGAAGATTTGAGTTGAATTAAATGTTTGTCATACATATTGTTGCTGAAATATAATTCAGTAGTTATTTTAAATGTCACCTCTTATATTTATTAGGGCAGCTTTCATGGCTTAAGGTTTTTCCCTGGTAGTAGAAGATCATGGGTTGAATTTTGTAGGATGACAGTAACTACAGTAGAAGGCCGTTATTAGGAAGACGCCCTATAGCGAGGAGGTAATTATAGCTAGTGATATTTTGGCCATTGTTGGTCACGATGTAAAATGTGCACAGAGTTGGTTGGTTATTACGAATGAACATTACTGACGGACCGCCATAACGAGTCTGTTTCGCCGTGATTGTCATCTGGGGTGCCTAAACTGTCTGCATTATATCATGTCATTTGCTGAGAGTGGGACTAGGACAGGTAAATAAAGTTTTGGTAATTTGCGATAACCTTTCACTTGGAATTGGAAAACAAACTTGAACAGAAGAATTCAAAAGTTTTTTGTATGGGTACGCATGTTACATTATAGCGACTCCTTGGTCTTCGCGGGGGAGATGTAAGAGAGTGGGGAGTAGTAGGAGGTAGCACAGTAGAGGTTAGGGGTTTTGCTGCACACCATTTCAATGGAAAACGTGGCTAGAAGTGCTTCGCAACAGTTATTCAGGTATGATTGATCCTGATCTACTTCCTGAAGATCGCTGCTGTTAATTATGAGTGTTACAATGGAAAAGAAAATAAAGCCATTGGATTTGACAAAGAAGTTCGAAATCATTCAGGAGTGAGACAAAAAACACCGATAAAACGGAAATTGGCCAACGACTTCGTCCGCCCTGTTTATAATTCTAGAAAACAAAGGCAAAATTACTGCTGCCTTTAAACTTGGAAATGCCATGGTGAGTAGTAAGAAACTGTGACCAGCAGAAAATGTTCCATTAGAATCAGTATTATTTGAATGGCTCACTATGCAAAAATATTGGAGATCCCATTAGTGGCACAATTCTAAAAGCAGAGGCTGAAGAATTTGCACAACAGACGAGCATAGAGATTTTATCACTACTGATGATGACTATTGATCAATTTAAAAGAAGAAGAGGGATTTCTTTTCACTGCATTAGTGGCAAAAGTGCTCATATGAGTGCTCAAGCTGTGGAAAAATGGATGCCCATTCTAAATTCAATATTGGCATCATGTGAGCCAAAAGGAAAAATTTAGTTAAGCCCTGATTTAAGATTCCCTCATTTTAAAAATATTATTTTGGAACATGTATACTAATTGTTTCCACCTATTGAGGATGTGTACAATGCAGACAAGACAGCTCAATTTCTTAATTTTTCTTCTGGAAAACATTGGCTGTTAAGGGCAACTGGTGCAACAAAATGAAGCCATTTGTAATCTTTAATTGGCGCATCCTCAATCATTTTGCAAACAGTGAAATATTCCCTGCACCTACAAGTCCAATACCAAAGCATGGATGAGATCACAGATTTTCAGCATTGGCTTCAGGTGTTTGATGAAAGAATAGGGAGGAATAAATATGAAAGTGGTGTTGTGTGTGAATCGCTGTCCCGTGTGCTCCATTATAATCAGCACTCTCCCACTCTACTAGCGACAATGCCTCTTCCGATTCAGTCGACGTCTTCATCTTCATGGCATAGCTCGCTCTTAACTACACCCCTTTTGAAACCTGATACTTTTTCTTGGGTTCCCCTCCAGTGACTGATGGTGCTAAATCTTTCCACTCGCAGACTTTAAATGGCATCCTGGACTGGGCAACTCTGATGATGTTGGTAATTCAAAACCTGTGAGTAATATTTTAAAAAGTGTGGAAAATTCCTTACAATTAGTGATTTATTCTTCAATTGTGTCATGAAACTACTAAGTTGCTTCCCTTACCTTGTAATTAAGCGAAAAGGCAAATCTGTCACATACTTATCACTCTTGCACAAATGATCTCCGGAACAAATTAAGTTGCCATATTTGTGAATTTGACACATACATTGGTTCTACTTCGGGTACAAGAATTGAAGCCAAACCCCTCTCAATCAAGACAGAAATGGGCTCACTGCTCGTTCGAGAATGCAGCAAAATTCATCGGTGTGAGACTCATTCTGCCAGGAAATGATGGGGGTCATCTGGTAGTATCACTCCTACTTATTTCTGTCGTTGTCTCATTTACCCTTGACTAGCTTATCTTCAATCCAGGAGGCATTCACAAGTGAGGGAAGGGTGTGGGCCATGCGCCACGAGGAGTCACACAGAATTTGAGTCCAAACATCATGATACTTATTGAAACAAGTATTTGGAATGATTTCAAGAGAAAATTACTCATTTCTTGTTAGTAAAATGAATAACACGAAACCCCTCTCGTCTCTCTAATTATCGAGTGTAATATTTCCGGTTTTCTTCCTGTTACACCAGAGCCATGTTGATGTAAAGGAACAGAATTAGGACTACATATTATAGCTTTCTGGACATTTATTCACACTATGATTTCGACTAACAGTCACAAAGGATTATCTTTCACGTGATGAACGAGGTGAAATTGGCATCCTAAGTGTGATATACTGTACAGAACTCTTTCCTGATTATGTCTTTAGTACAATTGGTGGTTGTTCCATTGGGAAATGACTGTTAGAGCTTCTGTTTTGACCCATTACTGCAATACATTCTCAGTTCCCAATAAACTTACCGTGATTTCCTATTTTTTATAGCAGTTATGATTGAGCACTAGTTACGTTCATTAGTTAAAGTTTTCTCATTCATTATTACCCTCCAGAATATCAACTACTTCCATGTTGCACCTTCGACCATTATATACATATACTTTTGATACCATTTGACCACGATATGCCATATTTTCTCGGATTGGATTGGATAATTGGGGAGGCGACCGATGGCTAAGGTCATAAAGTCATGCGCCATAGGGGATAGGTAAGGGAGTGGATAGAAACCCAGCATCGACATTAGCCTGCTCTTAACGAAAGGCGCCAAGGGGACCACGGCTTAACGTCTCATCCGACAGCCGGAGTACTCCACTTGAAGTGCCCTCCTCAAGACACTCAAGTAGGGATTGGGTTCCTCTGAAAAACATCCACCACTGCAGGGATTTGAACCCTGGCCGCCCGTATGGCTTGCCAGTACTCTAACCACCACACCAACCCGATGCCCATATTTTCTCGGGGATGGTTCAGTGGGGATTTCTCACTAAATGTCGCCAGCAATCTTGCAGTGGGTGGAAAATATGGAATACAAATAAATTGAATACTAGATGTCAATTTTTCCCCAGTAAACATTAAAATTTCTTTAGTGTTTCGATGCATTTATGAAAACATTGTACCAAATGCCCATTGGTTCAATTTTGCCCTAACTCAATGTAAAAATTCAAGGCCTCAGTATTGCAAAAGTAGCTGGACGGCTTTACGAGGGGTCGTTATAACAAGCTATTTTTCGAATTTTGTGCAAACTCGCTATAGCGGCCTTCTACTGTACACCTCATCCTTGGAAATCTTGACAACTGGGAAAATCCCTCAAGATAGCAACTTCCATGAAAGTGCTGGGAATAACCTTTGATTGATGCAGGCATTTCTCCTTATATTCCCTATTTTTTATCAGACATTGCACAGAATATTATTTAGGTAATTTTGAGAAACTATGCACTGGAACTTTAACTGTTTTTGTCTTAGTTGGACTCAATGCATCTTGCTTCTGCAGAAACTATTTTCACCTGTAGATGTTTACTCCTCATAGGTATCCATTGCACTTAACTTTGGTGAGTAAGTGATCCAAATTCATTCTCATATTCTCCCTGACCTTGGTGTTGATTACATCGTTTGCAATTACCCCAAGGTTTGTCATATGGTCATTTGGCATTTGTGTGTCAGCTGGCCCCTGTCTTTTTCTCATCACGATTGGCTCTGAAGTGCAATGTCATCAGTCTCATTTTATTCTTTGGGCACAATTTGTCTTATTTCCCCATTTTTGTCACCTAGTCTGATGGCTATTCTCAAACAACTTCCTTATGTTGGTTCTCTCTTCTGATGTGTGTATGGTACTCACCTATGAGTATCTGGATTTGTCAGTTTAGTATTTTGCTCTGTATATGATTTAATTCCATTCGGAAGTTATTTATCACTCTCAAATCCTTTTTGTTTTGTTGTTAGTTGGTGCGAGTCCATTTACTTCCATGTAGTTCTTATTCCCTGCTCAGAAGGACAGCGTAGGTAACTTTTTTGTCCTGATCTCTATCATAAGTAGTATCACCCTCATAGCTTATGTCTTTAAGATGATAAAACATATACCAAGATGGGACATGATGATAGTGGCTGAAGATGGGAATAGAGAAAGATTCGCCACAGGCGTCAACAAGGAACTAGAGAGTGAAAGAGAAGGAGAGAACCAAAGAAAAATGGAATAGCAATTGGGCCAATGCCACTGAAATAAACCTGATGAAAGACAAGAGTGAGGTTGATGAGGAAGACTGGGGCTCTGACTCACGGAAAAGGGAATTTGGTGGAGCAGTAAAAGACCTCAAGAAAACCAAGATACCTGGATGAGACATCATCAATGGAGAAATCATCAAAGCACTTGGAAGTATAGCCAAGAGCAAACTGTGTGAAATAATGAAAGATAGACGCAAAAGCAGTGGACTTCCTGGGTACTTTCAGAGTAGTGTAATGATTGTGATACCAAAGAAGACAAGGACCAAGAGATGTGAGGGGCACTGAATATTGATCCAAAACACTTGACTTGAATGAATAATAAGGCATATGATGGAAAAGAAAATTGAAGACAACCGTTTGGAAAACTAATTTGTATTTAGGAAGAAGAGGGGTACCAGGGAGACCATACTCTGTCTGAGAGTAATGGTGGGGAAAACAATACATGTGTACAAGTCACTATACATGGCATCCATGAACCTGGTGAAATCCTTGGCAATGTTGAGTGGAACAAGATGCTCAGGCAGCTGGAATAACTCTGAATGGATAACAATGATGGAAGAATAATCTACCAACAATACAAGTGGAATACAACCTTGATGTGGTGGAAGGGCTTATGCATTCCAATGACCCCTAGAGCTGGACTGGCGGGAGCAACTAGTATTGCTTCCAGTAGGGCCACCCATGCCAGATAGGTCGAAGGGTAGGATCCAGACGAAAGTTGGTCCCGTGATCGTGTCACGTGAAACACCCTGTTGGGAAGTGGGGGTGGGAGTCCCCTCTAGACTATTATTCTACCCTGTAATATGAATGTCGCTCAAAGAGAAATTAATACTGGCAACTATGGGGCGCCACCCAATGGGGCTGGTGTCAGGTCCAGCATCGTGGGAGGCAAGGTCTCTGAGGTTGTAATCACACAAAATCCTTGCACAACAGAGTCATCACAGGATGCAAATACCAAGGAAGAACATAAGAAAAGGAAGAAGAGAAGGAAAGTACCGATAAAAATTGGAACTTGGAAAGTTAGGACGATGATGAGGGCTGGGAAACTGGAAAATATTAAACGGGAAATGAATAGAGGGAAAATGGATGCCTTGGGGCTGTGCGAGGTGAGATGGAAGGACAGTGGGGACTACTGGAGTGATAATAACAGGGTAATCTATAGTGGTGGAGTTGAGAGTCATTGTGGGGTAGCCATAGCATTGACCGCAAAATTGGGGAGAAGGGTAATAAATACTGAACAGGTGAGTTACAGGATACCAGTGGTAGAAATAAAAGCACGCCCTTCAAATTTCGTATTGGTCAAGGTGTACATGCTGACAAGCAATCATAGGGAGGAAGAGGTGGATGGGGTGTATGAACAGATGGAGGAGATAATAAATAAGAGAAAAGTAAAAATAAACAACAACAAAAGTGTGGACATTCAATTTTCAAAGAAAACGGCAAGTGATAGAAATGACTATAAATTAAATGGAGAAGTAATAGCCAAGTCAGTTGCAAGTACCTGGGCATCCTGTTAACAAAGGATCTGGGATGAGGGCCCCACATAGAAAAGGTGGCTGGGAGGGCATTTAAAAACCTCCACTACGTGATGAGGGACATAAAAAAATGTCCAAAAGAGGTGAAAGAGCAGGCATATTTTACTGCCGTTAGACCAATGCTTGAGTATGCCACAAATGTCTGGGATCCCCACGATAAGGGGATGACAAAGAGCTTGGAAAAGGTCCAAAGGAAGGCAGCAAGGTACATTTGGGGGAGACACCAAAATACAAATAGTGTTAGCAGCATGTTAGAGGAATTGGGGTGGAATTCACTGCAGGGTAGAAGAAATGTAAATAGGTTATTGGGAATGTTTGAATGTTTTTCAAAACATCCAGCCTGGTTGGAATTGGAGAAGAGGCTGAAACCACCAAATTTTGTGGGGAAAAATGACCACCCGCTGAAACTAAAATTAAGGAGGTGAAAAACGAATGCTGCCAAATACTCCTCCTTGAATCGCGGGGTCCTTGAATGGAACCAATTACCAGAAGAACTCACAAATCCATTACCAAGGAATGTAAATAGTTTTAAAAAAATGTCTATCATAAAAAATGAGTGTGTCTGATGTTTTATGTAGGTATATGTATTTTTTAAATCACTTTGTCATTGTTATTTACAGTTAAAAAATCTTATATTGCCACCAGACAATGTCTATTTGCAATATTAATGTAATAAATAATCAGAGAAGTGCCGGGCAAGAAAAATCTAATGGTAATAGGCAACTGGAATGCAGTAGTGGGGGAAGAGAGAGGTGGGTATGAAGTGGGAGGGTTTGGATTAGGAACGAGAAATGATCACGGAGAGAAGGCAGTTGAATTTTGTGGGAGAAATAAATAAATAGTTACAAACCTATGGTTTAAACACCATCGTAGGAGGAGGTACCCATGGAAAATTCCGGGAGACACTGGGAGATAAAAAATTGACTATATTGTGGTTAGACAAATATTTATGAACAGTGTGTAGAACTCTTGGAAGGGCTGATACAGACTCGGATCTTAATTTAGTAATGATGAATTGTAAGGCTAGATTCAAAAAGCTAAGTAAAAGCAGGCGAATGAAGAGGTGGAACATGGTAGCGTTGAAACAGGAGAAAAGGAGGGAATACCAAGAGATAGTAGATGAGAACATAGAAGAAGCTAAAGTAGCAGGAACAATCGAGGAAAAGTGGGAGAATATAAAAATAAGCATTGTAAGAGCGGCTGAGAAAACAATAGGAGCAGCAGATGTGAGGAGGGAAAAGAAACAATGGGTTATGGAAGAAATGATTAGGAAAATGGCGGAGAGAAGGAATTGGAAAAATGTAAACACCAATGTAGGCAAGGCGAAATACAAGGAGCTAAATAATCAACTATGGGGAGAACCAATTGGGCGAAGGAAAATTGGTGGAAAAGGCAATGCAAGGAAATGGAGAAACTTCAAAAGGAAGGGGAAGTTGGTTCGTTATACACCAGGGTAAAATTGCTATCAGGATGTAAGTGAGAGCAAATGGTACCAAAGATTAAGGACAAGAGAGTTAAAGTATCAATGGAGCAGGAAGATATTCAAGAAGGATGGCGAGAATAAGTGGAGGAGCTATATGACAGCGATAGAAGACCAACTAATTTAGATGTTGAGGATGTGGGAACCCTAGATGAAGATAACCTCTGGCCAAGGATTCTCCACAGTGAAATAGAGAAAGCATTGAAAGAGATGAAGGCAAGAAAAGCTGTAGGAGTAGATAACATTCCTTCAGAGTTGCTAAAGAGATCAGGAAGTAAAGGTAGGAAAGCTTTTTTCTAACTTATACGTAGGATCTGTGAGGAAGGAGTATGGCCAGAGGACTTCATGAAAACAGTATTGATTCCTATCCCAAAAAAGAAGAATGCATCAGAATGCGAGGACTATAGAACAGTTAGTTCGATCTCACACGCTGCCTAATTTTACTGTGGGTAATAAATAGAAGGTTGGAGAGTAAGGACAAAAACTACTTGGGCCATGATCACTTTTGGTTCCGGAAGGAAAGATCAACTTGGAATGCAATAGTGGTGATGAGAACTTTTATAGAAAGAAACATAGAGTATAACCTGGATGATTTCACATGCTTTATTGATTTTGAATAAGTCTTTGACAGGGTAAATTGAGATAAACTAACAGAAATACTTGAGAAAATGGGAATAGACTGGAGAGACAGGAGATTAATCCAAAACTTATATATGACATAAAGGATGCAGGTGAGGGTAGGGTGGCTGATGGTGAATCAGGATGGACAATTATATCTTGAGGGATAAGGCAAGGATGCCTGCCATTATTCTTCAACATTAATGCTGAGGAAATGATAAGACAGGCATGGTAAGAACTTGAGGTTGGAATCAAAGTAGGAGGGCATCTGATAAAAACAGATTTGCGGATGATCAAGCGTTGGTTAGTGGGCCTTTGAAGGGGCTGCAAGCTTTGGTAGATGCTTTAGAAATGCAGTGCAGGATATTCGGAATGAAGATAAATCATAAGAAAACAAAAGTAATGAGATTCTCTAGAACAAAGAAAGTGAAGCTTGTGATTAAAGTTGGAGGACACAAACTCAAGCAAGTAGAACAGTTTAATTACTTCGGTAGCATGCTAGAGAAAAACAGGCATTGTAGCAAAGACATACCAAAGAGAATAGCGCTAGCTGAGGAGGTGTTTAGTAATAGAAAGGAGTTGATGACAGGGACATTGGGTAAGGATGTGAAGAAGGGGCTGGTGAAGAGCTTGATATGGAGCATAGCATTGCATGGGGCAGCAATGTAGACTCTCAGAAAGGAGAACGAGAATAGGCTCCAGGCATTTGAGATGTGGGTGTGGAGAAGGATGGAGAAGGTTAGGTGGACGGAAAGGAAGACTAATGAGGAATTGCTTGAGATGGTGGGCAAGGAATGGAAACTTTTGAATGAAATCCGGGAAAGGCAGGGTAGATGGCTGAAGGATGTAATAAAGGGTGATGGGTTGTTGAAGAGTGTGATAGAGGGAAGGATGTTGGGTAAGCAGGATAGAGGCAGAAAGAGAATAGGTTTCATGGATGGGATGATGAAGGGTAGATTGTGTGCAGAGGCAAAAAAGATATACTAGAGGTAGATAGGCCCCTGGATGTGTAGAAAACTGGGAGAAGATTCTCTGGCATTCAACAAAACCTACCTTTCCCAGTAGAATACATTTGAAAACATACAATAAGCAAGTCATCCCGGTATGGATGAGAGACAGAAGACATGTAGAATCTGAAATTAAAAATGGAGTAAGAAAAGTATGCTACCTCTCACCAGAATTGTTCAATATACCCTTGGAGTAGGTAATAAGAGAAAAAAAAGAAATTGGATGGATTGAAATTAAGATTAACAGGGAAGAAATAAACATGCTCCACTTCACAGATGATATCAGAGTCATAGCTGGAAATGGTGATGGTCTCTAAAGGTGACTAAACACATTGGACCAAGTTCTCCAAGATTACAATATGATATTATATAAGATGAAGACTTAAATCTTTGTACCAGGGTTGAAATTCCCCATGAAAAAATCATTGTTAATGCAATGATTGGAAATAAATCTTTGTATGCTGGAGAGAAAAGCTGAATGTTGAAGCCACACTGAGAGGAGAGAATTAGAGCAAGTGGATTATTCCTTCACCTATCTCCGAAGTACCATCACGTGGGATGGAAGTTGTATATGCAATAGACATCTATGAATCAGAATCATGGACCATTGGAAAAGCAGACCAGTACAGACTAGATGCCTTGGAAACCTAGTGCTGGAGGAGGTTGCTGAATACAATATAAATGAATGAATATAAAATGGATAGAAAAAATAAGGAATGACGACGTTACAGAGGAGTAGAAGAGGAAAGGAGAATATGGAGCACAATGTAATGAAGAAAGACCAGATGGATTGGACATGCTCTAAGACACAATGGGTTTGTGAAGAACACTCAGGATTGAATGACCAATGATTTATCTTTTGTTTACAACAAAATAATTTGTCTTTTGTCACAAAAAAAAACCGGAACCAAAATATGTAGCTGCATCCCTCCCCTTCCTTGCTCTAGCTCTCGGTAGTACTTGTAGCTCCATTAAACCTTAAGCCTTTCATTTTCTCTCATATCTGTATCTTGTTTCTTGTGTGGCTAATATTCTGATGTTTTGTTCTTTCATTTCATATATTACCCGTTTGAGTTTTCCCATCATGATCATTGCCTATAGTTCATGGTTCCTGTTCTGAAAACCCTTTTAGCATTGACCTTTGATGAGGTTTTAGGAAGCTTCCACACATTTATACATACATACATACGTACCAATCATGCCTTTCCCTTCTGGGGTAGGCACAGTCACAAAGTTACACTCATAAATACATAATTTTACACCTAACTCTGCTTCAATGATTTCCTCCATATTGTGATGGTCGTGTCCCGTCCTAACCCCAGCTACCCTTTTCCCTCGAATCTTATCTCTCCCCAAACCTTACCTCCATCCCCCCTTCCCAAGGTTTCGGCGGCAGTAGCCCATTTGTGTGAGTGAGTGAGTGAATGAACAACTCAAGTGTGCCTGAGAATGATAAAGAGTGATTTTGACTAGAGTGAGCTCCATTACTGCGTCGGTGGTGTTAGTGTTCCCCCCCCCCCCACCTCCTCCAAAACCAGTATATAAGGAGATTCAAGGAGTCATCAAGGAATTATCATGACGGAATAGAAAGAACGAAGGCAGACATCGAAACTGTGGAAGGTGGGCGGAAGAGAATCGACAGTCAGTGGAACGCATTTCTGACGAGGCGAAGGAAGAGGACATGGGTATTGCTGATAGCACGAGTTCCGAGATCCCACAGTCGTGCAACACAGTGACTCCATGGGCAGATCAGGCCAGAGTTTGTCGCCGTCCTCATCAAAGGTGGAAGGACTGCATCATCGACACTAGCCTCCTCGCTGCCAGGGCCTCAGCACCAGGAATGGAATCTTCTGGTGGTCACCCGGTCACGTAACGTTGCATTGCCACGACCCTGACCCAGTGTGATCCCCATTTTGTTCGTGCTTATTCCTCCATGTGTCTCATCACGCCGACGTCTCGGTGGTCCGACCACTGCACTGTCATATCATTAGTGATTTGTCCACCTCCTCTTGTGTTTCCCCCTGTTTCTTCATTACGAGAGGAAGCCGACATCATATTCCGGGACAGACTTTATTACCTCCCACTTCGATAAATGAGGCATGGATCATGTGTTAAATATTCAATTCTGTCATTTTATGTGAAATTCTCACTAAATGAGCTAAGAAGAGCCACATAGTTATTAAATCAGTTTTTGCCATTATTGTTCAAATTCACATTTTTGATTTCACCTTAATCATTACTAACCTTAATTGATCATCTCATAAAAATTCATCAGCGTTAATAGAATTTTGTCACTTGATTTTGCTTTGTAATATGTCACCGGAAAAATGAATACATGCTGAATTATTATGGTATGAAAGATTTTTTTTTCTTGTGCTATTGCCGAACAGAACACCTCCCTCTAAACGTATCCCTACCCCATGTGATCGCTGCACCGTCATTTACCCACCCTTTTTTGCTAGGAAAAATTCAGGAGAGATTGGCTGCAATCGGGAACCCCCCACAAAAGAATATTTTTTAAGAAGTCCTTCGGAGCAGCTCTTATAAGATGACATGGTAGTCATGGGGGCTTCATTTATGTACACGATTCTCTCGGCCTTAAACTGGGTGACCGAGAGTAACTGTTACAATATTGACCTATCCTTGCAAACCTCTTTTGCCTAATACAACACCATAAATTACCTCATACTCGCCCTCCTTTTTTTAAGACTCCTAATATTCCTCCTCCTAAGAATTTCCTCAACCACATTCAACCACAACTTCCTCAGCCTGCCTCTCCCTCTCGCACCATTCATTATTTGTTTTGTTATTCTACTCTCATCCATTATCTCAACATGGCCAAACCAATGAAGCACACTCCTTTCATTTATGTCTATTACTGGAGCTTCTAACCTACATTCATTTATTATCCACTCATTCCTGACCCTATCCATCCTAATTTTGCCTCAAACACTCCTCAGATAACTCATACCCATGGCATCTAGTCTACTCTTATGTCCATCCTGACATACTCATGTTTCAATACCATATAGCAAAGTGGGTAGAAGTACACTTTTGTACACGGCAATTTTCGCTTCCTTAGACTAGCATTCATTCCTTGATATGCTCTACATGCTACCTACCACTTTCCTTCCAGCATTCACATGCCTCTTTATCTCCTCATCTATCCGTCCATCTTTTGCAAACATCTTAACTAAGTACACAAAATCATCCACTTGTTCAATTACTTCACCATTTGCCCTCATCAAACAGTTATTCTCCCCATCCTCCTTATCAAAAACTACTACTTCAGTCTTGCTTGCATTTACCCTCTATTCCATTCCCTCTGTTGATTCACAAAACTTATCTAGGAGCTTCTGTAATCCCTGTTGGCTCTCTGAGATCAAAACAGCATCATCAGAATATAGTAATGTTAAAATAGGTTGGTTGGTAGTGCCGGCCAATAGAAGAGAGGTTGGCAGCATGTTTTTTTTTAGTGTGATAAGTCTACGGAACCTAGCAATTGTACTCAGTCAAGTGTAGAGCTACGGCTTCATTGGTATAATGATTGTACACTGAACAGAAGAAATAAACCAGTGTTAAATGTAGACTTCTAATAGGTTATGGGCCCAGACATGCAAGTAGGAGACCACTGTCTGCAAGTATAAGTAGCAAAGGAAGTGAATTTGGGTGATGCCACAAGAAAGAAATTGGCATGAAAATGTGATCCAGTAAGATGTCGCATCCAGAAGAGAACATTAAAATAGAGTGACTAAATGGAGATAATTATCATACTTGTTTGTTGCGAGTTCAAGCAGCTTTGGTGGAACAAAAATGCTGGAACGCCATTGAACCCGGATTCGAAGAGATTGAAGATTCGCAACTCAACACTGAGCAAAGGAGAGAAAATAGGAGGGCCCTATCATTCCTGTACCAGGCTGTATCAGACTCATATTTGGAGGATATTGGGAGTTGTACAAGAGCCTAGGAAGCATGGAAAACATTGGAGGAAATATATGGTACGTTCTCACTATTACTCCTAGTTGTCATGCTTAAGGAAATGTCTACTGTGGAGAAAACAGATGACATGTCTATGCAGGAGTACTCGGCAATAATACAGAGTATACATAGCAAGCTGAATAAAGGAGGAATTAAGTTTGATGATAAAATGGTAGCAATGTTTTATCTGGCTGGCTTACCACTGAATAAGTATGAAGGACTTGTCCGTAACTTGGAGCAAGAAGATGCCCTGTTGACGAGTAGGGCAGTAAAGGCGAAGTTGTTGCTAGAAGAAAAGCGGTTGAAAAGAAATTCGGAAATAAAGAATGATGAAGCACGGGTGTTAGCTGCAGTGAGGAAGGGACAACTGTATGCAAAGTTAAGGTACGAAAACAATGAGCTTGAAAAAAGGAAAATTTATAGGCAGTCAGAGCCAGTAGGTGGTCATAAGCAGAAGTTTTTCAAATGCTATTCATGTGGAAATAAAGGGCATATTGCTAAGAATTGTGCTAAAGGATACGTATTAGTTGCTCAGGCTGATCTCGGCAAGTCTGATGACTGTAATGTTATTGTAAAATCAAATATCAGTGGTGCTAAAAGTTCTCATCCATGGTTAAGAGTAAAAAGTAAGAAAAAAATAAGGTTTGAAAAGCATGATAAAGTGCCTGAAAACAATTATATAAAAATAATAATAATGTAGTCTTTATTTCTGAGCAATATTAGGGCTACCAAGCCCTCTCTTACATATCTGATTACACAAACACCCATGTTCTGGGCAGATAATTTTCTACCCAGGCGGGACTTGAACCTGCGACCCTCGGGTTAGCAGGCGAGGACTTTACCCCGCCGCCACAGGGGCTGACATAATGAGTGACAAAAAAGATAACAACGGTCGCACTGATCTCACGGGTGGGAGCAGAGAAAAAGTGAGCAAACAACATTGTAAAACTGTCCTGGGGAACAATTCTTTGGAAATGGATTTGGTGGGGGTAAAAAAAGTTGGCTACACGTTGGGAAAGTTGCCAGTCGAACCACGGTCGATAGTGTTCATAAGTTTCTCTGATGGAGTTTTCCTGAAATTGACATTTCCATTACAAAGTTGGAATCAAAAGGAGCCAATTCAAGCTTCAGAGTTGGTGTACCATATCATTTACGAGATGAAATCATGTATAGTGACTTGTGGCTCTGTAATGAGACTATGAGGCGTTTTTTTTCCAGTGCAAGACCAGAGTTTTTCCACTGTAGGTAACACACAAAAGTTGTACCTAAGGGCGACTGCACCCCATCTCAGAATTTGATAATTATGTTTGTAAATATTCAGTCACTTAATAATAAATTAAGCAAATTAGAAAAGCTCACAATAGATGAGAAACCTCATATTATATGTTTGGCTGAGCATTGGATGAAAGAAGTTTGTGTAGCAATACCAGGGTATAAATGTGCATCTTCCTATTGTCACCTTAACCACAGTTTGAGTGACCACATGGATAACTTATGTGAAAAACTTAATTCAGCTTTTTATCTGTTTTGTGTTTAAAAATTCTCTGTCAGTCACAAACTACTGCTTACCATGTACTTCGGCTACTTTTATTTCAGGGTCTCCTATGGAATCATTTTGTGGGGTTCATCCTCCAGATTAACTGAATTGTTTAAAATAAAAAAAAAATGTGAGGATTGTAGGTAATGTCCCTTTTAGGCAAACCTGCAAGCCCCCTTTCAAAAAATTTAAAATCCTTACAGTACCTTGTATTTATTTACTCCACATTCTGACTTTTGTTAAAGAGAACATCAGTTATTTTCAACTTAATGACTCCTATCATCTCCATGATACAAGAAGAAAGAGAGATTTACACAGTGAGAGATCCCTCATTAACACCCACTCCAAGGGACCAAAGACAATGGCCATACAAATCTGTAATAAGTTACCAAAAAGTATTAAAGATATCACTAGTGTTAATAGATTTAAAAAGGAACAAAGAATACCTTATTGAGAAATGCTTTTACTATCAGAGTATCTGAATGAATAATGTGATTTTTTTGTATTATAATCTTTGTATTTGACTTGTCCTATGCATGCATTGTATGTCTCTGGATGAATAAAAATTATTATTATTATTATTACTACTACCAGCCCTACTAGCCAGACAGAGTTATTTTTATAAAGAGGTAATTCTCCTTCATTACTTACCACTTTCTCCTGGTTTGTGACTGGCAGAGTCTGGATTTTTATCTCTATTGGGCTCAGATTGCTGTGTTCTTAAATGCATGCAATTCACGTGTCCTCTTCCCCTCCTTGTATCTATTCCTTCTCCTCACACTTCCTGCCACATATGTCTGTGGCTGCTGGAAAGGTAGTTAGTAGATGTAGATTTGCAAGGGGTCTGCTATACTTAAGGGTAAAAATGTGAAAGTTAATCACTGGCAAATGTGGGAGTGGTATGTGTGGACTAATTCTTTGCTTTTCAGACTCGCTTTGGCTCCATGTGCGAGCTGTGGGCCAGTGGACAAACCGCCTCTATGACTACTTTGAGAGGGAGCAGGAGCGGCTGCATGCCACGGATGAGGCCTGTGCTGCAGCAGCAGCTGTTATGACAACATCGACAGAGATGGCTGGACCCCGGGTAACAAGCCCCCTGGCGAGGGAGCCTCAGCCAGCTGCAATGAAAGGAAAGGGCCTATGGAAATTTCAAATGTATGTATTAAGGTGTGATAGCCACTGGTGTTCAAACGTGTTTAAAAGTGTTTTTCCAGATTCTTATTTCATCTCTAATCATGGTAATGCATAGTGAAGAGTTTCCCTTATTGAAGGAATATTTTATTACCGTGGGGCTTCTCTAAACAAACAGTTGTGCGGTATTTTCTAGTGAGCCTTCTTTTTCCAAGTTAAAAGATTCCCAATGACCACTTGAACTTCTGTCTTTGTAAAAAAAATATTTCTGAAGACTCATGTAAGTTTGTGTATGAATCTGCCAAAATAAAATGTTAGCGTTTTCACATAATACTTTTCAGCTATCTGCAGTGCTCGAAATGCAGCTGTTAGCTTTTCTGGATTTACTCCATACTTGCTTTTTTTATTGTAAACTGTTTCTTAAGTCATCCCTCTTCTTGGTTAGGTCTGAAGTCTTTAATACCCATTGACCTAGGGTTACCATTCATCCTCATTTATGCACACATGTCCATAGTTTCAACTTTTAATGTGGGGTCCACATACATTTTTATGATTTCTGCTAATTTCAGCATTTTTTAATTTTGGGAAGTAAGATCTTTTGATTTTACTCTCTCTCTCAGATCTCAACTCAAATCACCAAATATGGTGCACCCCAGCGCCACTTTGAATCACAAAACAAACAAATAATAGTGGAAGGGGTAGGAATCATCAAATCATGATTTTCAGTGCCATGTTGACCATCCTATTTCTATTATCCATGGGCTGGCATCATTTATGGCGCTTCGTGGTATGCTGTTTTCTCTGTACAAAAAATTAAATGAACTGTTGATAGATGGCTCTACTGGTCTAACGTGGGTCGAAAATAGTTCATAGTTTGGCTACCAGATCTCTAAATTACAGTAGAAGGCTTTTTTATCGAGTTCGCACAAAATTCGAACAATTACTCATTATAGCCATCCAGCTATTTTTGCAATGTTAATGACTTGACTCCTTGCATCAAGTTCGGGTAAAGCTGAACTAATGGGCATTTGGTGCAAATAAATGCATTGAAATGCTAAAAAAAATTTTAAAGTTTACTTGAGTAAAATTGCCAACTAGTATCCGATTTTTTGTAATCTGAATTTTCCACACACTGCATAACCTCTGGTGGCATTTTGTGGGAAATTCCCATTGAACTATCACCGGAAAAAGATGGCATATTGTGGTGAAATGGTATCAAACGTATGTGTACATAATGGTGGAAGGTGGTATATGGAAATGGTGGATATACTGGAGGGTAATAATGAATGAGAAAAATTTAACTAATGAACGTAAGTAGAGCTCAATCATTACTGTTATAAAAAATAGGAATTCGTGGTAAGTTGATCGGGGATTGAGAATGCATGGCAGTTGCATCAAAACAGCACCTCTAGCAGTCATTTTCCAATAGAACCACTACCAATTGTATTAAAGACACATTCGGGAAAGAGTTGCCAAGTTCACCTTGTTCACCATTCAGAAGATCATCCTTTGAGATTGTTGGCGGAAATTGTGGCATGAAAGAATGTCCGGACAACTGTATAACATAGTCTTAATGTTGTTTCTTTACATCAACATGGCGCAGGTGTCAGAGGGAGAAAACCATAAAGACTACGCTCAATACTTAGGGAATGAGGAGGGTTCAGGGTTACTCTATTAAATAATGAGTAGTAAGTAATTTGCTTTCGAAACCATTCGGAATACTTATTTCAATGGGTATCATAATGTCCTGATACAAAGTTCGTCCACTCCCTCTTCCCCTGCAGCTCAGAGGCTCACACCCTTCCCTCTCTAGTCAAGGCCACTAATGTTGGTAGCAACTAGGAAGGGTTCATTAACTGACACTCCCTAATTTACATTCCTCCTTCCCTATCTCACAGGGTTTTGAAAGCTCTGAGGTCCATGTCCCAAAATCGTCTATGGTGCAGAAACGTGAGCTTTTGCATTCTCTATACCACTTATTTCATACAGAAGTTTCCTTTCCTTGACCGCCATACTAAGCACTTCCTTTTTTGTCTTCTTTCCCATCCATCTCACCTTCTTTATCCCTCTCCATAACCACATCTCAAATGCCTGCAGCCTATTCCTGACCTCCTTTATCAGGGTCCATGTTCTGCTCCATACTTTGCAACAGTCGATATCAAGCACTTCAAGAGCCACTTCTTTGTATCATTACCCTAGATTCCCATCACCAGTTCCCTTCTACAACTGCAGTAGAAACTTGATAATATGAAGCACGAAAATATGATTTTATGAAGCAAAACTGAAAGTCCCGACGAAAAGCCTCGGTTATATACATGGTGCTATTAAAAAATACGAAGTTTCGAAAAAACTAAATTTTTAAAATTACGAATCTTGGACCCAGTCCCCATAGAGAAACTGAGTTCGTTTTTACGAACCTTGGGGAAATCGCATCAGAAAAGCTCTGTTTGCCGACGTAGACACCTAACAAATCAGTGTTGCTGAATATAATCTTATCAATAGTGTAAAATGCATGAATTGTAGGTGATTCATCTCTCACTAGTGGCTGAGTCACACAGTAGTTATTTATCACATTTGAGTTGTGGATAATTTAAATCTCAAATGACAGGGAAAATGGCAGCTTGAGACAATTTTTCTCTTATTTTACTTTGTTTTAACTGTTAGCTGCACATCCATAATGTAAACAATTCTCTTTTGGTTATAACTCTTGTGTGGTGCAGCATACCAACTCGCTGCCATGTGCAACAATTTTAATTTATTGAGCACTCGAATGGAAAAATGATGCGATTAAATGATAGGAAATAGGACTGGGATACCTATCGCAGTCACGATCCCCAAAATCCATAGCTTCACTATGAATAAACCTGTGTTTACTCCCGCTGTTAACCGTATTTCATGAGACAATAAAAGAAAACAGTTTCCAAGAATATGCGAGGGTATAGCCATCCCTGTGATTGATATAATTTTACATTTAAAACGGATTATTTCTAATTTTGAAACAAATGACCCAATCGGGGGAGTGGATCAACAATATAACATTATAATGTATAAGACCTGTGATAAACCACTAAGATACTTCAACCTGATGAAGTTGTCATCTGTGAAATGTCGTCCTATGAAACATAGTTCCACCAGAAAACCAGAAAAACTCAAATCCTTAAAATAAAATCACCTTGGAAGCCTTCTCTATAACTTAAGTCCAAGATGTTGGTGGGGTAACTCCATGGAATTTTACTGGAAAATACTTTCATCCATGAATTACTACAGTGAATTTGTCGTGTAACGAGACCTTGATACATTGCATTTGATCTAACATCACTGCTATCCCTGATATCCACGTGATAAATGATAAATTTAAACAGATTTCTTTGTGATGGCTTGAGTAATTTTGAGTCCTTGGCAATTTAATATGCCCATATGACACAACATGGGCATGAATTGGATCTTGATGCACTCTATTTCAAAATCACCGGACGTTTGGAATTACCCAGGCACGGAAATACCACTCTGCAGGAAACTTATTGTCGTTATCAGAATTTTACCACAGAAAGGAATTATGTTTCAGCCTCAGCTGCGGCAGATTTTTCCAAGACCCCTACATCTTTGTATGATCTTTTGAAGAGAGCGCTCCTTGCTCCGTTCTCCTAGGAGTCCCTTAGCCGTCATTCACCATTACCTGGAGATCTGAATCGTGCGGAATGGGCATGAACCACAAATGTGACTTATGATACGGAGGCCCTCAGTCGGTACCTTGCTAATGTCCAAACAACATGCGAGTGGCCTGGGATCTCCCCTCAGTTGAGATTTCATAGCGAGTTGATCTAAAGTCCCAGAAACACGAATGCTGGAGAAGTTTCTTTCATTTTCGTGTGAATTGAAAAAAGAGAAATTTAGCTATCCACTTTGATTTTATTTGCTACGACCCAAGTTTTGTCGTGTCGTGGCATCCTCAGCTTAAATGTTTATCTATATCTATGTTACACCGTACAAGCCACCACTAGGGTGTGTGGCACGGGGTTCCTTTGACTTAATGCCAACAAAGTTATGCTTCAAACAGTTAATCTTATTTCATTTTTGTGTTTTATGCTCCAAAGCGCAGTCAAGTATAGATGGCAAGAGTTGCAAAGGGGAAAGAAAATAACTACATAATGGAATGGAGAACACTGGATCTGGAATATCTCCGTGATGTTCATTTGGGATGAAGTTTCTCTTTCACACTATTGTGGATGAAAAGTTTTTAAAATCGTGGAGTGATTTGGAGATCACTTTTAAATATGAGGTATTTCATTAGCTTCTATGTTTTAGCTTACCGAAGTTGCATATAAGAAGAAGCATATAAGGATGCCATTGGATAAAATGGCGTTTAGCATAACACCCATGATGCTCAGAGATTATGTATAGAAGGATAAAAAAATAATTGCCCAGTTATTGACTGATAAATATTTAACAGAACAGAATGATAAGTGCAAATCATCAAAGTGAAAAGAGACTTGGTCATCAGTTAATGTTTCTTACTTGAACTTCAATGAGCGGAGAAACTGTTTTGGCTTGGAACAAAATAATATTTCTTCCCAAGTTTGTATATCCTGCACACAATATGGAAGAAACCACAAATAATGACCTGAGAAGGATTTTTTTAAGAGTCCTTTGCTCTTTTTACCTATTATTGAGTGATAAAGAAAGAGCGATTGGAAGCAAGGTTGGGCCAACTACCATCTTAACTGCGTAGATGTGGGAAACAACGATAAGAATTGCATTGGTGAAGCACTGTTATTGCAAGCGAAGGCATAACCTGCACAGCAGTTGAAGCGTTCGTTCGTTCTTCACGAACAGTAATCTGAGGTTCAATTTGCTTCTGTATCATTCACCATGACCTCCACATTAATATTCCATCTGTCCAAAAAATTCCGCCATTTAGAACCGTAAACTTAGTATACTCTGAGCTGATAAAGATATGGAAAATGTCTGGATCATGCCCAGTTTGTCATCAAGAGATAAGTAATTGGAACGAAATAATATTTCTTCTCAAGTTTGTATATCCAGCAGGCGTTGTGGAAGAAACCACAAGTAAGGATTTTTTGGAGGGATTTTTAAAGGATTTTTTTAAATGGACTGAGTCCTTTGCTTATTTTATCTTTGATTGACTGATAAAGAGAGGGTGATTGGAAGTACATACAGGCCAGCTACCTTCTTAACTGTGAAAATGTTAGAAACAAATGCTTCTTTTTAACACCCCTACTAGTTGTATGTCCTGATTAGTCACAGATCAGGAAAGCTAGAGTCTCATACAAAAGCCAAACTTGCTTTATATACATCTTATAAACTGAGCAAAAATTTTGCAAAGAAAATGACCGCAAAAAATCATTTGCATAGGGAACTAAGAGGTAACATTTTTTCCACGATTGTTTGTGACATTTTGCTCATAACACAATGGCATTATCTTGAATACTTTCATGAATAACGACTATAAACTGTTTTAAAACGTTTTTAAAGAGCACAGAAGTCAGGGGGGGAAGAGGAAATATTTTTTGCGGTTTATTGAAAAGGTTCGAAAATACAAAGCTCGAAAATACAAAGTGCCGATTTTTCGGTCCTACCAACTTCGTATTATTGAGTTGATACTGCATATGCCTCCTTAACTCATATTATTGTCCTCCTTGCGTCTTTGGGTAGGGTGATTAGTAGTTATGAAAATATGGATGCTGAAAATATTACAAAAATCTTGGAATTTAGATTCCTAATCTCATCATATAACTTTTTCAATAGGTTTTAGAGGTGTTTTCTAAATGTTATGTTTCCTTCAAACTGTTCAACAAGGTCATTGGAGAAGAAGCTGGGCAGGAGTATGCTGGAGACTGGTAGGAGTGCTGGGGGCAATGGAAGTATCAAGACTGTAGGGTTCCGAAAAACAGGAGGCGATGGCTACGTGAACGAGGGATTCCTGGGTGGTGGAGAAGGCATGGATTCTCTTGCCCTTACACCTCATGTGCCACTAAGTCCTGATGGCAAGGGGATGAGAGCTAGAGCTGAAGGTTTGTCTTAATTTAGTCTTTGTTTCGTTCTTTTTACAGTCATAATTATGCAGTAGAATCTCACTTAACTGGAATAAACGCAGTGGAGCAATTTAGTACAACTCATTTATAGGATTGTCATTGGATGATAATGAAAGTTCATTTGATGACTGTACGTGAAAATGTTATTTTTTAAACATAATGATTTTATAAAATAAAAATTAATAACTTCATCATCTTCTTCTTTTGTATATAGTAACTTTTCTTGATTGTTGGGTTGGCAAATGCTGGGATGGAGGTCGTCCACTGGCTGGCAGGAAGGGAATCAGCAAAACACAATATTCTCACATAACAAGTATATTAAAGTTTTTTTACAAGATATCTTGAGGCACAATATTCGTCAGGTCACATCGTGTGTTCGGGTGCTCGCTGGTCAAAAATCTCCCCTCGTACTCTCGTGAGCAGCATTTATATGCTCTCTGCCCATCGCATTCCAGGTTGCACTTGTTTTTGCCTTTTGTTCTGCAATTCTAAGGTGGCAGTACATCTCTTACCGCCACATACCCCCCCTATTGAGACAGAGACAAAAAAATTAGCTTGCACTACAAATTTTTTAGACAAAAGTGAGAATCAAACAAAAACAAAACAAAAACTTTATATGTATTATTTCTAATCGGTTGTGTTTGAGACTCTCCAAGCTGTGCCAGGGGATGACCTCGGGAAAGTTTGTTCACCGATCAGGGCAGTGTAGTGGGTGGGGAAGTTGAGGAGATGACACTACTTTCGTTGAGCAAGCCTCATGCTAGCTGGATGGCTCTTCCCACGGGTTACGACCTTGTTAGTCCTGTGAAGCTGCCACTGGATCATGGTAGAGTACCAGGCTGCTGAAGTTGAATGGGTCACTCTCTCCCCCTTGCGTATCCTCCAGGTAGCATGCATTTATTCCCACGATCCTCTACACACGGTATGATCTGGCAAATGGGTGGAAAATTTGTGAAATAGATTCATCTTTGTGTCCAAGACTCACAGTGTGCATAATAACACACGATCATGGGGTCGGAATAAGTGGATAAAACTTCTCTGCCCCCTTTTCCTCTTCTTTCCTTGCTCTCCAAGTCTCCGAAGGGCCAACTGTGTCACGGTAGCATGGGGTAACAGTGAGGGTAGGGGAAAGTTTAGGATATAATCAACCTCTCTGATATGTTCGTTGTTAAAATGGAGTGTGATGGGAGTCAAGTTGATGCTTTCGTGAACAATTTCATTGAGCCACTTATCAATAAATGGGACCACTTCAACCTCTTTGTATGATTAATGAAGTTCTCTCGGGCTTCACACCAGGTTATACAGTGTTTAATTGCCAACGTTTCTGTGGCTGAGTTATTAATTACTTAAATTAATTAAAATTAATTTAAATTAAATTTATTATTATCTGAGTTATTAATTAAAATTAATTTACTGGTATTTAAAAAAAATGTCAGTTTGTGCCCTGAAGACGGTGGCGGACTCAGCCACCGAAACGTTGGCAGTTAAACACTGTATAACCTGGTGTGAAGCCCGAGAGAACTTCATAAATATGATTCACCAGGAAAATTTGAAATCTTATATCACTTTGTATGATATTTGTGGCAGTAGGTTCTAAGCACTCAAGAAATATCACTTATCACTCTTTCCACCAGGTTGGATTGGGTATGACGAATGGAAGAATACAACACTCAAATACCCAAGTCACTGAGTTCTGAGTCCCATCTTTAACTCGTAAACTGAGTGCCGTGATGACTTAATACACTTTCAGGTACCCCACACTATTGAAAATATTCGCCCAAACACAAGAAGTATGAAGAGACATTAGCCTTCCATATCAGATTCATATCCATTCAGTGGATTCATCCATTAGGAAGGTTCCTAAACACGGCATACAAAATTCATTAGACTTGATTGATAAACTAAAATATTCAAATCCACCACCAAATGCAAAATTGGTGACTTTTGATGTGAAAAATTTATTCACTAATGTTCCAAAGAATGAAGTGCCAAAAATAATCACTGGTCTTCTTCAAGACAGGATGTCAATCTGGTAATTATAAATGAAATACTGGAACTCACCAAAACATGTCTCAGTCAAAATTACTTCCTGTTCAATAATGAGTATTTCCAAGAATTAGAAGGTCTTGTCATGGGGTCGCCACTTTCTCCATTACTCGCTGAGATGTTTTTGGATGATTTTGAATCTAAATTGTTTAATTCAGGCCTAGAGATAATCAAACATGTTCACTGCTGGTACAGATACGTTGACGATGTTTTGTGTTGTTGGACGGGCACTACTAGGCAGTTGGACTTGTTTCTCACATTTATTAATTCACTCAACAGTAAAATCAAATTCATAATGGAAATAGGAAACCTTTCCATCAACTACCTAGATTTGAACATTCAGGTGAAGAAAGGGAAAAACTATTTTGACATCTACCACAAACCTACTTCCACAGATGTAATTATTCCGGCCGATTCATGCCACCCCTTCCAACACAAGACCGCAGCTTTTTATGCACTAATTAATGGGCTTATTAAAATCCCTCTCAGAGAAGAAAACTACGCAAAGGAATGGAACATTATTAGTCACATTGCCAAAGTAAATGGTTACCGACCAGAAATCATAGTAAATATTATAGATTAATCCCGTAAGAAACAGGCCATATCGATTTTGACTTCACTGTCCCCTATCAACAATCCAAAGAAGTGGTCCAGGTTACCTTTTTTAGGGAAGATTTCACATACTATAACATCTTGTTTCCCAAAGGAGATTTACAGAATTGCATTCTATACTCCATCAACCCTTAAAAACATTCTTTTCAACGCCAAAGACCCCTTCCCACCCATTCAAAAAAGTGGTGTGTATTCTCTGAAGTGCAATAAATGTGGTGTCATATACATAGGGAAAACAGAAAGAAGTGTTCAAATAAGAGTGAATGAGCATAAACATTGTTTTGATAAGAAGAAAGTGCAGTCGAATTTCGCCAAGCACCTGCTGGACCAAAAACATAGGAGTGACTTCATACCGGTGGTCCGTCACTCAGAAAGAAATTGGAGGAGACTCGACGCCTTGGAATCGCTGGAGATCATCCAGCACTCCCAGAACAACGTGCCCCAGGCAAATGAGCAATTGTTTCCTTCCCACTCCCCCTTATTCTTTATCACACTAAATGAACTATTTCCTCAGTGACCACAGCGCTTCTCACTCCACTCCCCCCTTAACGGTCTTCCCAGTCTCAACGGTTTTCCATGTAAGTGATCATCAGTAGCCATAAACAAGTTCCCAAGTGCTTTCCCCTCCAATTGAAACTCACCCGCATCAATAGCCCGGACTGCTAATCTCAGTGACTTGTGAATACATTGTATATAATCTTTTACCTCTTCAAGGTTTTCCGAGTAATTAAACCATCATTGAGCATCAACAAAGAGCCATCTACTCCATTTGAACTGTACTCTCATCAATAGCCTGGACTTGCTAATCACCCTCGACCCATGTATACGTTGTATTTTTTAAATTTCTAAGGAAAAAGTATGTTTGTTCTTCCTATTTTTCCCCTCCCACTCTTCCCCCCCCCTTCCCACCGCCCGGTATTTTCTCCAATCAGCCCAACGCTTCCCCCCCCACCTCGCCGACCCCTTCCTACCTGCCCCTTACCCATTACATCATACTCCAACGGTTTTTCCTTCTCCCCCCCTTCCCTTCCCTGCCTTCCTCTGAACCTGATTTTGTACATATATATACCCATGTGGGATAATATTTGTACCTGAAGATGTCATTACGTGACGAAACCCGGGTCGTAAACAATAAAAATATTAGTGGACCATTACTTTAAAGTTTTTGATTTCTGATATGGAGAGGTTCCACAAAGTGAAGCCTGAATTCATTAGAAGTGTTAATGCTTTGTAATTGGTGCGGATAACAAATGACCTTCCCAGTAACAGAGTGTGGAACTTCTGCAGTGCCCACACGACTGCCAAAGCCTCTTCCTTCATCATAGAATAGGTGATTTCAGCCCTTTTTAACATCAGGCTTGCAAAGCAAAGAACCCTGTTGTGGTTATCCTCATCCCTTTGAAAGAGGACTGCCCCAATCCGTGGTGGCAGCCGTCAGTATGGAGAAAGATTGGTTCTCCGAAGTTTGGATATGAGAGCATGATGGCTTTTAAAAATAGTGATTTCACATTTTCAAAAGTCCTCTGCAGCTTTTCAGACCATCTCCATTTTTCACCCTTCACTTTCACTTGTAATATCGCTGATTACTAAATGTATATGGAAGTCATTCAAATAATAATTATAAGAGTTTGAATAAATTCTTCAACCCTTTCGCAGCGGGCCATTTTGATGAAAAATTTCGCCACGAGCAGCAGTTTTGCTTAGTCAGGTAGACCTGGCTCTCTGGACACCATAAAATATAACGAAAAAAATTGTATCTTCATTTTAAACAAATGAAAGGCTCAGCAATCTCTTAGTTATGCAACCCGCGTAACCAACGTGTTGCAACCCGTAACATACATTTTTTCACTCATTTTCTTCTCGATCGTCGATACATTTTGACATACTTTTAGCAAGTAGTTTTACATAAAATGAATATTAAATCATTTGCCAGAGGAAACTATTTATTTTTTTTGCAGAAACATACTTATCACGTTATAAATAATAACACATTTATATTAATGCATATTATTAAAGTGTCTTACTGAAAGAAACACCATAATGACCAATATAATTCACCACAGTTGTGAATGTTAGAACTTGCCCACTTCTTCCGATGACACTTCCGATGATCAAACTTAGCACTTAACACTTTCCTTTAGTTGTGTCGTGGAGGCGGCCCGCAAGGGGGTTCTGGCCAGAGGTCATGGAGTAATGAGGGCTGAGGGAATGTATTGACAACTCAGGAAAAGGTTCCACCCATTGATGGGAATGGTTTCTCTGCTACGTCTTTGATACCCACTTATACATTGGTGGGGCTGGGAATTGGTCAGATGGACCGCGATCATTACAGTTAGTGCCACCAAGTGGGAAATTCAGCAACCCATAATTCTTCCATCAACACGTGGGCCAGCTGAATAATTCTTCCAAAAGCTCTTGAAAGCTTATTACCCATTTTTAGCATAGCATGGCCACTCTATATATACTCACTCTGTGTTCGTACCTTCTTTCCACCTTGTCTCTCCAAAAGCTTCTTCTCTTTCTGCCCCAACTTATAACAGAGGGTGTAGCCATAGGATGGTGTTGCTGGGCTGGTGAGTTGGCTCATGAAATGGTAGGAGGAAGAGGGTAGATTCAAGGGGAGGGTCTAGCCCGTGGCTAAGTGGGAGGGCCGATATAGTGTAAATCATATAAGTGCTGTCAACGTGTCAGAGGAGGGATAATGGGCAATGTGTGGAAGGTGGGGATGCATTATTTAGGTGTCCAAGTGTATGTGGAAGTGGAAAGGAAGTATGTACATAGGAGGTTCTAATCAGAGGTTTTAGGAAGCAGAGATTTCCCAAGATTGATACATGGTGGGGGGTGTAAGGCAAGGAGAAAGTTTCTGGTTAGAGTTGATGGTGCCTTCTCTTCATTGACTTTATTTATCAATCTCTGAACTAGAGATCAGATTAATATGTTGTAAATTTGGTAACAGTGTTTTGTTATATTTTTAAACCTACAATTTATGCAATTCCTTTAAGCTGGTTATTTGACCCCAATTTGATGTTCCTCTGTATATGTAACATTTTCATAGTGAATTGCTGAACTATGGTCATAGCGCTGTTATTTGTACCATTAATTGACTAATAGATATTTATAGTTATTATGATACAGAAAATTGTAGTGATATCATTTCATAATTTTAATGTGTTTTCTTTTTTAGTGTATATACTTTGAAATCTCTTGTTTACTGGCTCTTTTGTCTGTCCCAGATGGCAGTGCTCTCATTCCTAGTGGAATCCCTAAGGGTAGGAAGATGACTCCTGACCAGAAGCTGCACCGATTACTGCTGGCAGGATCTAAAATGCCCTTGGCGAAGTCTCTCTCAATGCCAGACATGCAGTCAAGAGCCCAAAAACGTGAGAGGATTATGGCGTAAGTTGATTTTACGGTGAAGGATGGTGAAGCTTATAGTATACATTGCTCACTTAATAAAGTGATCCACTTATGGTATCAACCTAGCAAAAAACATTCTTGAGGTGAAAGAAAAATCATAATTTTAGCTGGTGAGGAATAATTAAATGCTATTAGCTTCATTCTCCTCTCAAATACCTACTGATGTCGACATAGTAAAGCCAATATTTTCATAATAATAGGTGAGTTCTTGTGTGCCTGTTAATGGATCAAGTATGTCCATACAGAAATATTCATTCTAAATTGCATTTTGTGAAGTCATCAACTATCACAAATGCGGGAACAAATGTTTATGAAATTGCCCATTTGACTGCAGGACATTTGTTCTTGGCATACATGCATCCAACCAAGAGTTCATGCATCCTATAAGCATGACTTAATTGAAGTTACTAGAAACGATCACTCATACCATCATTGTGTGATGCAGTTAGAGGTAAAGTATACTGCAGGTAGTCCTTGACTTTTGTGCTATTGACTTTTGTACAATTTGCACTTTAAGGGCACAATGTGTGAACTTCTAGGGTTAAAAATAAGTGCAGAAAATTCCTCACAATTAGTGATTTAGTCTTCAACTATATCACGATTCTACGAAGTTACTTTGCCTACCTTGTAATTAAGCGAAAAGGGAAATCTGTTGCTTACTTATCCCTGTAGCACAAATGATTGCCAGAATAAATTAAGTTGTTGTATTTGTGAATTTGGCACTTAAAGTGGTCCTACTTTGCGTACAATAGTTGAAGCCAAACACCCCTCTCACTCAAGACAAGAATGGTGTCCCTCACTACATTTTCCAGAATGCGGCAAAATTCATCCGCATGAGACTCTTTCTACTAAGAAGAGATGGGTGAATCTGATGGTATCACTCCCACTTATCTCTGTCTTCATCTCATTTACCCTAGACCAGCTTATCATTGATTTGGCAGATGCCACGATTACCACTTACTGTTGCAAAGGATGATATTCCACGTGGAAAATGAAGCGAAATTGACGTCCTAAGTGTTCCGTATAAAACTACCGTTTATGTCTGTAGTACAATTGATTTTGGTTTTATTGCTAAATGACTGCCAGAGATGCTGTTGTGATCCATTCCTGCTATACATTTTCAATTCCTGATCAACTTACCATGATCTCTTAATTTTTATAACAGTAATGATTTAGCACTACCTACGAGTTCATTGGTTAATTTTTTCTAAATCATTATTCCCCTTCAGTATATCAATCACTTCTGTGTGTCACCTTTGACCATTATCTATATACATTAACCATGATATGCCATATTTTTCTGGCAATAGTTTATTATAGTTCATGGAACATTCGAAATACAAATAAATTTGACACTACTTGGCAATTTTTTTCCAGTAATCTTTTCAATTTTGTTAGTGGTTCGATGCATTTACAAAGACAATGTTCCAAATGCCCATTTGTTCAGCTTTGCCCTAATTTGATGCACGGATTCAAGGTGTTCGCATTGCAAAAAGAAGCCAAAAGGCTGTAATGAGGGCTGGTTATAGCAAGCAATTTTTTGAATAATGTGAGAACTCGCTATAGTGGCCTTCTACTGTACCTACTTTGGGTAACTTCTGTACCCATGCTCTGACTATCCATCTCATCATTCCAGTGTAATTGCTTATGATATTTTTATTAATGAACAATGATTGTATTTCACTTTGTGTGAGTTTACTCAGATATTGTAAGTATAAGTGTCATATGTAAAGAATGCAACAACCTCCTTGACGTCGGATATGATGATTAATAACTGCCAGCTAGGGCCCAAGAATGCTAACAAACTTAATCTATTTTGAAAGTATTGGCCGGCGGAGTTACAAAGGCAGGTCCCCTCGCTGCGGTGATAACATGATTAGGGCCATCTTCTTCACCTCGAAGGTCTCCCTTTACTCATTAGATAGTCATTTGTTGCTAACTCCCGCACCTTTCCTGTCTCCCTTTCCTATGAGACAAACCAGAGCCTCTTAGTATTTGTCACTGTACTCTCAAAGGCCATAATGTGGCAAAGCAGATCCCCATGTATCTTTAATTATATACCAAAGAGTCTTTTAGCTCGCATGTTAAAGCCAGGGAGGTTATGAAAGAAGATTCATCCCAGAAGTCTTAATTGCTTTAGTCTCCAGTTTGAAGAGAAGCGATAATTTCTTGAGGTAATGACAGGTGAATTATCCTCCTAAAGACTCAATTTTTACTATGACTTCTTTTGAGTGAGGAAATGGAGTTTATTTTATGAGTGATTCTTATAGGTTCTAGTTATTAAAGTTTGGTACAGTCCGATGGTGATGATTCCACAACAAATGGGTAGGAAGATGGAATTGCTTTGAATATGACTATTATCCAAGCTGTAGTATTGAGGAAAGGCATTTGGTGAGGTAATTAAATTATTAATGAGCCTTTTGTATTTCTTCTGGTGATGAAAATGAGGGTTGCGCAGCCCAGGCTAATCCAAATTATTTTTTATTAATGCAAATTTTTGCGTTAACACTTTCAGGACCGCCCCATATATGTATATCTTTCCTCAGGGGCCAACACAAAATTTTTTAATATGGTATACAAATACACTTCTACTGTACGTTAGTTGCCATTTTTAGACATTTGACGCAAATCTGTAATGATTGGACAAAAAAAAAAGTTGGACGCATACGCTGCGTCGTCGGGTAGCAGCGCCTTCTTTCTTCGTCCGTGACGTCATCACTCGCGCCTCAATAATGGGTTCGGATGTTCTTTACTCGGAAATTACCAGGTTTTAAAGTTTATTTTAACTTTTAATCCAAAAGGATTAATGTCCCTACTTATAAATGTATAGACGAGCACGATAGGCACACAAAAAAGCGAGAGATGCACACTTACATCGCGAATATTTCGATGTTTTCAAGTCTTCAGCGGCGACTATGGTAGGTATGCCTTTGTCGTCTGCGCTAGAGAAAACGGAGCGGGGGGATGGAGAGACGACACAGTCAGTCCCTTTTACGACAGGGCAGGTCGGAGGATTAGCCCAAAGGAGGGACAATCGGGTGTGGGGGGGAGTTTTGTCTCGGCGGAAGGAAGAGTAAAGGAAATAGAGGGAAATTCCCGACCGGCGGGAGACCGGCGGGAGACCGGCGGGGGAGGGCAAATTTTGAAGGCTAGTGAACTTTTTTCAAACCTTGGGCCACGTGTTCGCCCAGAGCGAATATCTTTGCTAACTCCTTTTTTCCTGACCTGTAAAGAGATGGCGTTGGGTAGGTGGGGAGGGGAGGGGGGGGAGAGTGCAAAATGGAGAGTAAGAAGCAGTCGTCAAGTTTGGTTTCGTGTTCTCGTGCGTGAGTGGGGACTGGGAGGGGGAAGAAGAAGAGTCATTGCATGTACACCAGAGGCTATAATCCTAATGTTGAGAGATGTTGCGCATTTACCGATTTGAAATGCGGGACAAAGGTTGCATTGAAGGACGTAGACAATATTTGGAAATATTTTTGGTGTAAAACATGTATATAAATACATACTTTCATAAAATAGATTGCTGTGTAAGAGTATATAAGAATATTCATAGGTATTTCATTTATTAAAATTTAAAAAATATAATATACCATATAAATAAACAAACTTGTCATGGAATAGTAAACAATTTATATTTTCGAAGTATAAATATATAATAAAAACTAGTAAATTCTTTATAATGCATAAAAGTTGTGAAATGAAAATTTGATGCAATAATAAGAAATAAATAAAAAATCCTCTAATATTTATGATGTAGGCGGAAGCAATCTTCCAGGCAGAGGCCGGGTTGTTTCGGGCAGTCAGTCAGTCAAAAATAATTTGTGTCCTTCCTCAACCCTTTTTGGTTACAGAATACACATTTTTTTCTGAGCGCTCGTTTTGAGTCAGGATTTCTTGGTACCATGGATGGGAGGTGGATTTTTGATTTTCGAGGTGGTGGTGGTGGAAGTGGAGTTTGGAGACGGGAAGCTAAGAGGGATTTTATAATTTCTAAACGAAAGTCGTAGTAGCTGGTTTTATGACCACGGTTATACAAATTATACGAGTTTAAAAGAATCAAATGAAAAATATGAATGCCTACCTTTTTGTACCACCGGAGAGTTTTTCTTTCGATTGGGTAATAGGCCAACATTTGGTCTTGTTGATCTATTCCCCCCATCGACTTATTGCACTCGACGACGATTTTCGGTTTCGTTGTTTTTTCACCCCTGCGGTTTTCGACTTCTACCATGGAAGCACCGTATTCAGAAGATATAACCAAAACTTCCCTTCGATCCTTCCATTTCATAACACAAATACCTTCTTCAGAATACCTATGCACTTCTTCCCCCTTCTTCAACTTCTTAGTTATAACCTCCGCCGGGTTATTCCTCCGGGTTGAACGAAGGGTTCCAGTGCGATAGGTATTCTGGGAAAGAAGGTATTTGGCCAGGTCCACCGAGTTGTAAAAGTTGTCCATGTGGACTGAATGCCCTACTCCCAGTTTTTCCGTCATCAACTTCTTGACGACACTGGTGACATGACCAGGCCCACCAATATCCTTATCTCCGCTCCCTGCATACACCATGAATTTTAGGACCAAACCATTGGGCTCAGTCAACATATACAGCTTTATGCCATATTTGTGACGTTTGCCTTGGATGTACTACCTAAAAATCAATCGACCCTGCCATAAAATCATCGACTCATCGATTGATAATTCTCTAATCGGAGAATAAATCTTTTCCATTGTTTCATTGAAGAAATCAATGATAGGATTTACTCTCCGGAGTCTATCACTCGACTCGTCTTCATTTACTTTGGAGAAATGCAGGGCTCTCAAAATACGTATAAAGCGGTTACGGGACATACAATGACTGAAGAGTGGAATGCTGAAGAGGACATCTTTCCTCCAGTAGTCCTTCAGTCTATTCAGTCGGATGGTACCCATATGGAACAGAAGGCCGAGAAAAATTTTGATTTCCTCCTCTGTCACAGGATTCCACGGCAAAACTCTTTTTCCCTTACGGGATTCGAAAACAACGCTACCTTACTCATTCGTCGAGGACACAATGAGGTCGAAAAACTCCACGGTGGCAATCATAAAAAAAAAAAAAAGCTTATGGGATTGGCAGTTTCGGGTGCATGCTGAAGGCCCGGGAATCCTCGGAAAGGAATTTGTGGTTGGGGTGGGAATGGGGGTTGCTCCGACCAGATGGGTGGAAGTGAGGGTGCAGGATGTGGGAGGGGTTGAGAAAGGCCGAGGTGAGAAGTAAAGGGTTGGGAAGGACCTGGTGAATTTTCCCGACAAACCGCGCCAGCCTCTGCCTGATCTTCTCCTTCGTCGCTTCCTTCTTCTCCGGACTCGCCATCGCTGGAATCGGAGTAGGCCAGTTCCTCGTACTCCTCATCCAAAGACCACTCTTCCATCACCTTTGATATGTCCTCCGGCAAAAGTGTTTCTTTGGCTGCTTTCTGCGGCCTCTTTATGCCAGAAGGGCCAGCTCCAGGGTCAGACATATCTCTGAAAAATGTTCGCGAAATTACTGTGTACACAAAGCAGTGGTAAACGTACAAAATTTCATGAAATTCACGACGGCAAAATTATTTGTCTGAAATTTACTGTTACTTCCACATCAAAAATAGTTGTATACAAAATGCATTCAGTGCAGCAGGAGAAAATTACCGAAAGGTTATGCGAGCAACACGCATTTAGCGTAGCTGGTAATAGACGAGAGAAAAAAAGACGCACAAACGACCCCGAAAGCTACAACAACGCGTATCGTCTGTTATTGTACATTTTGAGTAATTTAGAAAAAAAAATATTTAGGCACTTTCGGACGAGCAAAGGACACTCCAAAATTGTTATAGTCACTAAAATACTCTCACACCGAAGTAAAATTTTTTTCGTAAAATTCTCTCTGAAGGACTATAAATCTCTATAAATTTCCACAAATTCTATGGATCAAAACGGAACTAATCCTTTGAAATAAATCCCCCACTTTTTGCTACACTTTTGTTACCGTGCAGATAGTCATCATCACTCATCTAAATACGTCAAATTTAGCATCTAATAATCATCGAGTTGTTAAAATATATATAAAAGTACACTTACATTAGGCGTGATGTATATTCTTCGGAATGAAGGTCCTTCGGTTTGGAAGGTTCTTCGAAATGAAGAAGGTAAGTTGAGAGCAGACTGCAACATGAGGAAAATATGTTAGTGTGGAGGAGAAAATAGCGAAAGAATATTGTAATGCATACTACAAAATATTAAAATTATTTAAGACATTACCTTGATTATCCAAATTTTTTCGCCCAAAAAGCTTTCTTAGAAATAATAAAAGCTGAGGAACCTAAAAAAAAGAACATTTATAGCTGAATAAGGTATTTGATTAATGTAAAAGAAATCAATCTTAATAGCAGAATACAGAAAACTTAACACTTACCGTAAAGTTGAGTAGCACGAGAAAAAAAAACTAGGAAAAAAACGAGAGGCCAATGCATCTTCTACGAAGGATGAGCTTTTACTGAGGCCCACTGCAATTTTCAGCACTTTCCCGGCTCACCACATGCTCTGGGATACCGTTAGAAACTGAGAGCGCTCGGACGCACACGCTGCGTCGCCGGGCCCTGGCGGGCGCACGCCAGGACGCAGCGTATGCGTCCTCGGTCCTGAACGTGTTAAAACAGCCTTCTTTTATGATAATTGCACACCATACAAAAAAGAAGAACAAGATGGATTGGACATACCCTGAGACACATTGCATTTGTTACATAAAAATGTAGTCAATGTGGATACAAAATAATGTGCTGATAATTGCATTATCACAACTTGTGAATGATAACATAACGACTAGTTTATTTAGTCATTCTTTATGGTGACTTTTGTATATCAATGAGATATCATGCCACAATGTCATGACTTTAGGTCTGGTGACCCGCCCAGGGGTCCTTGCGGCCGATATGGCTGGACAAACTTTTTCAAATAAAATGTATTGGTTGAAAATAAACCAAACTAATACGGATTATAGAAGCGTCTTTTTACTACATTGTAACAGGTTTTTCGACAGTAATGTCACTTAGTGTTGCAGGAGGTGAAGGGGTCTGGTGGGAAGGAGAACCCCAAAAATTCTTCCGTGTTAGCTTGCGGACTGTTGAGTAATACTTGGTTATCTTTATAGTAGCGTCAATTGGCTCACTTCCTTCGGTCACACTCACAGCTGAGGCCAATTTAACCCTTTCAATGCTAAGGCATAAATTGTGATTCCTTCCCAGTGACTAAGTTCAGTTTTTTGCATATTCACATTCAGGGAGAAGAAATGAGACACATGTTATAAAGGATTTTAATTTTTGAAGCCTATTTTGTGTAATTATAACTATTTAAACTTTGGACGTTCTAGAACGTCCTGCGCCACCGGCAAGACTGTTATGTGGGTTGCATGCATTCTCGGTAATTCCCCATCGTCATATTTACATGCTATAAACGAATATCAAGCCTTCCTTGCTGTTAGGCTCATAATTTCATGAGTTTATCCAGTTTATGAACTCTAATTACACTTTGCACTTAATTAATCCTCTCGGTTATAAACATTTTGCTGATATCAATAAAATTATATAGAATGCGATTTATGTTGAAAACTTCAAAAGACAATTCCTCGTTTGGAAGTACAACTGCCTTTTCACTCAGTATTTTGATTGTGAAAATAATCGAATGCATAATTTTAGTTCAGGAAATGGATTGCTAGCATCATTGAGAAATACCATAGTTAGCCATTGGCTGTGTTCATAAAAGTATGAAATACCTGCAGTTATTTATAAAATGTAAAATCACTTGCGAAAATTATAATCATAAAAATACATCTGCAGAGAAATTTGTAGTTGAAACTACAGTCAATTTTTACATAATTTTAGCATTTTATGTTCCTGTGATAATTTATGAAGCAAAGGAAAACGGATAATGACGGGTTTCCCCCACAAGCCACGCAATTTGTGGGATTGTCCGTCCTAATCCCTCGCTTGGCACTTTCCATTTTGCGTTGTCTATTTCATATTGATGTGGATAATGTCACCAAATTTGCAGTGTTCTACAATTGACAAAGGTATTCCAATATATGTACACCACAGAAAAATTGTCTTAAAGAAAATATATCGTCACATCCATGGATATATGTATCGGTTTAGGGGTGGTTGGCAAAGTATTTTTGGGTAGAAAGGAAAAGTGGATGGATGGAGACGGAAGGGGGAGAGAGAAGTTGGGTCTGAAGGGCTGCCGGCGGTTTTGTGAGACTCCCCATGGGGTGAGGAATGGGGGGAAGGGCTCAGAGCATTGACTGGTCACAGAGAGAGTTGGCCGATGGTGGGGGTGTATGGTGGGTCTCCGTAAAGAGTGGAGCGAGAGGAAGAGGGATTAGCTCAGGAGAGGCCTTTGAGCAGGTTTTGTAATGACTGAATCACTCGGGCTGGCCTGAAGAAAGGCAGGGTGTGGATGAACGGCAGGCATCGGGGAATGCCTAATGGGGAGGTAGGGATCCCTTGGTGAGGGGTAAGCGAGGGTAACAAGGAGGAAAGTATGTGGTAGAACAATGTCATGGTTGGGGGTGAAAGGCGTCTAGCTTGGAAGACAGCTGAGACAACAGAGTGGTGAATGGTTTTGAACAAAATAATCATGGCATAGATTTATTCATTCATAGATTTACATGCAGACTGATTTATGAATTGTCCTTATCAGCTGTTGTAGGGTATCCACTGTACTAGACAATTGGGAGTTACAGGTTCGAATTTGGATCAAGTCTAATGATTTTCTCATGGTGAATTTCATTCCTTGATGAATGAAATTATTACATCACTCTGAAATACCCATATTGTCATCTTTTTCCATATCCATTTTCTGGCAGCTACATGTGAAATGGGATTTTATTTAATGCTTTGAACTGGTATGTAGAGATATATAGGTACTTGTTGGCTCGTAAGGATGGAAGATAACTAAATAACATATGAAGTTTTCACGCTGCTGCATTTTGGTTTAATGTTTGCTTTAATCACAATGTTGGATGTGAGAGTTGGCTGTAGGTTGATGATTCTGAACGTTTACTGGTATCTCACAATGCATGCACGAAGATGGAGAGTGAATTAAAGCCCATTGATGTGAGATTGAGTGTTGCTGCAGGGGAGCTATTAGGTCTTGCTATTCACCAGATGCTAACATCCTGAAAGTCGCTGGCTACTCAGTTTTCACCTTGAACAATTGCATGCCACAATCATCTTGACGCTGAGATGACTGGGAAGATCCCTGCCGCTTGATCTTATACTAAACAATTGCAGTCAAAAGATGATGCACCCCCTTAATTCTCATTTGCTGTGCGATGGTCCACTGTTTGTCATATGGAATAAACACATCTAAGGCCTTGGAGAAAATTTTTTACATCACAGAATAGGGCTTATTTGAACTCTAGGAACAATTTTGTTGGGAAACTTCTGACTTTAACTTTCATGCCAAAGGAACCTACTAATATTTACTTCTATACTAATATTTACTTTACTGTACCAAATACACTAACTTTTTAGTTCTACTGTTCTACTGTACCAAATACACTAACTTTGGTAAAATGGACTGATGTTGCTGCAATGGAGTGCATTGGGCCTACATCCAGCTGTCGTTCAAGGCGACTTGGATTCGGTCAGAAATATTTTATTATCAACATTTTCAATGTGTATAAAATATTTAATTATTATTGAGAGGAAAACATTTTTCACTCAACATTTTTAATATCTAAGAAACATTGAACTGAAGACATTCATTTTTCAGACATTCGTTTTTCAGACTTTCATGACATTTCTAGTTATTTATTAGACGGTTATGTGATTCGATGAGGCGTGAGTAATCCTGTCATAAAAAATTCAGTGGTAAAACTTACCAGCATTTAGATATAATCTATGAAAAAAGAGATTATTCATGACACTCTCATGAGCCATGCCTACATCCTCCAAACACTGGTTGCTGTGTTGTCCTGTAATTCAGGCAGACTACAGATTTTTGATCAGACCTCATGCCATCCAATATCTGGTCTTTATCAACTCCATAGTGGCATGTTTTAATGTTTGAATCACTACAAATTGCCTATGGTGAGAACAAATACTATGACATATTGGGCTGATATTTTCCCTTTATGCATTTTAATTTCTTTTCTTTATGTGCTAGTGATTTTAATATAGAATGGTTTTACCACCCTATATGATGGCTGAAAATACCCAAACCTCACACTAATCACACATCATTTATTTCATGTCATCAGGCTGAGAGAATACATGAGATCGGAGTCAGAGAGGAGCTTTGACGAGGTTCAGGTGCGGCGAGCTAGAATGCAGTCACTTGGATTGGCATACTTGAGCCCGCAGAATAAGTGTGTTGCCCAGAGCTTCAGATATATGCGTCACAAACCAACCATTATTGCATTCAAGGTGAGATCCATTAAGGACATGAATGAGAGGTGTGATTGGCATACCTCATAGCTTCTGGTAATGTGATTATGAATCCACCAAACTGCAAAGCCTGTAAATTAGCCACCTCAAGATGTAATTAACATCTCTGTGGTTGCCTCTTAGTGGCCATTTTTCACAGTTTTTAATGATGTTATTGAAAGTTATTGAAAATCAACACACCAGTCTTAACTTTTTAATTCACTGCAACTCAAAGATTCACCATATTTTTTACCAATATTTTACTCTAATTTCAAATTGCTCCTTACTCTGTTGTGCAACAGTTCATACTACAGTGCATGTTTCACAATAAGACATGCTCTGGATTTTGTTGGCCAATATTGCTTGATTTGTATTTCTCTAATGTTGAGGCAAGAAACTAAATGCTGGCAGAGGTTGTCAAAGCTGTATCAGTTGCTGATATTATAAATTATAGAAGGCCTCCTCCCTGTGTGGATAATCATGTTTTTACCTATCATTATAAATACTGATTAAGAACAATCTCCCTCTGAGTAACCCCATTCTTTGCCCCAAATTTCAAACACGTGTTGGAATGAATAAGGTCAATGGCTTACCTTGGATGAGGCAAGTAGTTAATCTTATTTTAGAAAATTTTCTCCATTGCATGGCAAAATAATTAAATCATAATAACCATCTTGTTATGTGGTATAAATGATTGAACCTATGTTTTTAATTATTATGATCTTTAATTGCACCTTCAAATTGCTATTTTGACTTCAATTTGAGAGGTAGAAAAGAAGCACTTCTACATTTACGTAAAATGCTGCAAACCTCCTGAAGAGTGTGGCATGGAGTAATTTATCACCAACATGCATTGCACTATACCCTGTAAAAGTTGATGTTTCAACAATTACTGATGCATTTGTAATAATCTGCTAAAACTTGTCTGCAGGAAAAGTTTTGCATATACATGCTACACTCTAGGGATTTCGTGAGCCACAAAAGGTGTTTTGAATGGCTGGGATGCTGGATTGGTGTTGTGGTAGTTCATCAGTGACTAATCAAGATGATATCATTAGCACGTTCAGTGCTCAAGGATGTTCTAGAACGTCCTGAGGGTGCTATCGGGTGACGTAGGACGTTCTAGAACGTCCACATTCAATCAATTCTTTACGGCCAGCCAGCAGACTCCAGTCACTCGTAAGGCGGTTGCAATTTCACTGGAGTCATAGCTTAGGCTTCAACCTTTTCCACGGTGTGCTGCGTTCTGGAATGCAGTTTTTAGTTACGTAACGGCAGTGTTTTAAACTTTTTCCATTTTTATGCTTTGAATCGTTTGATTAGAAGTATATCTTTGTTGTTATTATCATTTTTCTTTTGTTTTGAATGATCAGATTTGATTTAACAGTATCGATTGGACAAATAATGGATTCAGATAAGTAAAATATTGGCCTTGAACTGACACACCGTGGGTTCAAATCCCATTGCAAGCATATACATTGTGGCTGTAATGTTACCCATAGGTGACATGGTTTGATGTAACTTATATCGTTGGTGCATATAAATCAATCTATAAAATTATGTAAGATTTTTGAATCTGCTACGAAATCTACAGCATTCTACAATACCTGGATATACCGTTTGTACAACACTCAGAACCTCTGTTAAGTTGTATGGTAGGGGGTGCTATAGCATCTGCTCATATGCGTATTTTTCTATGTCCACAATTTTTATTCAATCTATTCACACATATATTCCTTATTAACGGAATCTATGCAGTAATGAAGAAAAGCAAATAGTCACAATATAGTGAATGATATAATGTATTATTAATAATAGCAGATAATGAAAAGTAAGAAAATCTTTATTTTGACGGTTGATTGTCAGTTGCTCCCAAGTGCCCAATGTATTATAATGTCAGTTTTCTAGTACCAGTTATAATTTATTAGCTTCCCAGGTGGCATATTCGTTTTGCATTTATAATGTGGATATTACTGTTAAATTCTATTAAATTTTTACTATAATTTCTTCCATGTATTGTATTTTCTTCGTCTTTGAAATGGTAAAGCCCTTTTTCACCATGGTCTCGTAGCAGATTGGCGATCCATTTGTCAGTATATACAAACAAGAGTGTGTGGTCTCTTCGATATCTATTCACGTCTTCTATTTAGGTGTGGAGGTAAAATTGATTGAACATTTTCCTCCGGAGAGGCTCTTTTTTCTCAGGCCCTTACTTTTGGAGTGGTTAAGTACATGTCCATTGAAACGGATATGTGATCCTTAGGGAAATCCGGGAGAGAGAAAGTCATCAGCAAGATGTCTTCGCAGTTTACATTATATTTTCCTGTTTTCATATCTGAGATTGTGTATCGGTGTTTGGATGCTATTCAACTTCCAGTGTTTCTGTTGTGTGTGTATTTTCAAGGTAGGGGAATTGAAGATTATCGGGAGTTTTCTAGTCAACTATTGTAACCCCTTTTTTCAACCCAGGGGAAAAGTAATTATAGCCATATCACCTTGAAGACTTAGGGCATCTTTTCGAAGGTGTGCATTGGTGCTCGGAGGCTACCAACTCATTTCTTTGTTCTCTATTTGTTTCCAGTGTACGAATTTTATTTTGAAATCTATCAAGACAGAAATTAGAAGAAAGTTTGTTTTTTGTCTTCGTGCAATGCTTCTTAGAATGCAGGGTGGATACTGCATGCATATCAAATGTACAATTGTAAAATTTAAATGTTTTGTCCACCAGTTGAATCAAATTTGTATGTATGACATGTAGGAGCACACGCAGGATATTTTTAAATGAGGAACTATAGAAACTATTGGATGAAGTTGTTACTAATATTTTATCTTATTCTTATCTCAAAAATGCAATACTTTCTGGAACCAGACGGTTAAAACTTTTTGATAAAAAGGGTCTAGTTTAAACTATTCGCTAGTACATTTATTGGGTATTTCATTATTCTTCCAAAGTAATGATCCTTTGATTTTGTATACTTCTTAGTAGTGCACCTCCCATTTCACAACCCCTATAAATGCTGTATATATTAAATTAGCTGTTGTATATTAGAATTAAAACAAAAAAGAATTAACCATAATGGTGGAGAGATAGTCTTTGTGAAACAAAAAACTAATGTACAGGGTACCCAAATATCAAAAACAGGGCAAACCCTTCTCTGAGAGAATGAATATAGTCAACTCCATTTCCTCTGTTTATTGTATTTTTTTAAATTTTCATTTTATTATAGAACTGCCATTGTAAGTAATTTGAAAAACGTTTCATCCCTCAGATAGTTCCAGGATGTTCATTGACATTTGTTTATCAAAAACTCTTTCTTAGCTTTTTGTTGGGAAACTTCAACTTCCCTTTTATACTCATGAACGCATGTTCGACATTTATCTCCTCAATCCTCCTCTCAGTTGATACCCTAAAACACTTAAAAAGGACAATTCATAAATCAGTCTGAATGCAAATCTATGAATGAATGAATCTATGCCATGATTGTTTTGTTCCAAATCGATCACCACTCTGTTATTTCAGCTGTCTTCCAAGCTAGACACCTTTCACCCCCAACCATGACCTTGTTCTGCCATGCACTTTCCTCCTTGTTACCCTCGCTCACCCCTCACCAAGGGATCCTCACCCTCCGTCTCTGCACTAGCCGTTTGCCGATGCTTGCTGTTTATCATCACCCAGCCTTTCCTCAGGCCAGCTCTAGTGATTCAGTCATTGCAAAACCTGCCCGAAGGCCTCTCCTGAGCTAATCCCTCCTCTTGCTCTGCTCTTTACGGATACCCAACATACACCCCCCCCCCCCCCATCGGCCATCTCTCTCTGTGACCAGTGCGTGGTCAATGCTCTGAGCCCCTCCCCCCCATTCGTCTCCCCATGGGGAGTCTCTCCCCCTTCCATCTCCTTTCATCCACTTTACCTTTCTACCCAAAATTACATTGCCAACCGCCCCTAAACCGATATGTCCATGGCTCTGACGATTTATTTCCTTGAAGACAATTTTCCTGTAGTGTAGATACATTGGAATAGCTTTGTTAATTGTAGAACACTGCAAATTTGGTGACATTATCCAGATCAATATGAAATAGACAATGCAAGATCAAAAAGGAAGCATCAAAAGTGCCAAGCGAGGGATTAGGAGGGACAATCCCACAAATTGCGCAGCTTGTGATAGAAATCCATCATCAGGTACGCGTTTTCCTTTGCTTTATATATTACCCAAGAACATCAAATGCTGAAATTATGTAAATATTGATTGTTGTTTATAAAAATTCTCTGCAGATGTATTTTTATAATTAAAATTTTCGTAAGTGATTTTAAGTTTTATAAATAACTGCAGTTATTTCATACTATTATGGACACAGCCAATGGCCAACTATGGTAATTCTCAATTAAAGATGCTAGCAATCCATTTCCTGAACTAAAATTATGTATTCAGTTATTTTAACGATCAAAATACTGAGCGAAAAGGTAGTTGTACTTCCAAATGAGGAATTTTCTTTTGAATTTTTCAAAATAAATCGCATTCTATATAATTTTATCGATATCAGCAGATTTTACAACCAAGAGGATTAAATGAGTGCAATGTGTAAGAAGATTTTATAAATGGGATGAAATCGTGAAATTATGAGCTTAACGGCAAGGAAGGCTTGATATTCATTTATACCACATTATATGGACGACGGAGAACTACTGAGCATGCATGCAACCTGCACAACAGTCTTGCCACTGGTGCAGGACGTTCTAGAACATCCAAAGTTTAAGCAGTTATAATTACAACAAATAGGCTTCAAACATTCAAAGTTTTTGTTATATGTGTCTTATTTCATCGTGCTGAATGTGAATGTGCAGAAACCTCAACTTCATCACTGGGAAGGAATCACGATTTATGCCTTAGCATTGAAAGGGTTAATGGAAGTTTGCAAGTAAGAAATATGGTTTGTTGACTTCTGATTGCAGTAAATAACTCATTGTTATAACTTTGTCAAGCAATAACTACCATTATAAATTACTTCATGCTGTGCCTACCACATAGGCAAAGGAGAATTGAAAGTATTCGGATTTAGCATAAAATTTAAGAAAGCTTTATCTGATGAGTTTTCCTTTGTATAAAATCATGGATGGAGATGATATATCCATTTAATTTCATAGATATTAGCCATTTAATCATCTGCTAAAACATGGACAGAAAGATTAAAATCTTACCATCTCACAAGAGATCAAAAAGAAGAATTGGGAGGGCCTCAAATAAACCCTTTTACATGCAGTGGGGTCATTAATACATCCCAGCTCTCTGTGCTGGTTGGCTGGATGGCTTTACATTTTGGTGCTTGACTCTAGCATCATCTATAGGGTTTGGAACATTATATTGTATGTGCTAGTTCTGCTGAAGGCATGCCCATCATTTATTTATTTTTATTACAGACTCCAAGCCAAGATAGTGAAATCAGTGGTACTTGTGGTTCTGTTGCGATCTCCTCTGTGAATGTCAAGGGACGAAGGAAATCTCCAGCCTCCAGTGCACCACGCAAGGGTAGTTGTCCTGAGTCGATTGCGGAAGAAGGTTGTACTGTTGTCATGAAGCGGCTAGATGATGGTGTCGGCATAGCAGTGGCTCCTGGGTCCACTTTGGCTGACCAGACTGAGTGCCATGATACCCCCTTATATCAGTCAGGGGGGAAGGGTTTGGCTTTAGGATATCCTGTGGGGAAGCCTTTGGAGGTAAGTCACTTTCAACTCTTCTTCAATTTTTGAGAAATAGGAGAAGGGAGATGATCTCTCTATTTCACTCGCTCTCCTTATATATAATATATTGTCAGTGGGTGAAATGCTGCCCTGCTGAATAGGGTGTCCAGCACTCTGGAAAACCGGGAAGACCTGGAAATCTCAGGGAATTTTATTTTCACTGGAAATATCAGGGAAATATCAAATTGACTTTGGAATTTTATGTGGTGTCAATATACCTATAAAACAGCAAACGGAAGCAATGTGTCTTTTCGGCAAGTTACTAAGTCAAATTTTACTTACGTTGTCGCATTTTGCATTTTGCATTCCTGTAATCACCGAAAGGAGGTACAATGTTTTCTATATAGGTATATTGTGTTCTTATTGGTCATATTCTTTTCTATTCTATTCATAGTCTGTAAATCATAGGCGTAAAAAATGTGCCCCTATCGGCCAGTTGCTAAGTCCCTTCCCTTGTATTGTTGCATTTAGCAAAATTAGGAAAAAAAGTCAATTCCTTCAGTTTTTTTAAGTTGTTGATCATTTTATATCAATGCTATTCATAGCAAAGTCTGGCTGAAATAAAACCTTGTTCCTGAGCACCAGCGTGGCAATGTTTAAATCTAGGAAAGGGTGGTGATGTGATTTTTTCTCGAACTATTTTATAGTTTTGTGTTTATTTTCCTCCAAATATGTTCAAAAATAATCTTTACGTTAAATCACCTCAAAGCATACCAAACATTCTCTTATAATTCACAAGAAAAAAATCAATATTTCCTCAGGAAAAATAAAAATTATGTCTGGAAAACCTGGAAATCCCAGGGAATTTTCAAATGCCCAGCTGCTGGACACCCTGATGAATACAATTCCATGGCTACATCAGTAGGAGATAAACATGTTTCATGAAAATACAATACTAGTACATTTGATAAAAATGGCTTCAAAATTAATAAAATTCCAGAAAAAAATACAAGGAGAAAATTGCAGTAGACAGTTATTGCACAGAAACAGCACACAGGCAAGGAGTGACAACTAAAAGGGAACCCAAAAGGGAAAGTGCTCAGGTTACCTAAACTTATAATTTCAAATATTCAGAGACACTTTAATAACATTCTTTAGAAAGAAGTAGTTTATACTTCTTTTTAATAACAGAAAATGAGGTGCTATCTTTGATTTCATCAGGAATTTTATTATATAGGACAGAGGCAGAGTGGATTGAACCCTTTAGACAGAGAGAACTGGAGTATTGTTTTGAGTGGATATTATTTATTGAATGGGTGGAGTAATGGTGGTTGGTGGCATTCGTATGAAATTGATCAAGATTTGCTATAACAAAGCAGACACAAAATAGGATATACTATAAAGAAGAAAGTATGAGGATCTTGGATACAACAAAAAGAGGTTTGCCAGGGGTGTGGATAGGAACTCGATACATAGTCTTGATTGCTTTTTTTCTTGGCAGAAATAGCTCTTCTGGCAACAGTGGAATTTCCCCATAGCAAAATGCTATAGGAAATATGGGAATGGATTTTGGCATAATAAACCATTTTCAGGGACAGACATCTCTAGGAGCCAATGTGAGTTCAGTAAGTCACGCGACATTTCGAGCCTCTAAATTTCATTCAAAGAGTGCAATTGCCTGCACCACTTCCAGGGACAGCTTGGGGAACAATTGTATTCCAGTCTTGATTTTGACTTGCCCCCGGTGTTCTAGCCCACATCAGCTCATGCAGTGCCCTACATATATAGTGATACCAGTTGCACAAAGCTCGGAGTTCGTGCTCTCCAAGAAATTATGTCGAAATTGCCTCGCTTAAGGCCAGTGGGCCTCTCATTGCTCTAGGAAAAATTTGAAATGTTGTCATTGTCAAAGTTATCATCACTTGTCGTTGCACTACCCAGCTGACCCTCAGCTCAAGGCAAAAGGCATTGCGGGCGGGGCGAACCTTCGGCGGCTGAGAATCTTCCGGTCAGACTCACCCTCCTCGTGATGATGTTCAGTCAGTACTTTGTTTGTTCACGGCCGCAGGTTTGTCACAGGCCATTTTACTGGGTACTGCTGTCGTTAGTATTCTGGATGGAGACCGCAAACTTCAGTCTATCCATCAAATGGTGGACTCTGGTTCCCAGATTTCCGCGATTTCTGCAGATGCCGTGAAGTGACTGAAGTTAAACATTTTACCCTATAATGTGACGCTTATGGGCTTGTCACAAACACCTTTGAAGGGCCCACTAGTGAGTTCTCAGTGTTGTATCTCACCAAGTGACACCTGTTGTCCAAAATCGAGAAATCACCCTGTCATGCTTTCTCAGATTGTGGGTAATCTTCCCATGGTCCCTCTGCCGTCATCGGTAATGGCAAGTGTTTCGCACTTTTGTCTTGCTGGTCTGAACTTCCATGAGCTGTCCCCAGTCAATTTCTTATTAGTGATGGATGTATTTCCACAAATTCTGAAAGGGAGAAAAAGCACTTTGGACGGTGGGGAGCTAGTGGCGCTTGATTCCATCTTTGGTTGGATCCTAATGGGATCTATTCCTAAAGCTCTGTCAGTGGCACCTCTAATTTCTGCGTGTACAGTCGGTAAAGAATCCTCCTTGGAAAACCAATTAAAATCATTTTGGGAGTTAGAGGAACCCATAATTAAGCATTATCCCAACCCAGAGTATGAGCAATGTGAAAGGTTTTTTATTGAAAGTGTTATGCAAGATGTCACAGGACGATACATACTCTTTCCTTTTAAACAAGATTTCACGTATGCGTGTAAAGCTTGCAGGCATGCAGTCCATTGTTGGCTCAACTTGGAGCAGTGTTTAGTGCGTAAACCTCTTCTTAAAAGTCATTATCTCAAATTCTTAAGAGATTATCTCAATCTCAGGCATATGTCCTTTGCAAATCGTCCTGGAGCTTGTTTTATTCCACACCATGCTGTACTGAAGGATTGCCCTTTAGGATCCAAAATTTGAGTTGTTTTCAATACATCATCTAAGGGAACGCCTTATACGTCTTTAAATGATGTATTGTTGACTGGTCCCAAGCTTCCAAGAAACATTTTTGACTGGGTTTTGCCTCTGTGCCGTGACATTTGCTGCTGATGTCATCAAAATGTATAGACAAATTTTTCTCTCTGACAGTCATCGTTGCTTTCAGCAATTCAATTCAATTTTTTATTCACCAGTAGACAGGGTGGCAATCGTCAGGGAAAACTGGGAAAACTTGGAATTGTCAGGGAATTTTGAATTTCTGGAAAAGTGAGGGAATTCTCGTAATAGTCAGGGAGAAACTGGAATAGGAATCCTCGTTATTTTTCTACCATTTCGTTCATCGGCCAGTCTTTCCTGCCCTTCATTTCACCAACCAAAACTAACATCTGTCACTGACGTCAATGGGATAAGCACCATCAATTCGTGGAGTATTCTGTTGTGAATCTTAGTTATTTAGTTGTGAATCAGGCATACAATGTATCCCTTTTTTATATCCTTAATGTGATATTTGCCTAGTTGTGTTAAAAATCCTGATCACAATGTATTACGCCCATCACAAGGAATCCGAGGCTAAGTTGTTCGGAAAATTTTACCTCTCGTTTTTTTTTTTAATTTCCGAAATTCTGTTCGAGAAGTAGCTGGAGCACACTAGCTTATAGTAAATACATGCTTGCAGTTCTAAAAATACGAGACAATCATTAAAAAATTATTTATAACTATTATTTTACATTAACATAAGATTATTTATATCTACAGACCAGTTGCCAGTTTTGTCAAGAAAAAGACCTAAGAACTTAGAGAGTTCTTAGTTGGCTCAACTAAGATATTGTATTGTTCACAGTTAACAGTGGGAATTTGTCGATTGGAATTTCATTAAATAGTAACAACTGAGTTTTGTTGCAGTTTAAGTAATACTAATCTGTTATGCTGGCACCATTTCCATACATTCCATATTCAATACATATTATTTGACTTTCACAGTGCAGGGTGTTAATATCTTTGGACAAGATAATGCAGTTAGTATCATCAGCAAAGATGATAGTTAAGGCATTTTTGTTAGGATTAATAAGAGGTAAATCATTAATATAAATTAAGAACTGAATGTGTCCTAATATAGATCCCTGGGGAACACCAGTCAGGATGTGGTAATGGTCTGATGTGATCTGTTTTTCATTTATGGTTAAAACCACTTGCTGTGATCTGTTATTCTGATGTTACTTAAGCCAATTCAGGGACTTGCCACGAATCCCGACTCATTGACACTTGCTTAGAAGTATATCATGGTTCACCTTATCAAATACGTGGCTAACATCTAAAAACAATGCCAGGACTAAACATTTGTTGTCAAGGGCGCTTGTAATGAATTTCAATGCATGCGCAAGGGCATCTCCAGTAGATCTTCCTTTTCTGTAGCCCCATTGCCTGTCACTTAGGATATTGAATTTCTCAAGGTAAGCTATTAAGCGGTTGTAAAATAGTAATTTGAATAATTTAGAAAACTGGGATAAGAGAGAGATTGGCCTATAATAATTCAAGTCATCCTAATTTCCTTTATTTTTGTGTACTGAGTGACTTAACTTAATCTCAAAGTGTCAGGAAAAGTTCCTGTTCTGAAAGACTCATTTATCAAATAAACCAGGGGACCAAAATAGAGTCCATACCAAATAAAAGTAGTTTTCCTGGTATTTCACATATACCAGGGGTAGATGACTTGTTGAGTTTCTGGATGTAAATAGAGACTTCTCTTTCATCACAGGGATATAGATAGAGGGAACTGCAGAAGTTATTATTGGAGGATATGTCTTGAGATTTATATGTAAAATTTATTGGACGAGGTAAGTTCAGAAAGTTTTCGTTGATGGTGTTGGATATGGTTTTACGGTTTGTTATGTTTCTGCCATCACTATCACGAATTTCTGGGATGTAAGTATGGAATTTCTTGCCCATCTCTCCATTATATTCTCCACATGGCTTTAGTTTTATTATTTGCAACTATTAGATGGTTGTAATTGTATAAACTCTTAGCATCATTAAACATTTTTTGATAAAGTTTTTCGAGTTCCTTGAATTTAGCCGGAGACTCTAGTGAATTGGAAGTTTTTACACTCCTTCATTCATCTTTTAACTTTTGTGAAAGAGCAATTATGTCATTTGTTAGCCATTTCTTTTTAGGAGATGCCTTATTTTTGAAAATAAGTAACTGTGGAATGGCACTATTGAAGAAGTGCTGAAATTTTGCAAAAAAATTATCAAAGCTTTCATAACATGAATTCATAAGAAAAATATCCAGCCAACTTTCATTTTCTAAATAGCATATTACAGAATTAATATTTTCCTCTGAATAAACTTGTTACCATAGTTTGATATTTTTGTTTAGAGTAATCTAAAGACAAGAGAATTTCAATAGGTGGATGATCTGCAAGACCCAAATCAATAACATTCGTTGACACTTCAGGAGAAAGACATATTCTATGGCAGGAAAATTCCACTGAAGAATTAAAATCATTCCTACTTAACACTGTCATGTACAGTATAGTGTCTTCTCCTTTTCTAGCCATCCACATCCTTCATCAATTGGTTAAAGATGATGGGAAAGATTTCCGTCTTGCCTCTGAAGTTGTTCTGAGAGACGCATATATTGACGACATCGTGTCGGGAGCCTCCTCTCTTTCAGAGGCAAATGAATTGCAAAAACAGTTAGTTTTCCCACGGTGGCTTCCCCTTACAGAAATGGGTGAGCAATTCTTTGTCCTTTCTATCTCAATGCTCCATCGAAAGGAGAGAATCTGTTTTTAACTTTGATGCACCAGAGCACTCTTATGTCAAGGTCTTGAGCTTTTTTTGGGATACTTCCAATGATGTATTATCATAGCATGTTACGTTGGACCAATTCGTCATCATGAAGCGTGCAATTCTGTCCAATATTGCGAGAATCTTTGATCCAATCAGAGGTCTTTCCCCAGTCATCCTTAGGATGAAGTGTTTGATGCAGTTGCTGTGGAATCTCAGGTTGAGTTGGGACGATCCTAGTTGAGGCAATATGGCAAAGTCATGAGAGCATGACTTTCCCTTGATTGCTGCTGCAAATCTCAGAATGTATGCCATTACTCTTACCAATTTACAGTGAGAGGAGAATCTTTGAATCTAGTCTACTAAATATTCTTGCTCTAGAATAAGACCCACTGGCATTCACTGGCTTTAATTCTGGTAATAAGGACAAGTCTAATTCAGAATACAGTGGACTCTCGTTAGCACATTCTCGAAGAGACCTGGGATTCTGAAGGTGGTAAGCAGGAAAAATTGCAAAACAGGGTAGGCATTCCATGGAAAGTCAAATATGCATTAGTTAGTTGCATAACTTTCAGGGGAATGTTATCCTGCCTCTCATTTGAGCTTATGCCGTAAATAGCTGGTGATCATTTACTGTAAAAATAGTTTCTTTTCCTCCTATTCTGCCTCCCAAGGAAATACATACGATACCTAATGTTGATGCATATTCAATTGTTAATGATAACAACAATCCTGCCAGTAACAACTGCAACAGCAGAACAGTTTTTTTCATTTCTCAGATATTTGAAGAATTATTTAAAAACTTGCTGCACAGAACAGACTTAATGGTCTTACTCACCTGTACATTCACTCAGACATCCCCTGCACAGCTGACGTGGTCATCGATGTGTTTGCCACAAAAACAAGGCACCTCTATCTTAAAATTTAGATATTCCTCTTGTGTTCATGATTTGGCTATGCAGTGCTGTAAAGATATGATTATTGGTAGTTGTCATATTATGTATTCACATTTTTTTCATTTACTCCAGTATCTCTCATATAAGAGGGCAATGCATTGAAACAGTATGCAATAAAAAGCTTGCATTCATTTACGACTAACCTCACCTTTTAGTATCTTGTTATTCGCCACCTCTTCCTTTTCTTTCTTGTTTCTATTTGTTGGGAAGTTATTACCACTCATCTTCATAATGTAACTAGGCGAATTTAACTAGTCCCTGTTTGGTAGGCAACCATAAAAACATCTGCTCTTCGGAAAACTCCCTCCCAAAATCAAAGTCTGGCTACGTGCCTTCCAGCAGCGCTTGTTTGTAGCCTTTGTTAATTGTGCCCATTGCTCTCTGAAGAGTCTATCTTTTCCAACTACTGCTTCCACTTTGGAATTGTAATAATGTAACTAAAAAATTATGGTGCATATTTTTTCAAGGTGAACTTCACCAAATGAAATCTAAAAAAATGCTGACATTAATCCATTTAATGGTACATCTTTCGATAAAATGCAGGATTGTAAAATTTAGAACTATTTGAAGGAATATTCAGGAGTCCAGTTTTTATGAAAAGGTAATGTTGAAAGCTTAATTTTTTATGTACCTATATTTTCTTTCTTTGTTCTTTTTAGGAGAATTAGAAATCTGGATTATCTCGTAACTCACAAATATTTCAATGTTCTTCTGTCTCATGATGCTGCTAATGCTTTGATCCTATGAATGCAATTAGGTGGAGGAAAGTTGTTGGATTACTCTTGAATTTCACAATAACAAACGAAAAAACTTCTGTTACCATTGAAAGTATAGCAGATCTATTAAGTGCTAACTTCAGTACCAGAACTGAGAATGAAAGCTAAGAACTACTTGAGAATGTAAAAAATGTGGAACTGACCCATTTTTAATTCCTTACAAATATTAGAGATTTATCGACTGATTTTTCCAGCTCTCTTGAATGTTTAAGTGTGGCATGGAACAGAAATGGCTCTCCACTTCTTTGACCATTGACAATCACGAAATACTCTGAGACTATCTGAATCCAAATATTGTTTATAAGATCTTTACTATTCTTCTATTAAGCCAATTGACAGTCAAGAGAGACTTATCAGTGATATCGTCTAGAATAAATGTGGATTGTACTAATATATCAATATGATTTCTTCCTTTATGTCGATTTATATCTATATAGGGTTTCCATAGTCCTCTTTTTCCTGGACATGTCCTCTTTTTCAAGTAAATAAAAATGTCCGGGCGGATTTTTTGAAAAATTACGAAATGTCCTCTTTTTTAGCTCTGAGAAAAAATTCTCGTTTTAAACACGAAAATATGTAGTCGCTTTACTGAATCGTAAAAGTATAACTGTAGCACTTCTGACTACAAATGCGAAGGCCACGTTGGTGATAATGCTGTAAATTATTCCATTTTTCTCAAACTAAATTTTTTTTAAATTTTCATCTTAGGCAAGGTAATATTTTTTTGAAATGCATGTGATCCAGAAAAATTTCCAAAGAACTTCTTTTCACCTGGAGGTGTCCGTATACTGTGATAGCAGCGGATTCTAACAGTTTAAGCATTTCAGCAGGTATTAGCTACGGTTCATTATGTCATTCAGTTATTTCATTATTTAATATTCAAATATTTCATTATTATATTATTTAAATATTATTGTGTTATCACCAACTCACTGTAATTTTACCCTGACCAATCATCTACAGGTGGGTTGTTCAATCACCACGAACTCGCCGTACTTTTTTAATTTTGCAATTTTGTAATTTTGCAAAATCTTTAAATAACTATGAAAGAAAACAAAACCAACCATCAGGTGAAGTGGTGTGCATATTTCAATCAGTCGTCTAGTTTTGTGTACCATTCTGAACATCTAATAATTGCTGAATTCTATTTTTTTATTCCTAGTCATAATGCTAATACAGAACATGTGTTTTCACTCATCAACGAACAGTGGACCAAAGACAGGAACAGATTTAAAATGGAAAACATGAAAGGTGTATTGTGTGTTCAGTACAATTTTTATCACTATGACTGCTTAAGCTTTGATGAATACTTGCTGGGAAACCGAAATGGCACAAAAGTGAAAAACACAGTAATGAGATACATGAATGCAATGATGATTATGATTAAAATTGTGGAAAAAAGGACAAAATTAGAAGTGTCCTCTTTTTTATGGGAAGTGTCCTCTTTTTTTATGATGGACCTATGGTAACCCTATATCTATATAATGGTGTCAGCAGTGCTTAAAATTTTGATGGTGTGCTGTTATTTGTATTGTAGTATTAATCTAATGATACACACTGTCATTAACTTTAAATTAACTCTTTTTGTAGAATCTAATATCACTGTAGGTCATGCTTTATTTTGCCATTGATTATTATAAAAAGTGAGAAAATAATGCATGTTAGTAATTTGACCTTGGTTGGAGTACATTATGGTGGTGTTTTGTTGCATGGCTTAATAATGCTAAAATGATAACTGGAAGGTCTGCTGTGCTGAGAAAATGCTTTGGTTCAAGGGAAACACCACTTCTGGGTGTGGAATAAGTGATGAAAGCAGCGACATGATGAAAGTTGGGGCGTTTATATCTCGCCATTGGCTTCCTTGTGGTCGCAGGGTTTCCAGAACTTTCATCTGTACCTGTCGTGGGATGCGCATGGCTTCTAAGAGAAAAGAAAAATGCTGTGGAATTAGGGTGAGTTGGGAAAAGCACAATGCAATATGTGGACATTTTGTTTTCATCCTTTTACAAAGACTTATCGGTGAAGTGTGCAATTTGGTAAAGGGTGGCATTTTTTGGAGTAAGTCGTCCATTTGAGAGTGTTACTTTTGTTTTCTAATCTTGAGCCAGAGTTATATTTGAGTCCCTCTGTTGTAAGTCTATCTTTGAGTCTGTATATCAGTCTATATTAATTGCCATGGACTCTGTTATTAATGCTTACTTTCAAAAGTATCCAATTGAGAATTTTATAGTTGCTGAAGAATAAATTATGTGAGGAAACTCGTGAACATTCATTTGAATTCTTGTTGGTTTCTATTTGTATTGTTAGAGATGTGTATTTCATATATACTTTAGGTCCTAATGGATGTCTCGGGGACAATTTAACCTTTTGTGCCATTCATTAAATATGCTGGAATTCAGCAAGGAAAAATGGAATTGAGAAGTACATTGAGAATTTCAAAAGTGGATCTACTGGATTATTGGGGATGTCCACCGAGTCCCAGACTCATAATTTTATAATTAAACCGTTGATTTTATGCCATAATCCCCATATAAGCATTTGAAATTTAATTTGAAAATTATAGTTGTAATTGAAATGTATATTTTTGGTCAGAGAAAAGAATGCTTTTCATATGACTGCTTTTATGTTAAAATTGGCCTTTCCCAGATGATGTCCTCATGCGTGTCATCTTGTCTAATGTTGTAACACTGCTTATTTGTATCTCTCCAGCACTCTCTCACACGCAAGTAAAAGTGAATTGTAATGAAGGATTTAACAAAGCATATCGGTCTTATTTACCATAATTTCTTCAGTAGAGATAAGTAAATTAGAGTAATTTTGATTTGAGGCAAAGTACTTTGAAAATTATTGTAATTTTCTCAAATTACCATAATATTCCAGTAATGTTAAATTTGTAGCTATTAATGTCTAATAAAGAATTTAATAGGAAATCCAATAGCAATAGTTAGGGGATTACGTCATTTAAACCATAACCGTACTACTTTAGCGTATAAGAAATTTAAAAAATGAAAAAAAAATAAGTATGGCAGCGTGCAGCACAAACTCAATTTCCTGTGATCATATGAGTACACTATGAAAAGAATATGCGCTCAATGTTAACAATCAATCTAAGAGTTAGACTTTAGCAGTACCAGCCATTCCCATGGAAAATATTGAACTATTTTCAGGGGGGGTAGTAGATTTTTTCATTCAAATTAGAAATTGTTTTCCTGATCTGCCTCATAAATGCTGATTAACACCCCAAGGAAAATGACCCTTTCTTCAGGTTACTATAGCTTCTAGTACTTTTCTTCTACCTGTCTGGAAGGGTGAGGTTGTGTCTGCGGAGCAGTCTGAAAGTGTCTTGAAGCTTCAACCCTCAGTGTAATGTTAAAAAGTGATTGTAACTGTAGTTTTGTGTTTAGTAGTGTACATCTACTGGTGTTATTAACATAATTTTTTTGTGTATGTGAGTGAATCCAGTGAAGCTGCAACTTCTCTTGGTCTCCTATCATTTGGTGTGCCACGCTGGGATGAACTAGATAAATAGATGCTCTATAGCTCTTTCTTCCCTTTTAGCCTTAAATTATCTCATTGTGTTAATCTGTTTTGCTTTTGTTGCTTTTGTCATTCTCAAGGAGTGTTTATTTTACTACTTAATTAATTCATTGACTACAAATTAATTATAATGTTTTTTTTTGGTGGCCCTCTTCCATACACTTGGTTTGCTTCACTTCTCTTCATTTGAGGGTGTCTTTTGGCAACACTTGACGAACAGAAAAGTAAATGAACTCCCTTTTGCTTCCATGCACTAGCAGAATTTTGGATCTATACTTTTGGTCAGTTTTTTTGCATGTTGTTAGTGATAGTTAATTCTAGTTATATATGTATATGTTGTTGATTAATATATATATATAGTTAGTTATGGTTGTATATAGGTAATACTAGATATCTATTTCTTTTACTACCATGGAGTCTCTACCCCTCGTTAGTATTATTACTCGATAGTTTAATCTGGAGAAGTTAGAGTAACCCTCTAACCTGAACCCTTCTACATTGTAATCCCCTTTTAAGTTCTTTCAACCAATTACACTCCTCAAAACAGCACATACTCATCATTCACCCACTGTTGCTCAAATTCCCAACCAAACTGGTGCATTCATACCCCTCAAAACTAAAAATAGCTTTCTGACTCTCTCCCACTTAGGCCTGCACAAATCTTCCTTTTTTCGCCCACCCCCTACTCAGAGTGTCAGCTAGACCGCTCAACCGTTTATATCCAGGTTACGCAACTTCATGTAGACTTTCATGTAGGACACTGGTACCCTTTCACTTTTAAAAAACTCCATTGCATAAAGAATATTGGAGTTTTGTAAAGTCAGCAGCATAGTGGGGCTGCTTACTGTGGGTCTGTAGCTAGCTTCAAAAGCAAGGCAAAGAGTGGCCTCCTCGAGGCCCGCATTGTGGAGCTGGAGAGCATGGTTGCAGAAATCCACTCTCAGGCAATGGGATGAGTGGGCTTCTTGGACATTAGGGGGCTTAGCTCTTCCTCCAAGACCTCTCCCAGCATTTAGGTGGTGCCCCTGTGCTGCTTGGGTACAAGCACAGGTAAGTCAGTGGAGGGGGTGGTGGTGCAACCCCTGAGCCTGGGGACAATGCCAATCCTGAAGCCAGAGTGGATAGTGGTGCTCCAAGGCTGGGGGGAAGGGGTGGAAGGGAAGGGGTATGCTGGTAACTGCTGGATGTAAAATCACCAAATTTAGTAAAATCACCAAATTAGATGATCTGATTCCTCCTCAAATACTTGCACGTTTTAACCACATTAATACTGCAGACGAATAACTCTTTGCACTGACGTAATGATAGCAAAGTTCTAATGGTCGCAGTGCATGAACTTGTGCCTAGGGTGTTGATGTGAGCCACTCTGAGAAGCTCTCTGGCAGATATCAGCAACAATAGTATAAGTGTATTCCTCAGTGAGCCACAACCATTGATGTTTCCCATAGCGTGGATATTTTGTCGTTGATTTGGCTTGGGAAGTATAATGAACTCGGAATCATTGAGAGGTTTAATTAAGGATAGGCTGACTAGGTTTCATTAAGATAGGAGTGTCCGATCGTCAGTGGAGAGCTGGAGACTATTTGTTGTTGGAGACACTAACTCTGGACTACTAAAGTATACTAGAATGAGGGCTTTGTTAGGATAAGTGTGTCCTCACCTATGAGGCATTGCAAATACAGGATATTTGAAGATCACCATTGGCAATCAATCAGATTAATATGAGGGGGTCACATGGAGATGACAAGTCATGGTCATGGGAGCTGTCAAAGGGGCTGTCTGTAATCCATGTGGACAAAAATAGGCCACTTTTTTATCCCTCCCCACCCCCCATTGTGGACACACACAGACTTCTTCCAGACCCCCCCCCCCTATCTCCCCCAGTTGTCCACGTAGGCTTTTCTTTTTTTGCAGAAAAAGTTGTGAAACGGGTTATTAATTGATTGTCATGGACTATCTATAATTTAAGGCTGATTTTAAGGAAAGGTAAGTAAAATAAAACTGCTCTTGTAGCTATGATAATCTGTCATTTACTATAAACTGAAAAACTAGGAATGCATCATGTCCACTATTGCCTAGCCAACGTTTTCCGTGTACAGCAAATTCGGGGACAAAGAAAAGAAGAATGCAGAGAAGATCAAGGGGGCTCTGCGTGCGTTTTTTGCCATTGGTGTCTTCCAAGCTGATGAGCAATTCGTGCAGCGTAGATGGAGGGATGAGCCAGGGCGCGTTCCGAAATTCACTGCCAGTGCTGACTGTGCTGCCGAAAATCGGAACGGAATACAGTACTGCCGCTGTGGCAAAAGCAGCAAATTCGGAACGGCCGGCAGCAGCTGCTGCCACCCATTTCGCGGGAAATTTACGATCACCACTTTCGGAGTCGCGTGAAAGAATTAAAAAAGTACAGGGTAAACTTAAGGCATTGATTACAGGCGAAAGTAGAAGATAAACTTGAGGCAGCTCCCACATTATATAATTCAAGCATTAAATACAAACCTAAGCATCAGCAATGTTCATTTTCCCTTAATTCTGGGAATCGTTTCCATTGTAATAATGGTGCAGGATCACTGAAAATCCACCAGTTTTCGCAATTGTTTAAAGAGTACTGAATCTCCAGGATCATTAACTGCATAAAACACGAGGAATGGAAAGATAATAACCACACATTCAATACGCGTAGTTCCAATATTCAGCCGATACTGCTGTGTAGCAGGTGTTCATCGAAGATATCTACAGTGAAAGAGACTCGAGTATATACGTGAAAAAATGTTTTAATCACTGAAAGCGCAGTAACTCTTTTTCAATTTGAGAATTATAGGAGTTACGTACGTTGTTTTCATCTCCATAAGATCAAGCGGATAACCATGTACCATAAATATTCAAGTACTTACCACTTGCTACACACTTGGAACAATATTATTTTAAAAGTAATATTCAAAGTTTTTCATTTGATTGTAAGTATTAATTATTATACTTATCTCACCTTTCATCGCCCTTCCCACTTCTTCCTGCGATGTAATGATACCTATATCTTCACCGAAATCATTTATGATCACTTCCATCATGGAGTTCATTGCGCATTAAATTGAATGCGATTATAACTCCCGCCAGTTGTCTGCTTCGCTGCCGCGACTGCTGCCCACGGGCAGCAGTAGCTGCAGTAGAATCCACAGCAGGCGACGTCATCAATTGACTGACGTCATTGGTCACTGCGCAGTACTGCCAGTTGATTACGGAATGCTTTGGTAGCACTGCCAGTGCTGGCAGTGAATTTCGGAACGCGCCCCCAGTCGACGTTTATCTGACCGATTTAAGATGCTTGGCAAGGCTGGTGGGTGTAATGGCGGACCAGCTGCTCAAGCGAGGGTTTGTCATGGGACTGCCAACAATGATATTATGGGAGCTGAGGGCGCTGCTGGGCATTGAAACTATTGCATTGTCATCTTTACTGGAGCGGGCTCGTGAATTGATGGCTGAGTTGCAGAATCCCCTTTGCATTGCAGCTGCAGCCAAGAAGCGGAGCGAGCCGGTAATGAGGAAACGATGTTAAACATGTGGTGGGCCACATCTGAGTTTTGTGCTGCGGATACTAAAACGTTATCGTGTTGGTCATGCGTTGAGTCAGGACATGAGTCTAGGGACTGCCCCACAAAGGGGGGAAATGAGAAGGGAGGAGCTGGTGCACCGGAAGCTCTTCCCAGTCAGAACTGTCAGCATTGTGCATAGTCAATGCTTATGTAGACGAAGAAAGGGTGCGTGCTCTCATGAACACGAGGTGCTCTTGAACAGTGTTGTTGACCTCTGTCAACTGTGCGGTTTGCAACAACGTCAGTCATTGCGGTCTGATTGACATCGATGGAGGCTGTGTGATGTTCATTGGAGAGGCTGACGTATGCGTCGGCGTGCGGCGTAATGTGAGGTGAAGGTGAATTGCATAGTGGTGAAAAAACTATTCGGTGAGATGAACATCATACTTGGCATGGATTTCATAAAAAGGTGCGGAAGAGTAACGGTGACTGATGAACGAGTGATCTTTTTGAACTATAACTGTGATGAGATAGCAAGTGTCGCGATTGAGCCTAAGGTGATAGTTGTCAAGTACCAAGACTTCAGGGCCCGATTCGACGGCGAGAGGTGGGTTTTCAGCTGGGCCTTGAAGGAGGGACCCGTAGATCTAACAAAAAAAATTGCCGCATACACCAACATGTCAAAACCGGAAGTGAAGGAAGAGCTCGACCAAGAGGTCAAGGTTTGGATTAAGTGCGGGTGGCTGAGACCGTGGCAGGGGGAATGTAGTGGGGTGATACCGTTACTGGCCGCCGTGCAAAGGAATAATAAGAAGGTCAGACCAATTGTGGCTTGTGCGAATTGAATGAGCATGTTCAAAGTCACGTTGGCGAGGGTGTGGGTGTGTGATGAGACGCTAAGAATGTGGAAGCGGCTCAGTGAGCCTCTCAAGGTGCTAGACTTAAGATCAGCATACCTGCAGATCCACGTTGACAAAAAAACTATGGAAGCATCAATTGATACAGTATGAGGGGACCGTGTATTGTCTTACTAGGCTGGGCTTCGGGTTGAATTGTGTGCCCAAGATGATGACAATGATAGTGAAAAAAGTCTTGTTGCTTGATGAAAAGGTGTGCGAGGGAACTGATAGTTATATCGATGACATCATAGTGGATGAGTCTGTGGTGTCGGCCAAGGAGGTCGCCGCCCATCTTCATAAGTACCGGCCGGAGACAAAACCACCCGAAGAGCTGGAGGGCGGGTGCATTCTTGGGTTTCAGCTAGAGCAAGATTCTAATGGAAATCTGATCTTTCGGCAAGGGAACGTGGTCCCTGAGTAAGAACCACAGATGGAGCCCACCCTGTGGCGGTCTGGTGGAGACTTTTCATGTGTTTATCGCAGTTACAGGTTTACAAGAGAGACTACTTCGAGAGAGTTGTACTATGGCGAATCTCTGATGGTTGAGTGTTTATTAGATAAAAACAGCAAAGTAGTCACCAACAGTGCCAACAAAGCCAACCTATATTGCTTTGAAAGTGTATTCACGAAGGAGGATATAGAACAGAAATCAGACATGCCGAACATTAATGAACTGATGGCTGGCATAATTATTCAACCTAATAGAATAACTAATTAACTGCATTTGATTAAAAGTAGCAGGTCCCCAGTTCCAGAAGGAATACCTACATACATGCTTATGGAGTTAGCGCCACGATTGCACCATCCCTAGAAATCATATTTGGCAATTCATTATCTGAAGGAACGGTGTCCCAAGACTGCTAAATGGCCAATATCACTCCAACATTAATAAAGGAAACTGAGTTGGCCTCAGAAATTAATGGCCAACATCATTAACATTGCTTTTATGCATGAATCTTGAATACATTGTTGTAAAGTACAGTAGATACGCAAAATTGCAAAGTCGACAGGACTGAAAAAATCAGTATTTTGCGATATCAAATTTCGTATGAACAAGTATCTTTCAAGAGAATTATGGTGCTAATTTCTTGTTTCCTTAAATTACGACGTACTCTCGTGACATACTCGCGTGATTTATGAAGTTATAATTATATATGAAAGTTAATTTAAGTTTGTATTCATGGCAACTGGGTGCATAAAGTTGAACACAGCTATCTTGTTAGAGGTTGACGCTAAAAATGCTAAATGCAAAATGTTGGGCTATGCCTATCAACCCAACAATTTCTTGACTAGAGAACTCGTAACTCTGGCATGAGCGATACCAGTAATATTGATTTATGCATACACTAAGGTAGTGAGTTACTCGTATGATCATTTGCACCGGATAAAGAAATTAGAGAAATATATTTTCGATAGAAGAAGATCATATGCTTCAAGTAAGGCATAATATATGTACCTATATTAAGCTAAGACAGTGAAAAGATTCTATGCCATGCATGCATGTTATGTAGTTAGTACAAAAAATGACATGCCCATCAATTTTGCAAAATACCTAACAGTCATTATTCTCCCTTGGATTTGGCTTATTAGTGTGTGGTTATTTCCGAGATGATGGAGCTGAAAGAAGAACCTCTAGAGGAGTCCAGCTTCATGTGTACCTCCTTTCAAAAGTATGTTGTGCCAGCCACGCACTTCAACAGTGAAGGTGAGATAGTTCCTTTTAAACTGAATCGGCTACTAATGATGCTAACATTACAAATCAATAATTTTCATTTTTCACTCTACTATCAAAAGCTTCAGTGGTGGTTCTACTAAGATTAGGTCGCCTCCTCTTCGTTCTATAAATCTCAGACTTCATTTAAAGATTTGATATTGAATTAAAATGTGGGATATTTTTGCTTATCGTTTTTCCTCTGATTACTATCAAGCATGGAGATTTTTGTCTGGGCATTGCAGCTCCAGGTCAGGCCAAGTACCAATCTGGAATTGGCTGCCTTGCCCTCCTTTCCCCTTCTCTGTGGGGATTACTCCATTCACCCTCTCACAAAAACAGCTGTGAGACCCATAGCCTCAGCAGTATCATACCTCACTAGGGAGGTTGATCTAGCTGGAAGTCAAGGCCAAGGGATGTGCATGAAGGATAAACATTGAATGACTCATCAGCTTAATGCCAAATAGTCACATCCTGTCTTCCTCCTCTCTCACCTCAACCGGCTGCATTGGCAGAGAGGGAGGACATGACTCTGGAGAGTTGGGGCATTTATCATGAATCAAGATATGCCCACTTAACAATATTTTGGCTGTGTTAGACCCATTGGCGTGCTAAGATTCCTTGAGAGTGGGGGGGGGAGCTTCTTGCATCCTGACCTTGTGTTGAGCAGGTGGTAGGGGGAAAAAGACAAAGGGGTCTGATCTTCTGGAGGGCCGGCAAGGGGAGCTTTGGTATGAGGGGGATAACTCGAGCAGGAAAGGGGACACGGTGGGTCACTTGAGGGAGAAATATGATCAGTATGGGAGGGAAGGGAAGCGTTTGATAGATTCGCAGCAAGTGAGAAAGAGAATGGAGGAGAGTAAGCTGAGGTTTCCAAGCAGCGGAGATGAAAAGTTGGGTGAATTTTTCTGGTGGGGATTGCCAGGTGGGGAAAAAGAATATGGGAATGGGTGGGCATTTCCATTTCGCATTTCCTTAATTTCTGATCCTTTCCGACAATCTCAGAAAAAGGAGTCAGTGAATAATAAGTCATGAGGAAATACAAATGAATGTTTATTATAAATATACTTCAGTTCTTCTGTCAACAGAATCACTCATTTAACAAAAAAATCAGTTATTTGTTTTTGCACCTTGCTACGCTCCATTGTTGCTTCCACTCTGGGCTCTAATTAGGATAAATTCAAACTGAACAGGGTGTCAACATCATTAATAATTTGGAATCGATGTAATGTATTGAGAGCGAGCAAAATGTCATTCTTTTTGGGAGAGGTCAGGACTTGGTCATTTTCGTCTTCGTCGCTGCTTTCCTTACTGGTCCCTGTCACAGGCTCTTCTGTCACCGGCTTTAGCGTTTGATCTACCTAAGCTTGGAGATCGTCATCCATCAACAAATAATTGCTGGAGATTACAGGGAATGAACTGCCAACTTACGACAAGTAATTTTGAAAATCACTTTCAAACCTCTTACCTCGATTGGCATTTCATCCTGTACCTCTTCCTAAACATTAAAATTGACAAATAAATATTCGTTTATGGCGCCAACAGGAATTAATTCACAATTAAGGTAGTTTGATCGAAGACTAACCTCAGGAACAGGATAATCAGATGCTGGGAAAGAGAATCCTGCCACTGTCCAGGATAGTTAAGTAGTAATTGTCCACAATCTTCAACAACATAATGTTGAATCAGGATTTGAAATTCCTCAGCCAGCCATCGGCTCATTTGAAATCTTTGATTTTCTGACGTAAAGGAATTAATTCCACTTTCTGTAGAATGATCGAGCCACTTACTGGACTATGCTGCACATAACACTTGCAAAGAAGGCATAAAGTTCATTTTCAATTTTAGTGAACTTAGCACCGTGTAAATTTCTTCTTTTCGGTGATACCCTCTCCTCCACTTTCTCTAGAATTTTAGCGCAGTTAGTGACGATTGTTGAAAGCATTGACAGTGACATCCTAAACTTTTCTGCCAGAGCATTTTTTTCTTACCATATTTGATTCAACTACTTAAATCATTTTCATCTTCTCCTCCAATGATATTCCCCTTCTCTTTGTCATAAGTTTTGATAGTTCCATGCCCATGACCATTGTAACACTTGGAACTCCTTTCCTCAATGCCTCTACCCAAAGATGCTGGCTAAATTCATATCTTGCTTCCGCACTGGCTAGCCCCCACACTCAATATTCTTCGGTGGGTATTGTCGGATAACTGAGGGAAAAAATGAAAGCCTCTCCAATTGTGCCAGGATGCTGATGAGACTCCCTCTCCGACGGCGTAACTTTTGGTGTCTCATAGGATGGTTCCGCTTATCCTCTTCTTATAAATATCTCTAATAAGAATAAAGCTACAAAACATATTAGATTTTTCATCAATCCACAGGAACACATCTGTACTCTCTTTCAGGATATTTTTTTCAATCGCACTATTGGAATGAAAGCAGAGGAGGGTACACCATTTTCTGATATAAATATATATGAGTGCGAGAGCATTTTATCCCATTGAGTCCGTATGCACCCAGAACTAGTGATCCTTTATAATTAATGTGCATCAAACTCAGTGGTTGTATGAACCAAGCAAACTCGTATTTTCTCTGGTTTTCTTGGCTGTTGGCGACGGAAGAAGGGAAGGGCAATGCTTACGAAGAACCTTGCTCGACGACTACCTCAGAACTTTCAGTTAAGACAGTTAATTAAACCTGAGTCTTTCAGTGAAAACTATTTCCAGCTGGATTAATTATGCCATGGACCAAGTTGAGTGCAATCAGTCTAAAATTGTGAGCAAAAAAACTTCCTTGGGTGATGTGCACGACTGAATTTACCTCTCGAATGCCTTGGCATCATCTCCAAACTCTAAGTTTTTAGAGCACACGTGCACAGCAAATGATTTCTGTAATATGAATACTCATTGTGGATTTATGTTTGGGAAAAATGGGTGCAAAAAATGCCAGGTTTCATGAGAGTAAAATGCTTGTCGTAGCAATTAGTCTCCCGTGAACGAGTATGTTTGTATTTGATTGTTTCACGTTTTTCTACTTGTTGTCAGTAACTCTGGACTGGCGATAAGAGTAACTCGTGAACCAGTGTAAAATGTTGTTGGTAGCAATTAGTCTCCCATGGGTGAGTGTATTTGATTCGTATTCGATTATTTCACAATATTTTACTTGATATTGGTAACTCTGAACTCATGATAACAAATTATTTCATCTGATTGGTGTCATATTTTATGAACTAATATGTCTTTGATTAAAAGTCATTCTTACTACTGCAGTATTGAAAAATGTATTATCATTTATATAAGTCACATTCGGTGCATAATGTCAATGGCAACGATGATCAATGTCTTCACTCTGACAAGTAGCACCTAAAAACGCTGCTGTGACCCATCATCATTCGTAAAAATGAGTAACTTTTTCATGTCAGGACCAGGAACCGAGGTTCGTAATTTCAAAACTTTGTTATTTCATAATTTCATGTACTGTTACATGCATTTAGATACCCTTTTGGTCGGGACAAGATTTTGCTTCATAAAATCAAAATTTTGCAGTTCGAGTTTTGTAATTTTGAGTTTCTACTGTAAGACCATAACCTTCCCGGATAATCGACACTTCTTATTTGGCAGTTAGCTTTTCTTCTGGAAGGGTAGATCCTTTGAAACACACCTCGCACTCTTCATTTATGACATTCTAAAATCAGATGAATTGAAAAATCAAGTTGATGTGATATTTCTTGATTTCAAGAAAGCATTTGATAAGGTTCCTCACATAGACTCATAAACAAAGTGCAATCATGCAAAGTAAATGAAATAATGGTGAATTGGATATGACTATCTCAGTGATTGGAAACAAAGAGTGGTTATTGATGGTATAAAATGTGAGAGAGTCACTGCAGAACAGATAGGTACAAGAACTCATTCTTTCTGTGAACAATAAGCGATCACAATAAAAATTGAGCTCCACTAACTACACTCCTATAGTTCATGTCACCATTTCACCTCCAAAATCTTACACCTTTACACGGCTGGTGACATAACACCCCTTGTCACACGCCCATGCGGCCACTGCAGGCTATTATGTAGATGTATTAACTTTAATTAGTTTGAGTCACATCCAGTGTTCCACAATGAAACATGATCAGCCCTCTTCAATCAATATGTATACAAATGACTCAAGAATCAATCAATATGTATACAAATGACACTCAAGTTAGCAGTAAATTAAGATTATTTCCAAAGGACATGGTCATTAACTGCAAAAGAAGCAATGAAGAAGCTTAGAAATTCTGTCATCGGGCCTTAACAATGTTCATTCATGGTGCCAGGAGTGGGTCTTGAATTAAATCACAGGGAAAGCATGTTGTGTCGAAGCGATTGAATTAAATTATTTCATAACACTTTGCACTTATTTTATTCTTCTCAATTCTCATTCAGTTTCTCGTACTGTCATCAGAAAAACCACACAACAATCTCCCTCTCCAATACGTACATAGCAACCCCTTATGTGTGTTTTATTCCATGTTTACGATATTACGTCAATATCCCCCCCTAAATCCCTCTATCCCTCCGCCTTGTTGCTCAGTGCATGATTTCGCCGCAAGACTAGCTCTCCTGATTCCAAGATACCCTCTTCTTGTACGTCCAGATCTTCTGCTTGTTTTAATATCCGTCTTCTTGCCGTTTCACGTCTCTTGTCAACTTCCTTCTGGTGCTCTTCCCGCCATTCTTCGGAATGACCTACATGGTCTCCTTCTAGAGACGGTGATGGGATCTGCCAGTCGCCCGGTCTGTTTAGATGACGCCCAAGGAACAATTTGGCTGGTGAATACCCCGTGATGCGATTCACCCTTTGACGCAAAGCGAATAGTGACTGGGGTAAGTATTGATCCCAAGTTTTATGTTGCTTGTCCAGTAGATGGCCTCGCAGAACCCGCTTCAAGTCCTGGTTTCGTCGCTCCGTTGGATTTGCTCGGGGGTTGTAGGTAGGTGTGGTCCAGTGTTCGACGCCCCAATCTGACAGCGTCTGTTGCCATAACCGTGACGTAAACTGGCTACCGTTGTCTGACAGCAAGCAACGTGGATACCCATAGCGACTGAAAATCTCAGTCCGAAGTAATGTCAAGATTCGTCCCGTCGTGGCCTCTGGGATGGCGAATGCTTCCACCCATCTTGTGAATAGGTCGGTCACTACCAGGATGTTGGTTTTGCCACGTGATGTTCTGGGATATGGTCCCATTATGTCAAGCGCTACCACCTCCCATGGTTGGCGTGGTCTCCTCCCACGCATACTAGTGTTGGCCTTCTGGTTTGATGGTTTAGTGTAAGCGCAGATGGAGCATGCCTGGATGTAACTTGCAATGTCCCGTCTCATGAAAACCCAGAAGAACCGCCGACGAATCGAATTATAGGTTTCTGCCGTCCCAGGATGGCCTGCCTCTGCACCGTCATGGAATCTCTCCAGAATATGGTCGCTGTTAGCCCTGGGAATAACTATTACATTTGGTGAGTTTGAGATATGGGAGGAGTACATGAGCAGATTATTCTCAACTCGAAAACCTTTATAACACATCTTAAATTCATTGGGCACACCCTGACTGCTATTGGTACCCCTTGTGATCCATTCTCGCATCTTCCTGCAGTTTTCATCGTTTTCTTGCCACTTTCTAATTTTATCGATGTCTATTTCACCTTTAATATTCATCAAAACAGGGCCTTCAGTTTCAGTAATTGTTTGGGAAGGAATCTCTCTCTCCAGCATTTCGACTTCCCCAGGCATTGCATCACAATTCGGATGTCTTGAGAGACTATCAGCTGCTTGATTCCTTTCTCCGCTAACATGGCGTACTTCAAAATCAAAATCTGCAAGCAATAAGGCCCAGCGCATCAGTTTTGATTTGGTACCAGACACACTATTGAGCCACTGTAGCGAAGAATTATCCGTATATAGTCGGAACTTCCTTCCTTCTAAGTATCCACGGAATTTTCCGACTGCCCATACAACTGCTAACGCCTCCTTCTCCGCGGTACAGTACCTTTTTTCGGTCGGCAAAAGTTTTCGGCTTGCGTACTCGATGATATCTTTTCCATTCTTTTCATTCTCGTGAAATAATACTGCCCCAAGCCCTAATTCGCTGGCATCGGTCTGTAGGCATAGTGTACGCCTAGGATCTAGGTATGCTAACCTGGGGGCACCACAGATGGCCTTTTTGATTTGCCTGAAAGCGTTCTCTTCCTTTTCAGTCCACTTGAAATGTTGACTCCCATTTAATAGATCTGTCAGTGGCGTTGCCGTTGTTTCAAAGTTTGGCACAAAACTACTATACCATCCACACACCCCCAAAAACTGTCTTACTTGACGTTTTGTACGAGGCCTCTCCATCTCCTCTATAGCTTTGTTCTTCTCCGGCTGCCGTCCCAACCCTTCAGCTGTTAAAATATGTCCCAAGTATTCTACTTCCGGTGACATAAAATGACATTTCTTCAGCTGACAAGTCAATCCGTGCATCTTTAACCTTTCCAAAACTCTAGCCAAATGTTGTAGATGCTCCGTCAAGTTTGAGCTGTAGACAAGGATATCATCCAAATATACCTGGCAAAATTCCCCAATATAACCGGATAAGACTTCATCCATAAGTCGCACGAACGTTGATGGTGCATTCTTTAACCCAAATGGCATGACTTTGAATTGATAAAGACCTCGAGGAGTTGTGAATGCCGTCATGGGTCGGGAATCTTCTTCCACTTCGACTTGCCAATACCCAGAATTCAAATCCAAAGTGCTAAAGACCTTGGCGCCATTGACTTGTTTCAGCAAGTTCCTAAGGTCTGGCATAGGGCATGCGTCTGTGATGGTTCTTCCGTTCAGTTTCCGAAAATCCACGCACAGCCGATACTCTCCATTTTTCTTTTTTGGAAGTACTATTGGAGAAGCCCACCCAGATGTTGATGGTTCAATTAGCCCTTGGTTTTCCATCTCTTGAATCTTGCTGATTACAAACTTCTTTTTGTCCGGATTAATTGGATAGGGCCTCAACTTTATGGGTGTCTCATCCCTGCATGTTATTTTATGTTTGACTGTAGTAGTGTGCCCTATTTTTCCAGTTATTACCTCCGGGAACCCTCTTAGTAGCGTTATTAGTTTTTCCTCCTCCTCCTTTTCCGATGGACCAAAATTGATGTCGGCTGGTATTTCGTTTATATGTGGAGAGGTTGTATGGCCCCTACTCTCCATCCACCCCAACCTGACACGGTGGTCTTTTCCAATGAATAACTCATTGACTGTATAATCAATAATAACTCCATACCTCGATAAGAAATCATTGCCCAGAATTAGATCCGGAATCAAATCTTCGATAATATAGACATGTAATTCAATATTTATTTTTGAACACTTGGCTTTCAATACAGTCTGGCCGTTGACATTGTAATATATGTCTTTCGCTGCTCCCCGTACATTCGTCAAATTGTCCGGCTTAGTTGGTGTGAGTAGCTTTGCAATATGTGTATTCACAAAAGAATGACTGGCTTGTGTGTCCAATAGAGCAGTGAATTGCTTACTCTGAATCTCAATAGCAATGGCTGGACGGAGATAGTCCGAATCACCAGTGATTTGCCCTATGCTGCGAGTCTTGTGCCAGGTTTGGTCACGCCTGTGGTTGGTGGCCGACTTTTGGAGGTAAGTGCGGTTCCCGGTACCATCTTCCTCCATCCAAGGATGGACCGGATTTAGTTTTCCTCCGAATTCGGGCACCTATCTTTCAAGTGCCCAAACTTCCCGCAAGTGTAACACTTCCTCGTCGTTCCCTCCTCCGAACCACCTTTCCCTTTGGCTTTGACTTCCTCTTCCAACTGTTGCACAATTTCTCTCAAATCTTCAAATCTTGTGGGACGGGTTACCTTTACTAACGGTCTAATTTTATCATGTAGTAATTCTATTATAAAAGGGACAGATTCATCATGGTTTTGTAATGGGTGAACTCTCTTGAACAACTGTTGTTTTTGAATTATAAATGCACTAGCTCTCATGCCTGATGGTTGACTTTCCGTGAAAAGTTTTCTATTTATAGCAGCCTTCATTGTCTCTGAATCAAATCTCCGCAATATCTCTTTTTGAAAATCCACCCAATCAAAATTTAATCCTTTGACGTCATTAAACCAGGTTGCTGCTGAACCTCTTAGCTGAAGAGATACAATGCGCACATAGACCTCCTCAGGAAGATTCGTTCTGTTCAACATGGCCACACAAGTGTCAATGAATAGCTTTGGGCATTCTTCCAACCTTCCATGGAACTCCGGTAAACAGTCTCTGATTACTTTCGGATCAATGGGTAAACATTCAAGTGGTGTTACTTTTGCATCATTTCGAGATTCCAGCTTTGTATTATCAATCACTTCCTGTAGTTTTGTGCCAAGCCTAAGTTCAATCGTAGCTATTTTGCTTGAGAGTTCCCCTCCAAGTTTATCCATTTCACTTTTAGTTAATTTTAGTCCTTCTTCAATAGTAATAACTTTATTATCAACTTCCTGAATTTTGGCTAAACATCTGGCCTCGAGCTTTTCCAGAAATTCCTCATTTTTCTCTATTTTACTGGTAAGAACCTTAAGTTCGGCCGACTGGAATTTTATTTCCTTCGTAATACTTGACATCTGCGTCAGTAATTCAGATAATATATCCGTACTCACCGCCGTCAAGGAATCCCCCATCCGCTGTTTGCTGGCTTCTTCGATCTCTACAAAGAAATCTGCCGGATCATTTCCTTCTCTCCTCAATTCTTCTTCCAATCTCAACCTCAAGTCCGGTTTTGTTCCCGTTGTAGGCAGATTCCTGTCTGCTAACGCCTTTTTAAGGAGCACGATACTCATTTTTTCCATGAATATCTTCATCGTCGTCCTGTCACGGTCGCCAATTTGTCGTGTCGAAGCGATTGAATTAAATTATTTCATAACACTTTGCACTTATTTTATTCTTCTCAATTCTCATTCAGTTTCTCGTACTGTCATCAGAAAAACCACACAACAATCTCCCTCTCCAATACGTACATAGCAACCCCTTATGTGTGTTTTATTCCATGTTTACGATATTACGTCAAGCACCACATTTCACTTCCTGCAAAAGTCATCAAACTAATGCCACACCTACACTGTGGGTGGAGTAAACATGAGGTCTTTAAATGAAGTAAAATGCCTTGGAATTACCAGACATATTGTGAGGAACACACAAAACATTAGCTGCCCAGCATTAAAGAGTACAGGGGAGACCATTAACCTCCTCGGTCCTGGCGTATTGTATGCAATACACAGATGTTTGAATTTTTTCCACTCAGCAATGCAAAATATTGGCAATGCCACTTGCTGATAAGTGCCAGCATCACTGAGAAGTTTGAGTGGCAGAGATATTAACTCTGCAAACATGGCTTACAACGCAAAACATAAGTATGAAGAATTTTCCAAAAACAATGCTGGATATATCTTGGGACTGAGGAAGTTAAAGAGCTCAGGGGAGAGCATTAATGAGCACAGAGGAGAGCAAGGTGTTCTCTGTGCCCTGCTCTCTTCTGAGCTAATCTTCCCCTCTCCTCACTTATATCTCATTCTTTTCCCCTGGAGCTTTCCACGTAATTAACAATCTTCGCGCTCATTTTTCTATTCTTCACTTCAGACACATCACATCATAGGGAACATATATTTGTAACCTATGCTGCACAGTATTGAAGAAACTAGGATTTTTCAATCATTTAATAATGAGGTTCTCAGATGAAAAGTAAAAGAGAAATGCTACTTCTCTCTGGTTAGGCGATGCCTTAGATACGCCATGAGTATTTTGGACCCTGGAATGTAAGATTTGAGCAAAAAAAATTATTATGGATTGTTGCGTGCTTCATTAAAAACTGCTGGAAATGAACATATGGTATTTCTCAGATTTTGAGGGACTTGGATGGGAGCCACTAGAAACTTGGAGCCAACACAGTAGCATTAGTTTACTTGAGAAATTCTAAATAGGTGAGTTTCCGATTGACACAGAGAATATCATTTTAATGTGGTATTTTAAAACTCTGGATCTAACGGAAGCTATTCAATAAGAGAGATTGGGATTTAGTGCCAAAACCAGCTCAAGGTAAAGTGATTAATTGGAAGTGGGTGTTTAAAACTAAGAGAGACCAGAAGGGAAATGTTGTGACTTTCAAAGCTAGACTTGTTGCTATTGGTTACAGCCAAGTTCTGGGAATCGATTATAAAGAAAATTTCAGCCCTGCCATAAATAGAAAGGCCATAAGACTTATGGTGGCCTTAATGGTTGAGAATGATTGGGACTGTCGTAATGTGGATGTGAAATCAGCATATTTAAATAGTGAGATAAATGAGGATATTTACATGAAACAGCCAGAGGGTTTTGTTAATGATGAGTATCCAAATTTTGTGTGTAAACTAAAAAAGAGTATGTATGGTCTCAAACAAGCCGGTAGAGATTGGAATCTTCATCATCACAAGATTTTGACTGATTTAGAACCAAAAGATTCTGTTAGTGACCCATGTCTGTATTTTCATACATCTAAGAGAATGTTTGTCACAGTGTATGTAGATGATCTGGGAATGTGGGGGGAGCACCAACTAGTGAGTGTTTCTGTTGGATTGTTAAAACAGAAACTTCAAATTAGAGATTTAGGATTTATTTCTAATTTTCTGAAAGTGAAATTTTCCAAAGAATCTTCTGGTGGTGTTAAACTGAGTCAATGAATGTACATTGAAAATTTGTTAGATGAGTATGGATTTATTGATAGTAAAGGAGTAAGAACAACTTTATCTATGGTGATGAAAGACAATGGTAAACCAAAGTTTGTTGAGAAGGAATTTTGTGATAGGACAACCTACAGGAATACTGTTGGTAGCGTCAGACATGTAGCAAATATTTCACGTCCTGATATTGGCTACTCTGTGTGCAAATTAAGCCAAAGATTTGAGAGTCCTAATATGAGTGACCTAAAGGAAGCTAAACATCTGCTTAGATATTTGAAAACCACCAAAGAGTTGTCTATTTGTTATAGAAAAACTGGAGAACCTGTAAAAGTATATGTTAATGCTAGTTGGGGTGGTAAGACAGGGAAAATCTGTAACTGGATATGTGGTACTGTTAGCTGGATCCCCACCAATTTGAAAAAGTGTAGTTCGAAAGAGAGCTGCGCCTAACAATAATGAATCAGAAATAATTGCTATGGTTGATGCATTGCACGGAGTACAATGGTTAGACATTTTTCTAAAAGATGTTGGTCAGAGTAAATTTATGGAGAAGCCTTGTGTGATTTTTGCTGACTACAGAAGTAGTATTTTGATATCGAAAGGTGAGGGAATCTCTGATAGAACTTGACTTTGTGCTGTGGAGACAAATGTACTTAGAGAATCTGTGAATAATAATTTTGCAAGGTTCGAGTATGTACCCACTGAGGAAAATGTGGCAAAATTGCTTACAAAAACTTTATCATCAGTGTTAACCAGTAAATTTTTTCTTATGTTGGGACTTTGTTAAAGTCTTTTATATGACTATTATTAAAATGTTTTGGAACGAGGGGGAGTGTTGGAATTATTTGAATTTTGCGCCAAAATGTGTTCCTGCAACATTTTCATTGTTTTGAGTAGTTGTCTGTCCAATTTGCCATACCTTCGAGAATTATCCAAGTTGTGTCTTTGTTTGTCTTTTGTTTCTTTAGGATTCGAATGTCGTTGTAGAATGTTCTAGAGCCAGTGAAACTGGTAAGGAGACTGTGCGTAATGTGTTGAGTTGAGCAAGCGAATAAAGACCTGAGTTTTGAGTATTAATCCATTATTATTTGCCCCAAAACTCATAATTTTTTATATCATTCATGCAAACTATTATTATTATTATGGGAGTTTTAAATTTACAGTCTGCCAACCATACCCAGTAAAGATATGAGGTACCTTTTGCCAAGGAAAGAGGCTGACTAATGCAATCAAATTTGCCACCAGTCTTATATCCGTCAGGTTCGGATGGTGGGGTTCTTGTAGCAGGAGCCAATGAATCCCCTTCAAAAACCAAAACTCTCTGCAAATTACCCTATTCCATCCTTCTTGGTTGTGGTCCCTGCATTTTGTTGACATGTATAATGTCTTGATTCTGGTCATGTTCAACAACTAAGTGCGGCCGAGGGACAAGTGATAAGTGGTTAACTTTTTGGAGAATTAAGTGGACATATAAACATTTTAATTGAAATTTTTGTCTCTCTGAATCTCTTATTGTCCCCAGATATCTGTGGATGGCCCTTATGGAGCTCCATCTAGTCACATCTTCCGAGCACAACATGCTGTCCTTATTGGTACAGGTATTGGAGTGACTCCATTTGCATCCATTTTACAGTCTATAATGCATCGCTACTGGAAGGCTAGACACAGCTGTCCAAACTGCAAATTTTCTTGGGCCTCAGAAATACCTCCATCTGTGATGCACCTGAGGAAGGTGAGTAATATTTTAACCCTCTCAATGCTGCCCATATACATCACATAAATTTACCCCTGGACGGCTTTCTTTTTTTATGCAAAACATAAGTACTGATGCCAAATAACCCAGGAAGAATATTGGAAAAAATTTTTAAAGCTTTAATTTTGTAATTAGAATATGTATTTTAATCCATGATGTGATATCATGTCATCAGTCCCCTGGGCTACCTACATAGTGTGGGTTGCATATACTGAACATCCCAATTGTATGATGTATCTTCAATCTTCATGTTTTTACAGCAAATATCAATATAACTGATGCAGAAATCACATTTCATGGTGTTATGGATGTTCAATGCTCATTATTTTATGAATAAATGGTGAAATATTGTTAAGCTGAAATGAAAATTTTGGAATGTTTCAATCTAAAATCTTTTCATTTGGTAGCATTTGAGAAACATACATAATTTAGTACCTTACAGTATGGATAGTATATTAAAATTAATTTTATATTGAGGCCTTAGAAGAGGGAAGAAAAATTTCTGAAAATTGTTGGAATATGCAAATTATGTTGTCCATTGTGGAAAGGAACTTATCTTGTTGTGCTTGATTTCATATGCTTGATTTCCCTTACAAAATTTGTACTGGCGGAATCAGGAGAGGAGTTTCAGTATATGATGGAGAGTATTGCAAGAGTGGGGAAAGAATACGGAATGAAAATAAATGTTGGAAAGACAAAAGTGTTGAGAGTAAGTAAGAATGAAGCAATCATTAATAAATCCGTAGAAGAAAAAATTGTTGAGCAAGTGAAATCATTTCAGTACTTGGGAAGTTTAGTGACTGGGAATGGGAGCTGCACCCAGGAAGTAAGACAGAGGATATCTATGGGTAAAAAAGCATTTCAGAAGGTGAAAGAACTTCTGACAGCATTTGGCATTCCAATAGAACTGAGAAAGAGATTTTCTAAATGTTTTAAATGGAGTGTGGTGACTTACGGCAGTGAAACATGGACAGTCAAAAAGAAAGATGAAAAGTACTTAGAAAGTTTCGAAATGTGGTTGTGGAGAAAAATGCTAAAGGTGAAGTGGAAGGATAGAATGAGAAATGAGGAAGTAACTGCTGAGGGAAAACTGCTGAGGGAAATAAAAAAGAGGAAGAGAGCTTGGATGGGACGCCAATATTACGCCAAAATTGTTTTTTTAGAAGAATTACTGAAGGAAAAATAGAAGGAAAGCTAGGAAGGGGAAGAAAAAGAATGGGAATGCTCGATGACATAAAAAATGGCCGAAGTTACAGGCAAATGAAAGAAGATGCTCAGGACCGACTGCAATGGAGGGCATCCAGTTGAAACCTGTCAGAAGACAGATTCCACTTAAAAGAAAGAATTACTATTTCCCACGTAGTAATACGTAGTTATATCACAGTGTATAATATACAGTCACGATACATCGTGTATTTTTACCTATCCAGAGCGAGTAGCCAGTCCACATCAGTTTCCCCCTCCCATGTTCCCTCCTTCCCAATCCATGCCACTGGCCAGCATTGCCAGACCTAAGGAATAAATGCATGTGGGGTGTCAAGCCCGGCTTGAAGTCTAGGCAACTGCTCGGCACGGTGGGTATTTTTCTGCGGCAAAGCAACATTGCCAGAGCTGTGAAATAACTGTGGCAACACTAACTACATTTACCAATCGAACTCGGATCTGTATGAACTTGGACTGATCTGAACTTTCTAATTCAGGATAATAAACTCGGATCGCCTGTTTATCAACTCGAAAACTATAGAAATATCGATTTGAATCTGTTCATATTAAGTTGAAATCTCAGACAGGCAGAGAAAGCGAGCCCAGGTAGCCCACTTCTCATATCGATCCCACTACCCCGTCGTGTTTACCATACCGAGCTGAACTGGCCAAATCGATCTGAGTTCAATTGGTCCACGGCTGGAGAGCGACGTGATCACCATGGAAGCTGGGCTATTTGTATTTCTAAATACATTTTATGCTCTTGTGAAAAAAATAATATTGTAATTAGACATAACTTGGTGATAACTAAAAAAGACAGATGTATTCTGCAAAAAACTCTTCCCTGACGGAAGTTCTGCTGTATAACTAATTCATGCCTGGTGTGGAAGCACCACACACCCTTTGGGTGGCTTGCAGGGTTTGATGTAGATATAGATGAAGTCAGAGATGGACTGAATCCCCTACCCGAGCAACCTGACGGCAGCTTTTGTGGGTAGCAACAGGGACGCGAGGGACGCCTCCACGGACCCTGACCCCTCCCTCTTAATTAATGATTATTACCCCTATTAATGATATATTACTAGTTCCATCTTGCTGGAATGGGTTCGATCATACTAATAAAATTGGGGAGATGGATTGCTGAATGGATAGGTTCAAGAAGATATTATTTCCACATACGATTCAGAACTGGAATGGTAGCAATCCTGGGGATCAGTAGAGGAAGTGGGGAGGATGGGTAGAATCAAGAGTAGATGTTTTTTCTTGCATGGTTGATTCATTGTATTATAAATATATCTGTTATCTTTGTCCACATATTCCTTTTTTTTGCTTGCTCAGAACCTTTGACAGTATTAGTAGTCTTAATGGCATAATGAGGTGATGGAATCCTGCATGATTGGGACTTGGTTTAATTTTTCCCTTACAAATGCTCGTTGTGCTTCAACAGATTTTGTAAAGGATATCATTAGGTTTGGGACCATTAGGGGTTGGGTGAAATATGAAGAGCTTGAAGGATGCAAAGGAATCGATCATGACTCATGCATTTCCCGAAGCAAGGTAGGTTAAACAATATCAGTGCTCTAATAGTCTGATATCTTGTGCATGGGAATACTTCCCATGTGAAACAACAGACCAACGTAAGTTGAAAACTCATCATAAGTCAGATGTTTCCATTTCACTATCCTTGCTTTGGAAGATTCAATCATCTGTACTAGATGATCAGCGAACTTCCAGATGCTCCGAAAGTTCTTCCTCCATGTAAATCCTTCGCGAGAAAGTGAAAGTCTCTTAGGGAAGAATTGGAATTGAAGGGAGGTCTTGCCCTGACATTGAGGGCAGTGACGCTTTTGTTTACGCTGATGGGAAAGGGACTTCCCTGTATGGCAGAGCTGCCTTGGCCTGAACGTGGGTTGTTTTCCTTCCTCCTATTCAGTTGCATACCATCTGTAACTATTGTTGATCATTTCATGTTAATAAATAAGGTATCTATGCAGGGATTAAGACTAAGCTATTCACTCAGGCTGTTGAATATAAAAGTTTAAATATAGCTGTGTACAATTCTTCCAATTAATTGTCTTCAAGTAGTCTGAAGTCTAATATGAAAGCATTTTTTACCCATCTACGTTAGCCTTTATGAGAAAATTGGGATAACCCAAAAAATTCTGAATTATCAGATTTTTATCAGTTTGCTGTAAAATAAATGCACTGCTCACCCCAAGTATCATAGGAAAATGAATTTGAAGTGGCTGGTACTGGCCATAATTTTAGCTTTGTAAGCCGATGTATTTTTATCCATACAAGTTCAGTACCACAGCCCCGGAGCATAAAAAACAATTTTTTGATGAAATTTGAGTGAGTGTCATTGTTACCACCCTAGACAACATGTGTTGGCATTAAAATAATATTTATAGGAAACACATCGCATGAATGACAAATGTGTATAGGAACGTTTCCATATCAATTTCTCTGAGTGAAAGACTGTAAGCTTTCCATTTTTTTATTTATTTCTATTTAGGTATATCTGTGAAGGAAGGTCCAAATCCAAACATGAGAGGCTGGAAAAGGTGTAGTCACACAAAACAATAAAAGAAATAAGTAACATACAAATGATTACTAGTTAACAAAACATATTTAAAATATTTATTCCTGGTTAATTGAGAAACTTTGCCTTGGGAATGCATCTTCGTAAGGTCCTGCAGTAGTCAGATAGCATTTAGCTCTCCATTTCCCTTGATACCACTTTTTCCTTTGTGAAATTTCTTGGTGAAAACGTTCACTATGCTCCTGGCTTATGGCACCAAGGTTATCTGGGAGGAAGTCAAAATGATCGATCAAGAAATGTGGTTTCAGTAACGTATTACATCCCATACGGTGGTATGATTTCAGCAACTTGAGTAATATCATGATATTTTTCAGCCTCATAATTGCCAAAAAAAGTCTTGCAGATACATACTTGCAAATGTCACCCCTGCAATTTTTTCAGCATCATTTAATTGTTTGACGAAATTTGCATTATTCATTAATTCTCTAATTTCGGGTCCTACGAATATCCCTTCCTCAATTATGGCATCACTGATTTAGGAGAATTTCTGTTGTAAGTACATAAATCCACCCAATGTTTTGTCAATGCCTTTTAGGAAGTTTTTGACGAGGTCCAGTTTTACGTACTGTGGAGGTAGATATGCATTTTTCAGATCAACAAGAGGAGTGTTCACTGCATTCTTCTCTCCAGGCAGTAGTGCGTTGCAAATGTGGTATTTTTTACCAGAATAGTGGTTTTTTTCTGTCTCTGCTGTGCCACTTGCATAGCAAGTAGCAGCTATTTGTATACCTGAGCTGCAGGCCAAGCGGCATTGCATTTATTTTTAAGTCTCATCATATTTTCATCCACTATTATTTCTCACATTAGATTAGTGTCAAAAGCAGTTTCAAATCCTCGTATGTGTCCTCTTCAAGTCAACTGCATGAGCAATTGGTATAAATGGAAATTGTCTCCAAAGTGCAGAAATATTGCTTTTAGAGTAGCTTTACCTGAATTTTTCTTCATCCTCTTATGCATAGGTATACCTTCGATATTTGAACATTCTACACTTTGCTAATAGCCATTTTGATGCGCACAATCATTGAGTTAACATAGAACTAGTCCAATCTCAATCCAAGTTGAATTACCATGCATTTGCAGGAAATGCTCCCCTCAACTGAAGAGGTGCATATGGCCTGTTACACACTGGGAAAATTTTACTGATGCAACATTTTTGTCATTGCTGTTGATCCAGTAGTGGTGTAAATAAACCAATGGGGCTTATGAGCTATGCAGAAGAATAAACAATCTGAAGATTTTCTGCCAAGCAAATGCGAATCACGACTATAGGTATAGCAAAACTTCATACCTAGTGAGTATAAACATTTTTACAAATATCCGTCCTAAATGTCAGGAAGAGCAGCTCATTTTCATTTAATTTACGTTTTTCCACTTCTGAAATAGCAGTAAAAGATACCATTAAAAACAAATTACTAAGCTCAAAGGAGACATCTATCCATATTCTAGGTGCTTGCACAAAAAAAATTTCTTTAAGTTGCAATGCAGAGTCCTGAAAGAAGGCAAAGGAGACGTCCACGGGAGCCTCTTCCGCCAAGGTATACAGCCCCCTTAAGCGGAAATACAGGAGACATCTTCTGATCCAATTCAAGTAAATCATCTTCCAAACATGTGTAAACTTGTCTCCATCCCTTTTGTATGCCAGTTTGTCTTTTAAACGGATCGTAGTCTTGTTCCATAAAGAAGGCTTACTCTCAAGTAATTCAATCGACATAAACATCATACTTAATACTGCTAATCTTCAGGAATGAAGCAAAGTAGCAACTAGAAGGGATTGTGGCACTGCAAGTTAATAGAGCAACGAGAGGACTGGATGAAATTGCAAAACTATTAAGTTTCAGAAACCGGAAAACAAGACATGTGGGCAAGTGTGCATTTAGGAAACATTGAAACCAGTGCCGACCTCAGCTCTGGCTTTCGCAGTGTGTGTAACAGTGGCCTTACACAGTAACATGAAAATATAAACAAATTAAATAAATTCAGCTTTATCACTCACTCGATGGAGTGAAACTTGAGAAAATACATGCAATGCTAGAAGAGCTCTCATCTTGAACGTTTCAACTCGCGTTGACTCTCTGGGTAGAAAATGTTACATTGTACTGGCCTGGTGGTATGGGCACCTCTGTCATCCATTACGTACCCTGGCCATGCCGGCTTGAGTTATTCTGGCTATTTTACCGCTCATTATGTAAGCTCACCAATTCCTTTGCATCATAAAAATTTCAATGTGACTATATGACGCATCAGCAAAATCCAACCTGTGTGTGTGTTCAGCATTTAGGTGTTGTGCCATTATTTTGCTTGATTCATGTATTCCTTTATTTTCATCTCTCCAATTGTTATTTTTTCCATAACATTTTATTGGATTTGATTTTGAGGAATGTGAAAGAAACATGTTCCTGAAGTTATGTTTTAAATGTTTTTTAAATAAAATAATGAACTATCCATTTTGAAATTGGTGTCTATTCCTGAAGTTATATGCTTGTCATTAAATTCACCAAATATTAGCAAGTATGTCAATGTTATATCATTCAGATGATGCTCTGTAACTGTTAAAATACATTTTATATCATAATTTTACTTAATTTTATTTTGGGGTTAATCTTTAACAGCTTTTAATCATTTTTATCATGTGTAAATACGTTAATATTCCATAAAATACATATTATCAAACAGTCTGGAAAAATGTGAAAGTAGTCTGGAAAATCTGGAAAAGTCAAGGGATTAAGATGTCGCGAAGGAGGAGTTGTGTTTTGCAGGATTTATCTTTCTAGAAGTCATGCTGACTGCTGTGCAAGAAGTTTCCACTGTCCAGGAAGGTCATTATTTGCTATAGGCAATGTGCTTAAGAATCTTGCATAAAGGCAACTTTAATTATGTAGGTCTGTAATTTTCTGGTCACATCTGTTTCCCATTTGAAATATTGATATGAAATTGGCCATTTTCCAGCCTTGCCTTCAACTAATGAATTGACACAACTTTGGTCAATTTGATGAGTAATAAATGCTGCTTCTACTCTTCTCTAAACTGGAGTTCATGGTATTTGCAGTGTAAATGAGTTTTAAACTATCTTAAAATTACTTTTAAAATCATCATAGATTAAAAGTGGGAATTTGGTCTTGCTATTTGAATGTAATACCAGATAGGCTTTTTTGGTTTTCATATTATAGGGAGTACCTTTTTAAATGAAAAGGTGTTAAGAAAGGGATATCTTAATGAAATAATTATTGTATTTCTATTCAGGTTGACTTCTTTTGGATAAACAGGGACCAACGTTCATTTGAGTGGTTTGTCAATCTCTTGTCTCAACTTGAGATGGAGCAGGCTGAACTGGGAGGTGCAATGGAACGCTTCCTTGACATGCACATGTACATCACATCAGCTCTGCAGAAAACTGACATGAAGGCTGTTGGCTTGCAATTGGCACTGGACCTCCTCCATCAGAAGGTGAAAGACATTTTTACAGTTTTTAATGGAGTAAGATTTTCCACTTGACATTAGGTAATGTATTCTCATGTGTATATCATGAGCTGGAGGCAAGTACCCACACAGCAGAGGATATTCTAGGAATATTCTATTTTGATTCTCAATATGCCTATTTGGTTCCCAGGAACGTTGGTATCATTATAGTATATTCATAGAATGTTCTCAAATGATTCGCATAGGAATATACTTCTGCGAACATTCCTGGGGATATTCCTGGAATATTCTACCATGGTTTTCGGTATTATATCCCTTGTGAACTATAATGGGATATCCCTGGAATATTCGTAGAATGTTCTCCAATGATTCGCATAGGAATATCCTTCTGCGAACATTCCTGGGATATTCCTGGAATATTCTACCATGGTTTTCGGTATAATATCCCTTGTGAACTATAATGGGATGTCCCTGGAATATTCGTAGAATGTTCTCAAATGATTTGCATAGGAATATCCTTCTGCGAACATTCCTGGGATATTCTACCATGGCTTTCATCATTATATACCCTTGCGAAACATTGTGGGATGTCTCTGGAATATTCTCTAAAGTCGGCCTAGGAGTTTTGAGAACGGAATTAATGTACCACCCAGTACGCCATCTCGTCCCATATAATTTCCATTTAGGACTACTCTTTTGGTTTACCGTAGATACTCCGACTAACTTTTGACCCTGCCTTCTTTGACTTGTGAATTTGGAACATATTTTGACACGGCCCGAAAAGAAAGGACACAGGATTAATTTATGGCAATGTACATTAACTGTGGCCATTTTACCATATTCAGCCGCATGGAATCTGCTGTCACAATATATTCAGCATGGTACTAATACATATTCACCATATTAACGATTTTGTCAAGGCGAGTAAAAAAGTCTAGAAATAACATATACATATTTCTTGCTGTTATAGGCCCATTAGCTCATTTGGTTAGAGTGTCGTGCTATGGATGCATAGGTTGAGTTGAGAGGATGAGTGGGTTTGATGACCCCATGGGCCATTTTTTTTCTTCCCTTTTTTTACCTCTTTGACGAATTGTTATGGGTTAGTGTCATTACTTTTCAAAATGAAAAGAGAGTATAAAAATTTGTTTGATGAAAATGTTACCCTAAATATTCCTTACATTTAAATATCCCAGGAAAGTCCCCCAGGAATATCCCAGGAATATCCCAGGGAAGTACCCCAGGAATATCCCGCAGGAATATTCCTAGCATATGCTACAGGGCGGACATAAGGCATATGCTGGGAATATTCCTGGTATGTTCTGAGAAGATTGAGAACATGCTTCGAATATTCCAATATCCCTGTGAGAATATTCCAGGAATATTCGAAGCATATACCTCTGCTATGTGGGTAATCATTTCTCCAAGCACATATGCATCGATTCATCAGCATTTCCAGTAAGACGAGGGTCACAAAGTGACTCAACCACTTTCCCAGCGGCATCTCTTTTCCATTTACAAATTTCTAGATTGTTACTCACCAAAATTTCACTTTTGTCCACCTTCCCCCCTTGTTTAACTCGCTACCCAGCTGCATTGATCTTTTTCCTGTCTCTACAAACGCATTTACCATTCTGAATCTTTCTCTACTCTCTGATAATATTTAGCACTCCCTCTTTATTGGTGCCATTACCAATTTTATTTTGAAATTCTTCTTTTTATGCTTGCATATGTTTGTCACTTATTTGACCTTCTGTTATATGACCCACTATACATTGCAACTGTAGGTACATTATGTGGACATCTTCAAGTAACATCCAAATAAAATATAATCCCTTCATACACTAACTCAGGCATTCTTGTTGCCTAAAACTATTATTTCATCAGCAGAATTACAGTCATTTCATACCTCTTTCACTTTTCCCTGGAGTTCTTTTTCACTCTGTTACTCTTTTTCTGTAGCTTTTCATTTTTGGAGTTTTCAGTGTCTAGTATAATCATTAATATGTGAAATCCCCTGGAAAAGAAATCTTTGATGCCCAGACTCATAAGGTGTATGCTTGTCAGGTGCTTTTACCCAGCTGACCCATCATACTCTTCCTCAACAAATTCACTAACTTTGAGCTTTATTAAACTAGTCCCTGACAGACATGTCACTTTGTAGAAGAATTTGATGTTTGTATCTGTATAGTGAAGGCAAACACTTAGTACTTTTCTACAAAATATTTTACTCTCACAATGTGTTTCGCGGTTTTGCAGTTTTTGTGATAGTTGTGTGGGGAGAAGGGAGAGAAACGCCACTTTTTGAAAAGGCATGGAAATGCAGGTCAGGGGTTTGGGTGAGGTGAGTGTAATGTTCCCAATGGAAGAGTAAGCACAACCACATAGTTCCAGTGTCAGGAATACCACAAAACACTAATATGTCCAGGCCCAACATTTTTTCCTAAAACAAATGAATGACTTATGTTACATATTTTAAAGTAAATACATTCATTTTTCATTATGCATCTTACTAGTTTATTTGTATGTGCTCATTATCAGGTTATAATTATATGTAAACAAAATTACTCTTCACTTCATCATTTACAATTGACTTTCTCTTAGTTCATTTAATCAGTAGTGAAGAAGATACAGCAGTGTATTGCTAATGTCCAGAGTGTACAAAGACTCATAACCTCCCCAACAGCACACTATGAGTATGCCATATGTATACCCATCGCTTACCAACTTCTGGATGTATACCAGTATATAACTTGTATATCGCTACCTCTCTATGTACCTCATGTACTCAGTGATGTATACCAAATAGCTAGATGTCAGGTTTCAGGCTTATACAGTATGTGGATAAAACCCATATACTGTATACGTATGCCATACATGTACTGAAGGCTCCTAATGGTGATGGATGTATACCGACTGATCAGCCATATTTGGCATTCAAGTGTGGTAGACTCAATTCCTGATCAATTCTGCAAATACTAAAAAGGCAATCATATGAATTCAATTTGTAGTGCATGGAATGATTAGTTAAAAGCAGTATTGTAAAATTTTATTAGAAAAATGCTAATAGCTAGATAAAACTCAACCCTAGTAACACAACACTGTTGGCCCAATGTTTTCGTCCACGGTTGGCCAACCGTATGGATTGGCACTCTGCCCAACCGTTTGCCAACCAACCATTCCCCAACGATGGGCCAACAGAAAACCACGACATGGATCCAATGATAATTTCAATGACCCTTCACTGGGCCAACAAAAAACAACATCTAGCCAGCATTCTTAAAACAAGTTATTTGAAGTAAAAACAATTTATTTGTGGATTTATTGTAATGCATAACTCCAGATGACACAGTTTCCTGAGGAATTGAAATAAAAGAATGGAACAAGCACATATGAAATAGAACCTATTTTATTAAGAATTTGAATGTGAGCTGCACAAAATACTAATGATTAATTTGTTCAAAATATACATTGAAAAATACAGCTTACAATTAAATAAACAGAATGAGATTTTTTATAATTAATGAGTTTTATAGGACTGGGCTTTTATGGGCTACAACTTAATACTCATACTACTACAGGCATACCATAAAATATGCACAAAATTGGGTGTACCTATTCAAAGAAATTAATATTGTACTCAGTGATAATGCTTAGGTTAAACCTCTTCATCCTCATCCTCCTTACTGCTGTTACAAAGAAGCTGGTTCAATGTTGGTCCCAAGTTGGTGAAGCAACAGCTTTCTCGTTATAGCTTTGGTAAACAAATTTTGTTGTCCCAACGTTGGGATTAGGTTGGCACCCCAACTAACTAGCCCCAACATTTACCAAACGACCATGAAACAATGTTGGGCTGACAGTCTGTGCTACTAGGTTGTCAACGCCACTCAGTATAATGACAAACGAGCTTCAACCCATTCCAGCCTTGGGAAAATGAAGAAAGACATAATGCATAGCATACAAATTAATCACAATGTAACTTAACGACTAGACATGCTAAACATTTCAAAGAGAAGGCCTGAGCTGAATCGATGGTGGAAAATGTCTTTTTATTCTCACGTATATTCTACGGTAGGTGGTTGAGTGAAATTAGAATGTTAGAACAGAGATGCAATATTAATGATATTAACTTACTGCTGAATGCCATGAAAATGCACCTGCAAGTTGAAAGGAGCTAATAAAATTCAGGGCAATCAGCAACCTCAGTAGCACTGGTATCAAGTGGCATATGATGATTTCTATGAATGTGGAATTCATCGGTAAGATGATGCAAGTCATAGTTCAGCTCAGAAAACCGTATAGAATAACAAAGTTCATAACCATAATTATTAACAAGTAGTGAGAGGAAAAAATTTGAAACAGTGACTCAAAAACACCTCAATATTGGCAACAATATCAACCAGTATAGATTACATTTTGGCCTTGGTCAAACTTTTATTACTAACTCTCACCTTCGAATTAAGTTCCTTGTTCTTTTGTAATGCATAGAAATATTGAGCACTAAACAATGTGCAAATCATCTTGATAATACCGTTACCTTATGAAAATGAACAAACATTTCCTAGCACAATCACCTAAAATAACAATCTACAATCGACAACTTCCCTTCTCACTGAAGTAGCATTTCTTCACAGCGCCACCACTTCATAACTAAAACAGACAAATAATGGTAGAAGGGGTTGGCGTAACCAGACCACGATATCCAGGGCCAAGTTGGTAAACCTATTTCTAATATCCTTTGTTATTATTCAACAAGGAAACATAATCGGAAAGGATATTATAGGTCATTACAAAGGTTGTTGCCTCTAGGCTCTCCAACAACCTTTGTAATGATAATGATTTACATTAGCTCTAGAGCATCCATTTTTAGACTTTGAGAAAGGATGTGTTGGATACTGTGGTAAAATTTCTAGCATGACTGTTCTTGAGGAGATTTTGGGTAAAAGGAGAGGTGGAAACTATGTTTTTATATGATCTGACATGTTCTTCAGTGCATTTCATAAAATTTCTTCCAGTGATGCATGTATGCCAAATTACAGCTATTGAATTTTATTTTGTATTAACCAGACTTGAGAGACTTATCCTGTTTGTTTTTTCCATTAACTACAAATTTAGTAGGGGTTATGGGGTGCAGCTTGCTGCTTCAATGGAGTTTGGATGGCAGTTTGAAATATTTGTATTCATAATGGATGCAAACATTGAGTTCTATTGTTCAAAATGCCTTATGCAAATTTGAGGGATGTGGGTTTGAATCTTAACATTAGTCGGGGGAATAATGTTTTGCTCTATATTTTACCTTTATGCATTCACTCAAGTGGGAGTCACCTCAGCAGATGACACCCTCATGAGTGATATTGTCTTAAGTTTTTAATGTTACCTGATTAACACTCATCCTCTTATTTTCCTTGCTAGAAAATCTATTCCATGATAATGTTGACTCCCTGGTTTTTATAGGAAAAACGTGATCTGATAACTGGATTGAAGACTCGAACAAATGCTGGCCGTCCAAATTGGGACAAGGTCTTCCAACAGATAGTGGATCAAGATAAGGGCAAGGTTACCGTGTTTTATTGTGGTCCCCCTCAACTGGGTAAAGTTCTAAGGGTAAAATGTGATCAGTTTGGTTTCATATTCAGAAAGGAAGTTTTCTAGAAAAGATCTGGAAACTGGATTGTGTAATAATGTTCAAAGGACTTGGAATAATGTCTTCTTGTTAGTATTTATTTATTACCTAATTTTCATCGTTACTTTCATGAGTGAAAAAAATTGTGGTGTAACTAATGGAGGCTTTTGAATTCATGTTGTGCCATGTCAAAAGCTTTGGCCTTAAAGTTGGCTGAACTTTACAGTCAGCTCTTGAAATTGGCATGAAAGAGTTTGAATGAATGTGTGGGGCCTTATAAGGGATGACCATGAGCAGAGCACAATGAAAGCTCAATTACCCACATTCAGGGTTGCCTTTGATGATGTTTGCTCCCCGTATCCACTCTGTTCTTGTGCCCATTGGAGTCCTTTGAGCTCCTATTCTTCGCAGGTGCTTCACCATCCTTCAAAGAATGTGTGTCGTGTAGGGTAAGAGCCAAGGAGGTTGATAAGCTTGTGTTGTTTTGGTTTATTTTTTTCATGTTGAGCTTCAGATGTATTTTAATGACCACTTTGTTAAGGATATTCAAGTTATATTTGTTGTACTGAGAAAACTTGCTTGAATTTAAAATTCTCTCTGAAATAAAATAAGTGATATCGAAAGGTACCCAATGTGTAGATTACGTAGCTCCCATGAAACATGAGATGCCTCTCTTGTGAAGTATTTAAATGAGAATTGTTGCATGATTAGTCCATTTTAATTTTGTACAACTGTATGAAGTGTGTTTAGATACTTATGTTGTAGGAATTGTTTTGAGTGCTGCTGTTCTCTGAAGAATGGTATTTGATTCATATTGAATCAAGATGGAGCTGATATGGTGAAATCTAAGGGGACCATGCGCAAGAGTTAATTATGTGTAACATTTCAAAGTCTGTGTGTTATTTTCAATTTCTTGGACAAGTGATCATTATGCTTTTGCAACAAATCATTGTTATCATTGGGAATTGATACTTGAGTTTTCTACTTTCCAGTGAAGTGGTATTTCATTTAATAAATTTTATATGATATAATTTGTGTGCTTAGAGTGATAGTTATTTATGACTCTAATCTCATCTAATTATTTATCAGCCATATATCAAGGATATCCTAATGAATTCCCTGATGGGGCGTTATTCTAGCACTAATGCTAGAATAACGCCCCACAAGGCACTATTGGTCCCGGGACTTCCTGTGGAGCTCCCAACATGTCCTGATAATGTCCTGGGATCATCTTGGACATTCCGGATGTGCGTGCAGGATTTCAAGGGGGTTAGCCGGTTCACAAAGAGTACAGTAACAACAGGGCCGCCCACAGGGGGGATGTATGGCACAAGTTGCTCCCTAGCAATGAGGGCCGAAATGTGCGCGTGGCGTGGATTCAAAAGAAACTTATTAACTTATTGCTGACTCCATAGTGTTGAGCGGAATGTTATGCCTGTTCAGTCATTCTAGTCAGTCGTCCAAGGTCTAGAATTGAAGAGCCTTTTGGGAGCAGCTGAATATCATCATGGACTACAAGATCCTGTAAACTAGTGTCTGGTAAGTAAAAACTTTACTTATTGATTTTAAGTTAGTTTTCATTGTTTTTTTATTGTTTTTGATTTTCTACTATGTCTCATATTGATGTGTGTCTTTCTTAAGATTATTATACACGAGAAATAGTTACTTCATTGAGTTAAGCACGGAAATTTATAGGATCCCTAGCAGTGTCATAGCTAGTGTGTGTGCTGCCCAGGGCGGTCCTGGAGTTGGCGCTCCCAGCCCCGCAAAGAAATACATTTTGCACAGTGACACACTCTTTAAGTTTTATATACACTAACTAGTTTGTGTACAATTATGATATTGTTTTCACATGCTCATATATATTTTGCTTTAAACCCCCAACATTCTCGCACTTTAGAGGTGACAGTGTTTAACAAAAAAGCAAAAATAGCATATAGAGGAAAATGGTAAAAAGTTGTACAAAATGAAGATCATCTTTAATTCCGAAATTAAAACTACAAATTTCTACAAAGAAAATTTTCTTGCCTTTTTGTTTGCAAATTCTTCAATGACCCTGTCAAAATTTATTTTGTCTGTCAATTGTTGCTCTATAGATAGTATGGCAAGATTTCTCTAACGCAAGGTGCTCATAGTAGATTTTAGGTAATTCTTGATCAGTTTTAGTTTTCAAAAACTCCTCTCACAGGTAGCAACACTAACGGCAATTGTGAGGAAAATCCACAGCATTATTACTACATTTGGAACCGAATCCCCAAGGTTATACTTTTGAATAAACTGCAGAAGCTCAAGGGGGCCTTCTTTCCTCATCTTTATTCCTTCTTCAATATCAGCAACGGCAATAAAAGGCTCAAGTCTTTTTCTCTCATTAAGGAACTCCTCTTTATCAAAGTCATCATGATCGTGATCTATTTGACATTTATATTCATCATCCAAAAGATTCGACGGGGTAAGAAAAGCATATTTCTCAGCAAGTGCATGCAGCTGTTGAAATCTCGAAGTTAATTCTTGGATCACTCTGTCCAGTGAAGAAAACATTTCTCTCCTTAGTTCTATGTCGTATGGCAATTCAGCGTCCTGTGATCCTTCACCAACCATTTGTTTCTTTTTTCTTCTTTTGGGTCGACACTGACACTCCATGACTATTCCTGGATCATTGCAAATTTCTTTGGCATAGTGAAGACCATTATTCACTAGCTTGTCCCTGTTTTCAGATTTTTTTCAGAGTTTTATATCACATTTTTGTATGTTCAATCCTTTGGTTTGGAGATAAGTCTGTCTCGTTAATTTCTAGAAGGACGGATCCCCACAGGCCAAGAAAGCACAAAAAGGAAAATGATTGCAACGCTCCAAGTAGAACTCCAGCATCTGCCCTTGTAGTTGTATTTTCTGCATCACTATACTAGTTAACATTTCTAGGACACTTAAGATTTTTGAATAATGTTTCTTTACAACACTTAGAGCTTCTCCCCTCGCACTCCACAGAGTTTCTATTATGTGCTTCACACTTTGACCAGTGACTGAAGTTAGAACTTCCCAGCGATGTGTTGATGAAGAAAAAAATACAAACAAACGTTCCATGCATCCAAAAAAGGTAACAGAATTCACACCAACAGAAGCTGCATGAACACCTGCCAAATTCAGCGAGTGATTTGTACAAGCGACAAATTCTGCTAGTTTCTGCAAATTCTGCTAGTATTAATTTCCTTGATGCGTTTCTGAACACCAGTATCACCAGTTTCTGAACACCAACAACACAGAACAGCCATCACCACAGCGTTATCATATGCTTGCCCTCTACAATTTTGGATATCAATTCCGTCTTTCTCTAATTTTTCTAAAATCATTGTTAAAATATTCTCGGCAGTTTTACCCTTCGTTTCAATGAAATTGACAAATGAATCCACAAACTTCACTTCATCTCCATCGATCACAACATAGCGTAAAACTTGGCTCGTTTGATTCTTATGTGAAATACCAGCAGTGCTGTCAAATATCATGGAAGAGTACTTTCTGTTGCTTCAAGTTCAACATCACACTCGTTTTTCTTATGATTGACTCCTTCTCGATGGCCTCGTAAAGCCAAATTCTGTTTAGCTAGGAATCTAATAATATCAAGCAATCTTGTAAGGATTGCCTTCCACTTCTTCACCTGGCTTTCATCAACTTCTTGTTCTTTTTTATCAATTGTTGCTCCACCAGCAATCCTAATTTCCAATTCCTTCCATTGTGTGATCATAATATCCACGTATTCGGTGATAATTTAAGTTATGCTTCGGCTCGGCAATTCCGCATGAAATCATTCTTTAGCAATGGGTACTCATTCGAATTTAAGCCGGAGGCTTTTAAAAGGAGTATAAGTATGAGGTTTTATCATCCTGTCTCTCAGAATGGCAAAATAATTAATAATTAGGATAAGAAGCTCCGAGCAGTGTTCTTGTTGAGTATACTGACAGGGCAGTTTTTTTCACATGGCGATCACGGAGGCCGGGGGCTTCGTGAGTGCTATCAAGTAGAGAGGGATGATGGTTGCCATGTCGGAAAAATATAGCAATGGGACCTCATTCTAGATTCACACGGGGGCGCTATAGCGTGGGATATAATAATTATCATCTTTGGCCATTAATCATGAAAACATCACTGACAATTGAAGTTGTATTATTACTTTGGGTAAACTAGGTACGGCGACCGACAGGATATTGAACACTGGTAGATAATTAACCTCAATGTGTTTTGAAATAACTACAGAGGAAGCATTGTATTGGCAGTGATTAGAACACAGATCCCTCGATATCTCGCCGAGTGTTTACATGCAATCGAAGTTTCTTTATCAATAAGGGTTTTTAAGGATATAAAAGATTAAAATAAGAAATACTGCTGGATACATAATGTCACAGAGACAGTCCAAATCATGCACTAAGCTCCAGAGTCCGCGAGGTTTTTACCAATCACCTTTGAACTCTTAGAAATAAGCACTCTTTGACAAAATATTAGTGTACCGGGACTGGGCACGGCATTACGTTTGCAGGGCCTGTGCGTAAATTCCATCGAGAAAAATCAATCACCTAAATCTGGATTCTAACACGGATCTCTCGATACAGCGCCGAGTACTTAAATAACATAAAAATGCTTATACTTCCTCCGACGTATTTTTCTGTAGCCACCGCACCCTAATATCCCTCAGCCACTTGCATTTCTTTATTGCCCCGTTGCCATGGCACATGCAACTGCACGGAAAATGCTCCAGTCAATCGTTTCCAGATGTTGAGAACAAAGAGGGAAGGATGCCACTCGATATGGAGGACTTGAGCTTTTCCGAGAACTATTCGAACCTAAGCTAGCCAGAGAGTGCATTAGCGTGGTTGTTTAGTCGTGTTTTCGGAGCGTGCATGAACGCAATTGTTGCAGAGGACCAAAGAAGATGCCTTCGGCTTTAATACGACGAGAATTCCCTTCAAGTTTCACCTGTTTTAGGGGGTAAGTTAATTCCCTGAATTTTCATCATTGTTTCCTATATTAAGGACTGCTTGCTGAATTCCCATTGCATATCCAAGTATCCTCGTGGAGTCGCCCACAGATATACTGCGGCAGAATTATGGGAATATGATAAAAAAATTTGAACTCTCCACGTTAAATAAAACGTCATGTCATGGACTAACTATGGTATAACTTCTCCTCCACATCCAATATTCAGTTTTTCTTCGATGAGCGTGGGAAATGCGGTAGTGGTGGCGATCTTACGGCGGAGTTTAAAAAAATTACAAAATATTTATATCCATATATTTACAAATATTTCACTTCAGTTAGTTTAATATTCTACTTAAGTATGAGTAACTCACACGAGAAAGAAATTTTTACAGCTGCTGAGTTCCCTGTATTTGTTGAAGTCAAAACTAACTTTGTGAATCAATTCCAAAGTTGTATATTCTTAGCATACTTGCATGAATTTTTACGAATTAGTAGCCAAATTTGCTAATCTAAGGTTGCTCAATTAAATCAAGGAATTATTAAATCTTCAGGATAAAATAACGAATTAGACAAGACTGAAACTAGCGATAGAAAGGGAGCAGACGACAAATCCGTTAGTATTTGAGTTAGAAATTCGCTTGAAATTTGCCAACGCTCGGCAAAATACAAGGAGTTCATCTCAATGATTAAAATTTTGTGATATCTAACGAACATTTACTTTAAAGAACCACTGCACATAAAATCAGGGACGGCGAATGCATGCTGAGAAGTAGCCGCTAAAGGGCTCGAGGGTCGAGCGGTAGAGGGTCGACTCCCCTCCCTTTGGTTTGGGAAGTCTCAAAGGGTTACGCGTCCGAAGGCCTATGAACCTGTGTTAATTTTTTCTCCAAGTTTACTTTTTGGGAGTTGCTCCAAACTGATTTGTGCAATTACATAGAAAATATTCCCCTTTCTGCTTAGTGATACTCGAAAAGTCAAGTCGAATGAGTCCCCGTTTCTATTTTTAAGCCGGTACTGATTACCTACTGGAACATTTCAATCACAGTACATTGTGTACTGAGCATTGGCTAAAATATTCAGTCAATCAAGTATTGGTCTTTTCTTTGTGGTACTATGATGTTTTCCTGTATGATTCTTCATTCTGTAAACTACTTCCAACTAATTACATAGGAACATTTTTGCCTGTTGCTTAGTAATACTAAACCAGACTAGTGAGAATATTCCTTCTTTCCGGTTTTTCTATCGTTACCATCATCAGCTTAATTCAATTGTGAATTGGATTTTTAATTCTACACACACTGATAATTTCTTAAATGTTTGCCGTGGCAGATTTTTATGGAACTTCCCTCAACTTACAGATACCGAGATGAGAAATAAAGTGGGTCGGTACCTGACAGGTGCCAGTAACCGAGATGGAGGATGGAAGATGAGGGATGCCACTCGTGAAAAGTGAGAAATATGTAAAATGTTTTGATTGAATGAAAGAATTTCTCATGAAATGCTTTTCAATAGGTTTGTTCAACAATTTTTCAATTTGAGAAATCAAAATATTGTGCTTCAGAAGGAGTAATGACTATTATCTTAATGTTATTCTCTTCGTTGTTCATCCTTAGAGAAGGGTTTTAAAAGTGACAAGTTTTACAGCACGCCAAAAACCCCTATTTCCATCTTGAATTGATGTGTGACGTCACAAGCCTGTTGAAGTAGTGCAGGCAGTCTCTTGTGGTAAACCAACTGAAAACAACGGGCTTGAAGAGGAAATTTGATACGCTGATGATTTCTTAAATGTTTGCTGTGCCAGATTTAAACACTAGGATGACTAGGATACCCAGACTTTTCAACATTATTCATCGCCCAAAGTGGGTCATTTTGACCCACTGTAATTAATGAAATTATTCCTCACTTTGCACTCTTAAGTTTACATTTTTACAGTTTTTACTACAAACTGCCACTCTTTCTCTTCACATTCATCGATTATTTCACTTTATAACTTTCATAACTTTGACAATATTGATGATTTATTATAATATATAAACTTACGGCATTTGTGTCAATTTATTGTTTTTTCAATTTTATTTAATTTTTCTTGCTTATTGTGTCATAGCTCAATATACTACGAAGACTTTTCACATAATTTAATGCATATCTATTATTTTTCAAAGTTTGGTTGCCATAAATAAGCTCAAAATATTAATTTTCGGTCAAACTAGGAATTTTCCTGAAAATGAATAGTAACTACCTGAGGGATTCTTATTATTGCAGTGATGCACATTTATAAATCTGATGTATTAGGAATAAAAATACATTGTATTGTTTATTGTTTATAATAATAATACTTATTTTACTGTTTTTTGTTAATGCCTTTGGCACATGTGTATACACATTTTTGATGGCACATTTCCCGCTGGCCTCCGTGTTGCAGAATTGGCCTTTTATTTCCTATATAATTCTCTGTACACAGTACTGTTTGACACCTCAGCCTGTTTGCATTTATAATTTCCAAAGGTTGTTCCAGACCCCATCTCTTATTCGTGTAACCATTGCGTAGTTTCTCTGCAAGTTGTTAAATGAAATTTATTCGTGAAATTTTCCTCCCAGTGACAGCCTTGTATATCACAACGGAATTGATTGCTGCCAGGTCTAGAATGTTATGGAAACTATAAATAGGCCATCTTATTGATAACGCTTTGACTATGTACTGTGTTGCAAATTTTTTCCGCTATGTCCCACCCCATATTCATTGCATTGTAGTGTGACACAGGGTGAGGAATATTTTCTCAGAATTAGTTATACTAGCTGGAGTGAAGAGAAGCCAGTACTAGGACCAATTCCCCACAATTTCCTTGCTAAATCATTAATGTAACTTCGTAAGATTTCAGTACTCTTATGGAATACAGTTCCCCATGCATTTTTTTGAGAGATTGGTACTTCTCTTCTATAGCGATTTACAGTTCCAACTAAAATAGTGGATTTTTCCTTGAGAAATTGAGCCAAATTTGAGCGATGTAAAGAATAGCCTGTGTTCATATTTCTGCATTGGCGAAGAAAAGGCAGCATGAGACGCATACTACATAGTCTGAAATTCGTTGACTAATTAGACGGTTATCCTTGACTGCGTCGTCCTCGTCCTCTACATACAAGATGCAGGACTTTTATGACAAAATTTTGTCCCACCGAAATAAAACATACCTACCTATTACAACAAAGTTGTGACAAATATGAATATACAAATGAAAATAATATAAATCATTTTGCCATTTAGCTCATCTTTAGATGCACTCTTTCTTGTGTCTTGATCACATTCATCGTCATTTTCTGAAGAATCGGTTGATTCTTCACAAGTTTCAAATTTCTGCTCATCATTGGAGCTGTGAAATAAAAACTCTCCACCATCTGAATCATCCTCCTGAATCATATGCAGCTCCACACGAATTTCAACAGGTCATTATGAGCGACTCGGAGACATTTGAATACAGAGAACTTCAAAACCACTATCACCAGAAAACTCAAAATTTTAGCTACAAACTTCACTCTATGGAACAAAGAGGAAGACTGAAGTTGTATAATCCACTTGTCATTCGGAGAGAAAAAGTAGAGCTTGTGGCAACAAAGTGAGCATAGTCCATACGTTAGTGAGGAGCAATATTGTATTCTTTGCACTCTAAAATAGTGATAAGGTACACTGTGTACTGTCAACAAATTAATTACTAAATATGCCATGAATCAACCGGAAGAAAAACGAGAAGGGTGGGGATACGAAGTGGAAGGAAGGAATATGAGAATATTTTTGAAAGGTGATCCAGGCATGGAAGGTAACCAAATGAGAAAGATAGGACAAAGTGGGACAGACAACCAGTGCAGCAGAATAACTAGTGAACACAAATAAAAAAGAAGTTTTGGTGATGATACAAAGTGCAAATACATATCTGGGTCAAAATGATCCATATGGGCATTCTAGGTCAATTCTAAAAAAAACTAATGTACGGATTACACCAGGAAGGTAAAAATTTTTGGACATAAAGGCATGTTAAAATGAATAAAAGTCACGGCAGGAAATCCTACTCTATTTAAAAATGAAATAAAAAAATAAATTTAAAATCACATTTGGGTCAAAATGACCCACCTAGTTCTAGTGTTAAGGCCAATGGTGGGTGCTAAGTGGTGTGAATCTCTCACGCGAGATGGCGACAGGGTAGATGACGATCAGCTGAACTACGTATCCGAACAGGGTAGATGACGATATACTGAACTACGTATCCGAACAAATTCTCATCTTCCCTCCTCCTGGGTCTTTCCCCTCCAAGACCCTCTGGTCCACCCCCAGTAACATGAAACTGTGAAACCAACAGAAGCTATTAGAGAGAGGAAATGAGGTTAATGAGTTGAGTTAATGAGTTGAGAAATGAGGTTAGAGGTTAATGAGTGTAACCAGATACTTTATTGTGGAGAGAATTCTAAGCGAGCCCAATAAGGATCATGGAAATGGTCAGCAAGACTCTGGCTGAAATTTTTTTTTGCCTTTTTTCCCCTTCCTTTGGGCCGTAAGAGTGGGCAAAAACAATATCTAGAGAGGGCTGCAGGGAAAAATCGCCTAAGATCTGTATGGCTCAAGCAACGGGAGGCGCATGCTTTTTTCACAGATGAGGTATGTAGTTCAAACTGTATAATGGTCGCCGTTGGGTTGATACGCTTTTGTAGATAAAGTCAGTGTGCAATCGATTAGTAAGTTCAGTCTATCATGATTCCGAATAGTAATTTGTGTCTTACAAAGTGGCATTTCTGCCGGCACAGCCTAATAAATACGACAGAGGGCGTTCTACAGTGTTCCACTTTACATGATGTTTAAGGCACTTCATACGTGAAAAAGAATATGCGTCCCACTTCAGAGCAGAGCGACGAGGGCACCGATAAAATTTTGTCCGTCTGGTATCTCACAAATCGTGACTAACTTGCTTAGAAATCTGATTCCCTTCCAAGAAGGACTGATATCTAGCCATCGCATTTCAATACATATGTAAAGAAAATATTTCACTTTCTGGATTATTCCCGCCTTAAATAGTTTAACTTTATAAGGAATCATCCATGTATTTTTCCTCCTGAAATATTCATAGATTAAAAAATTTTTTTTTCTGGAAATGTTGACTGATGTGTTCGAATTATGAATAGGTTTCATTTCCCAGCAGTTAATGTCTTGTTTATCTTTGGAATAAATTATCATTTTTGGTGTATCTTCCTCTGAAAGCAGAGTCTGGAATCATGGTCGGAAGAAGAAGTCAGTCAACATTATTTTTATATCCTAAAACACATATACCGCAAAGTGTCAAACTATTTCCTTCATGTTGTATTACTTTATACTATGCATTACAGTTCTCATAAATGAAACTATTTATTGGATTTGGATTTAGATTTTTATTTCTTTATAGTGCAACCAAGCTAATCATGTACCACTCATAATGACATATTAGATTCCCTGATTTCCATTGATCAACATACTCTTGGGTCAATTATTTCTGGAAGCATAACAGTATTGAAGAAGAAAATTAGTTTCTTCTCCATGCGATTCTCCCAGAACTTATCTTTTAAAATTCTCTGAATTTTGCAATCTGTCGGAGTCCAAACTATCAAATCACAGAAGTGATGGCGAGAAACATGCGATTGCCCCTGAATTTGATAATAGTAATCATGATTTTTCTCCAGTTCAAGGTTTTAATCCAAGCAAAAGTATTTTATTTCCTGGGCTGTTTTTTTCAAAGTCATATTTTGCGATGATTTTGGGCACTTGACTTCAATGATGTCCCCATCGCCCCCATCGGAGTCAATCCGTGGGAGTAGAAGTGTACCCCTTGAGTCAGTTCCGGTTATTCTTGAGAAAAAACCATAGAAAAATAGCTGCACCCCAGTCTTTGCAGGACATCATCATGCTATCTTGGTGTGAAATATGATACAAAGTGACCATGAGCGGCTTGATACTGATTCCAAAGGTGGAAAGACAATTTCACTGATGAGCAAAAATAAACTTTTGGTGGATATCTAGGTATTCAACAAGCTTACTAAAACAATTGATTCTAGCGGATTCATAATATTCAAACTATTTGTCTCCATCACCCACCGTTTCGAGATATTTGACATTAACATTTTATCTATGTTTAGCATTGCATCAAGACAAACAACTCACTAACCAAAGTTTCACTTGATAACTTATTTATTGTATATAGTTATATACATATATAAACAATGTACTTCCTTAATTTAAGGATTGTTGGCTTTACCTTTTTGCATTGGCATTGCGTTTGTGCTGAGCATTTGGAATGTCACACTGAAGTGACCAGCAGTAGTCAACCAACATGGCTGCACTCCATCGACACTGATAGTGTGACTCCACCACTGAGATGTCCTGATGAAATCATTCACCATGCTCATCGCTGACTGAACCCAGGTTTTCAGGGAAGAAGTCAAGGTGAGAGTCTAGGAGATGAATTTTGAGGGACATTTTGCAACTCACAATCAGCAGTCTGTACTCACTAATGCACTTCTGCACAGCATTCACATAGTCATCACATTTATAATTTCCAAGGCATTTGACTATAACTGACTTGAATTCCACCCTTGCATCTCTTTCAGTACCACCTAGTATGTCTTGGAAATGGCTGTCAGCAATGATATTTCTTATTTGTGGACCTATGAACACTCCTTTCACTTTCGCAGAGCTAAACTCCGGGAACTTGTTGCGCAGATACAGAAAAGCATCTGATTGTGAGTCACTGTCCAGAGTGTTCATGAAATTCTTCATGAGCCCAGCTTAATATGAAGAGGTGGCATGATAACTTTCTCACGGTCTACCAACGGCACACGAACAACGTATATACTTTCTGGTTGCATTCTCTCTCTGATTGGCTAATTCTCCTTTATGTAGTGGTGCTTCCTCTCTTTGTTGATGAAGCAGCAGTACTTATTTAGTACCCTGTCTGCATTCCCATGAGGATAGCGATTACTTTTAGATCACCATTGTGACAGCACCCCTTAACTGGCAGCCAAAAGGCCTATTTTTTTTGTCTTGAGGTGAATGTGTGTTTGAATGAATGAGTGGATAAGTGAACGGTGAATAAGTAGTTCGCCTTGCTCACACCCTGTCACTGATGTCAATGCCCTGAGCAGACGACTTCAGCGCAGGGAATGATGGGTAGGCAGTAAGACATAAAAGGGAGTGCACCCGCTCAAGAAAGGAGAGAAATTATGGTGAACGGTTGGAGGACACAGAGAGCAGTGAACAGGCCAAAGTCTTCCGAGAAAGGGAAGAGTGGGGGGGGGGGGGGCCTTTGCTGAGGACGACGCGACGCCCGTTCCTGGGTGCCTGAGAATCGAATAACGGAAAGAAGTACCTGCCGTAACCCTGTAGACGCTATCTACCGTCTGCTGGACAGCGAATCTTCCTCTGCTGATTCTTGCCTGAAGGACCGCGTAAGCAAACCACGCAAAGTGGCCCTGTCCCATATTTCCTCGTGTGAAGCTTTGAGAAGCTTGAAAGGAGTGCTTTGGTGCGTGCCTCGTGTTCTCTCGAAAGTAAACGTGAAGAAGAAGAACCGTTTATTTATCTCTCACTGTGAACTACCAATTTAAATTTCAATGTCAATTATATTGCCATTTAAGGTATTGCTCAAGGGTGTTTAAATTTCAATGTCAATTATTTTGCCATTTGTGTATTATTCAAGGGTGTTTAAATTTCATTATTGCGATTTCTTTAGTGTAATACCATTGGAAGGGTATTGTTGTGTTTTTTTAGGGTTTATTTCATGTTCTTGTGATTGGCTAATTAAATTTGTGAATGTTAAAAGGAAATTGGCCTGGTATTCTGTCATTTGAGGGGGGAGATCCGTCACCTTCCTCGGCGATTCTTTCTAGTACCTTCATTTTCAGAGCCTTAAGCGAATCAAACGGCGCTGGTCGCCTGAAATCTCACGCTCCCGCATCTGGATCGGAGGGGGAGTGGTGGAAGCAGGTGTGTGGTTCCTCTGACTCAGATAAAAATAATTACGTGTGTGCCGCCCCGCTTGCTAACCTCGCTTGTGCTGGCGTCTTCGGAAGTTGCTGGGGGGGGGGGGGGGGGGGGGGGGCGGAAGCTTTCCAGGGAGGTGGGACCGGCACACCATAGATACGCCAATTGTATCTACTCGCGATAGCTTATTTTTTCGAGGAGCAGCAACATGGTTTCGTAAGACTCCTTCAGAAGGCCAGAACATCCAATTAGTACTGACGCATACTGGTTTCCATTGTACAACAATACTGCCTTCAAACTTTTCTTGAATCTGAAAGCAATCACCATGCTTTAGTGCTGTGTTCAACCCCAAGGTTAGACACAAGACCTTGAACATCCGAGCAATAGCAAAAAGTATCGCTCATTGCAAAGAACTTCTCGAGCTCTTTATGTCTCTGATGAAAGTGTAAAGTTGCTGTACCCGGTGCAAGCAAATGACATTCTGTAAAGGTGCGTTTACACTAGCGAGCGGCTCTAGGGAGTTATTCCTCGAGCTCCTCGCAGAAGGGTTTACACTGACCGCGATAAATCCCCCGAGTAGCTTCCGGGAAGCTCCTCGCGCGGCCTTTTCTGGGGGCGCTCCCTCGATTTCTCGCAAGACCGTTTACACCACTGAGCCGCCCGCTGCGATCTATGGGGTCCCAGCTCATCTTCTCTCCGCAAGCCCAAGGTGCAAAAAGAATGGAGACTTCTTGTGGAGGGTATGCGTGGTGACAAAAAATTTTTGGGAAAGAAAGTTGTCAACCTTTCGCAAAAATTAGAATTTCACGGAAATTAGCGTCATAAAAACCATAGGAACAGAAGCGTCTATAGACGTGGCTTCGCTACAGATCTTGGCTCCCCATTTCCATTTCTGATGACCAAAGTCGCTCTCGGAGCGTGCTCCCTGAAAAGTGTTTCGCTTCAAGAATGCCATCGAGAAGGGCGATTATCACTGCAGCAGCCACTGCCGTACTTTTGCTAAAGAGAAATAAAAGGAGCAGGGAATGGGTCAAGGAATGGGTGCAGAAGAGAGTTCGTTTGGGAGCATATCACTCCTTACTGTCAGAGCTTCAGGTTGAAGATACACAAAATTTTCTTGTGTTCATCTACATCAACATCTGCGTCATACCCTGCAAACCACCCAAAGGGTGTGTAGAAGGGGGTGCTTCCACACCAGACATGCGTGAATTATACGGCAGAACACCGAAACTACATTGAAACCAGCGTATCACACATGCAACGCGCCGATTACAAATCTACTAACCAAGAAACGTTCCAGCGTGCCAGGGAATCAAAGACTACTACTACAGATTCAAAATATCGTGCATAAATGAGAACATCATGTATCAGTAAGAACGTAGAAAATATAAATAAAAAGATCTACAGTCTAGCTAATGTCACTATTTGCACTATTCATGACGACGATCATAGCTGTTATGGTCCCGAATAGTACGCTGAAGAAACGACATTTTATACCTATCGGTTCTACAATATATCTCTCTAACTTTATTGGCGCGATCTAATCTGCCGTGAGAAGGGACAGACGGGACATGACAAGCGACTATTTTAAACACACAGTTGGTATATCATTGGTAAGTGTGTGGGACTTGAAATGAAAAGTCTGGAAAATGCACCCAGCGGGAAATCAGGGAAAGTATAAAGACGTTAACCAAGCAATTCAGCTTGGCCTTTTGTTAGTGCCAGGTCCCGTGTGAGGTCGCAAAGTTCAGCATTATTCATCAAATGAATATCTTCTCCAGGTTGGCAATAGATTCATCGGTGCGAGATCGAGGAGAACTTTCGCCTTCCGAAAAGGCCCTATCCTCATACAATTGGTAGTTTCTTACTTAAGCAACGGCAATCGGGCCGGCCCTTGGCCCCCATCCCCACGCTGTGACGTCACATACGATGTAGCCCCGTCTACGATGTAGCCGTCAGCGGAGCCGTTCCTTGCTGGTGAATCGCTCGGCGGACGGCGGCGGATCGACGGCTGACGACGTTCCTCTCCAGGGAGGAGAATAAGCAGAATTCTTTTTCCCTCCATTATTCTCTGTTGGCCTCTTTGGATTCTCGATTTGTTTTCATCATCATAGCTGTCATTCTGGGACGATGGAACCACAGCTATCGGATCGATCCTGGGCCTCGCCAACGAGTGACCCCGTACGGAAGAATTGCCTTTGTTCGAGCCTTGACAACGCTCTTATCATCCCGTGATGGACGAGGAAAACTTGTCGCGATATAATCTCTTTGGATCTACGAAGGGGATCCGATTGGGTCCGACGAAAGGAACCACCACGCTTTCATTGTCTCACTGCTGGGAAAACCACGGTGGTGCGAGTGAAGTGGGAAATGGTCCTTTGGAAATGTGCCATTGCCCAAATGGGACCCATTCCAGTGCCCAAATGGGACCATTTTTCCTCGTGCGAGGTAGGCATAACTCGAGCTTTTCAAAAGAATGTACTCGCATGCTGGCGCCTTCCGAAAAGGCCCCATCATACAATTTGCAGTTTCTTACTCACTTAAGCAACGGCAATCGGGCCGGCCCTTGGCCTCTCTAACTGCTAGACACGGCGATGTTTTCCCTCTTACATTCTATCTGTAATCTTTATTTTGTTCGTTCAGTGGATAGAAGTATAATGCTCATGCAAGCAAAACAGGCCAATTTCAATCTCAAGACATCGGCTGGACTACCTGTAATTACCTCTTTTGGCCCGTTCGCCCTACCGCCCGGGGATTTCCCTATGGAAATAGTTAACATATATGGAAGCCTGGCGCTAAAGGGTATTTCATTTGCCTTTCGACAAAGAGATTGGATATTTATCATGTTCTTACAATGTTTATTTTTATCCATTCCGAATTATCATCCCCCTATCAACATTACTTCTTCATCCACCCCTCTACTAGCATTCCCTCGTCCCACGGTCATACCCTCCCTTTATCTGTGCATACATCCTAATGTGAAATCCATGAAAACTGTCGAAATACACTTCGAATCCTACATTCTACGTCCACAGCCATGATAGGAAAGTTCTTTTCTTTTGGTCATTTACGTTCTTAACCCAATCAATCTCGTGTCATTGTCCATGCGACATGTGAATAAGTAACGACATTACTTTGTTCTCAAGTACGCATGAAATACTTATCGGATACAGGTGAAAGTTAAAGATAGGCTGAAGGAAACGCTCTTATCATCCCGTGATGGACGAGGAAAACTTGTCGCGATATAATCTCTTTGGATCTTGGCGATTGATTTTGACGTGAATTTACATTGCAATTCATTGGAACACACAAAAATGTGTATTGTTTTTAATACCCGATAAAAGTTAACTTGAAAATCCAAGCGAATATGCGTATTGTTGGAGGAAATTGTAGCGAATATATCGAACATTGTCCACTATCAACTCACAACTCTAAAATTCGATATAATCGCTTACCAGGTATCTATTTCTCCAAATCGTGGTAATATATTTTTAATTATGCGGCACATTCCACACGGATAGTACCAAAATCCCAGGTATGATGATTCCGGATACTAAGGGGACTTGCTCTCTAGAGGTGGATATAATGTTGAAGACATGTTTAAATTGCCTCGTCCGACAAGCAGTATTTTGGAACAATCTCGGATCTTTCTCGCCTTCTAAAAAGAAATACCCGATAAGCTATTTCACCAAGGCAGTGACCAAAGACCTGAGGCACAACGTTCTTGTTGATATCAACTGCAATCTCCGACGAAATTAAATAATTTATCATTTAATTTTGCAAAAAATCTCCCAAATTTCATTAGTAATATGATAAAGAATCGCCCGTTTATATTTTCCAGATAAAATCTGCTCATGAGAGATTTATAGCTCGGACAGAGTGACTACGAGCAGGACTCAGATCTGTGTCTAAAGACAACTATCGGAAAACCTTTTTCTTAAAGCTATAAGTGAACGGCCAATGACTGATCCCTATAGCCTCTTGAAATTAATGAGTTATGTTTACAACAATTCCATTCCCCCAGATAAGAAAATCGTTCAAATACGACCTTTTACAGCTTGGATGATTTGACGTCTTAAAAAGTAGCAGGTTTTTTTTTAAAGTAGCTCTTCATTACGTACTTTGGGAAATCGGGCTAGAGAAAAAACGAGTCAATTTTATGTTTTCTCGTTACAATTAAGAAATTGCTTTTACGTAAACCAAAACGTCATTTAACCATGGAGCGTTTTTTTTTTAGAAATTCCGCCAACTGAGGTCAAATAAGGCAAAGAAGGGAATAGCTACGCTGGATGATACTTTAATTGGGGAATACATTACTTCACTGTGATCAGTATATATGAGATTCGTGATGTTTACAACGAATTCTTCTGCGTCCGTGATGGATGGCACTGGCATAATATGCATGGCATATGACTGGCACCGCGGATTCGAATATTATCGGAATGCATCAACGTCATACCGTCGTTTCCGCTTGGGCAACTCCCAGCGCGCAAGCGATCCATATCATCCATTGACCTATTTATTGTTTGAATGTAGACACGCGTCAATTGTTGTAGCAGTGACAGAATTTACGAATATAGGATGCATGGAAATTTGCGCAAATAAGGTGCCTTGAAGATTCGGATTTTGGTGTTATAATGTATAAAAATGTGAACACCGATAGGGATAAAAAATTTCCATCTCCCGAATTCGGCTCATTACTTTTATTCTCTTACATTCTGTTCAGAACGCTTTCTAGCTCTATACCTAGATGACATTTCTAGTTTTCCAGCTCAGCGATAGAGTTTTGAAAGATACTTGAGATCATGAGAAATACACCCCGGATGCGTGTTGATTTATAGAATTTTTGAAATTTGTCGTTCGGTTTGAACAGAACCAAGCGGGCCTCCTGTACATTATAATGGGAAGAAATGCTGTCACATAATTTTGATCCCAATCGAAAGTGAAAGGGTACGTTCAGACAGCCGTCTCATATTATTCAATTTTATTATTTTGCGACCCATGAAACCTAGAAAGCTCACACGCCAACCCGAAAACTTGTGCCGTCGCGTCTGTCAGTACCCAATCTTCTGTTGAGATAGGCACTGACGGGTGTAGGTTCTCCCGGCAGAACAAGGAGATTAAAAGGAAGTTTAGCAACAACAAAAATGGAAGAAATAACATAGGTATATAATAAATTCTAGATTATGAGTTCATTTTTCGACGGTATAGCTTAGTCTGAAAATGTCAAATAATTAATACTGAAGCCTTGATAGAGGATAATAAAATCCATGGGCATAAGATATTGGTTTATTTTTTGGCATATGACAGTGACTGAAAATGTAATTTCATAGTGATCAAAGAAGCTTACTTCTGTGTTTACACTTATGGTGTGTGAATGACAACATTGTACCAGTATCTCGTCAGTTAGGATAATCGAGTGTGAAAAAACAATTATTTTTTATATGCTACAATCGATCTACACAATTTCTAAAGTCCGACTAAACCTGAAGTTTCCAAGGTTAATGAATGCTTGTATAAAGGGTTAATTCATTCTTTTAAAAACCCGAATGAATGTTAAAAAGTGAATTCGTTAATTGGGAAGCATGCTACGACTTGCGGCATCATCAGGTTCAACAATTCGTTCCAAACCCACATTCCAAATTCAGTCCAGTCCAAAATTCAGTTTGGACTGAATTTTTGTACCGTATGATGCCGCAAGTCAGTGAAACGCATTGTAGGTACTACACAATTCGGCGGAAAAGTGCCAAAGTGTATTCTATAAATATGGATACTATTAACATCCACCAAGTGAAGCCTGAAACGGTCGAGTCTCTAAGGTTTGACATTTTCAAGCGTGAATTAGGCTGATAATAAGGGTTTAATAAGCTCAGATACAGCTGAGAAAACGCTTGAACGCGAGTTGTGGCAACAATCGATGGTAGAATTGATATGGGATCGTGGCTCATCGGAATCAAAATAAATTTCATTCAAAGCAAGTGTTCACGTTCGCTCAAGCGCTCGAATATAAATAATTCGTTAAAACGACGACAATACCTCTCGGTCGTTCGTGGGTAATTGAAAATTTTAATAAACATTATACATTCCATAAATGAAACCAATTTCCTCTCTTAAAACTCAAAACATACATACCAATCACGCCGCACAGTGGTCCCAAATCGAAAAAAGCTGGCCAAAAGTCATTTTTTCGACTTTCGGTGAGGAAGTTGTGAATGGTGTATTCGGATTCTACAGGATTTGGTTTACAAAATGCGCAACTACATTGGTATTACTGTTAATCAGAGAAGTCTCTGGGACCCGTCAACCATGGAGCATTCAGGTTGAAAATGCCAGTCGCGTGATATCAGTCGATTTCGGAGAAGTTCACCATCATGGAGAACAAATTTTAGACGGTATATTTATTCAATGAACGTTATTACAGATAAATGTAAATCTTTTCGTTGCATGGAAATCTAGTTTTGCTTGATTTATAATTTGGTTAACTATGTTTAGTTTATATTTTTTTAACTTTAACTCTAGGCCCTGGTGGCGTGATGTTCGTGTTCGTCTAATGAGTCAATTGTAAGAGAGGACTACAGTCTTCAATTCGCTCGATTATTATTAAAACCCCTGTCGGCTCCGTACCGCTTGCAGAGTAAACAGCTACCGAAAAAGACTGAGCTATGCCACATTTTTATTGTTCCCCAACGGAAAAAACCCAACCGCCGCTCTCTTTGCGAAAGGCCACAGGGGGTGAATGGGGTGAGCATTGTCCCCCTGCACGTGTGTGAAGTTTCTAGGAAAAAGTCGATCACGGTCCTCACCCTGCGGCATACTCTGCGCAAGTTACTTTTAAAGCATCGCTTGTCCGAATATTTCTCGCTAGAATTCAGTTCTGCGCAGTGCCTTGCCAGAGGAAGACGTGAGTTTGTGTTTAAGTATGGAAGCTGTTGTATCTTCTTTACGTTCGAAAAAAGAGAAGGCAATTTTTGAAGAGGAGAACCCGTAGTTTTTTAGTTTCCAGTTTCAATACACTTCCGTGGATTTTTGGCTAACAGTGGTGCAATCAGTGTAGTCTTGTAAGATTTTAATAATTTTTAACTTAAAAAAGATTGCATAGGGTTTAATGGATCTTAGAAATGTCACGCATCTTGAGATGCATAAGAAATGTATTGAGAGGGGAAAAAAATCTACATTATCAAAGAAACAATGTATACTGGACTAGTTAAGCAACAAATTTAATTTTAATGAGGACGTCGATGCCAAAAATATTTTATCAAGTTTTATGCAAAAGTATCTTTTCTCAAAATATCTTCGTAAGTGGGAGCAAAGCTCACGATCTGACAGTTTTTTCAGAAGAAAGTTCGGAAGTTAGCTCCAGCTGAAGTTGAAATTTTCCGCTATATATAAATACCTCTATTGATAATTTTGATAGCAGTGATACGGTTAAAAATACTTTCATATCCATTAGCAGGTCAAAATAAATTTGAAAAAATGACTCCATGTACCTAATTTGAAATAGTTTCGATAAATGGTTTAAACAGTTGTTGAAGAAGAGTCAAAATAATCAGAGATAAACCATACTATCTTCCAAATTATGTTGCTTAGATGTAAAATAGAGTCAAGCATTAGCGAACCTAAAAAATGTTTTGGTACCTTTAAAATTATATGTTTAATGATTTTCCAAAAGTAATTAATAGTAATAACTAGATGGATGCATGAAAACATCACATTCAGATTCAGGCCCAGTCAAAATGTTTCACTCATTTCATACATAATTGTACACCTAACTCTGCTTCCATAATTTCCTCCATACTGACCTATCCTTGCAAACCTTTTTTGCCTCATGTACCCCACACACTGTTTCATACACGCCCTCCTGTTTTTCAAACTCCTAATATCCCATGTCCCTGACATTGCTCTCGTCCCACATCATCTCACCAATTTTGTTCTTTACGGCTTTCATTCCCATGCCGTCACCAATCTTAGCACGAATTCATTCTTTGCTCTCTTTCACAACGATTTTGCATTCATTCTTTTTCTTTCCGTAAATCTCACATGCCTTAGTACGATCGTCCTCAGATTTGGCAGCAATCATATCCTTGTATGCCTCTTTCTTTTCTCTGACTGCAATTTTCACTTCTTCATTCCACCAACCATCACCTTTCGTTCTTCCTACCACTCCTTTTCCACATACACATTCAGCACATTCCACAATCACTCCTTTTAAACACTCCCACGCATCATTCACATTCTCGTTTCTGGTATGCTCCTCCCATTCTATATGCTTCGACGATAGAGCATCGTCTAGCAACCCTTCCACTTTCACTCTCAACCAGTGGCGCCGACTCCATGGGGCCTGAGGGGGCTCTGGCCCCCTCAAAAATTCGTTTGGGGGGGCGGTGCCCCCCAATAATTCAAGAAAATAATTGAGTTATATTATGCTTTGTAAAATCACAAAAATATGTTGGTATTTTTTATTTCCCTTGTTTGACGATAGTTACCTTGTAAAATACATTCAGTAATGAGTTAAAACATAATAATTACGGTAGTAAGCAGGTTAACTGAAAACAAGTGGTGTGAATCATGATAGTGTTTAGTTGCTGCGACACACTTTGAATTTGTCCCGGTGCGTGAACCTTCGGGTACAGACTGGCGGGCCAACAGGGATGCAAGCGGCCTCCCGGTTGATTTAAATGGAAGAATGACTTATTTTTGCTCAAATAATGACCACAAATTGACCAAATACAACATAAACCCTACTGAAACCGGCCAGATAATAATGAGAGGTTAGTCACGTTTTGGACCCTTTGTATTACCGTAGTTACACATAAGACGGCTTTGAAAAAAGAACAATGTCGGATTTTAGAGACAAAAAATAAGAAATTGGACGACCTTGCTCCTATTGAGTATTATGGAAGACGTTTTGAGGGAGAGTGGGGGTTAGGATTGTCTTACATGGTCTTACGTAACGAGGGTCTGGAACCATATTACGTAACATCTTGTCCGTATTGTAACATTGTATTGTTCTTCAAAAAAACTTAGTTGTGGCGGTTAAGCATTCGCTCGCTACTTTCGTACATTTTGTAATCTCACCCCTACCATAATGATACTCTTCTGTCGCCTGACTGCCTGGCTACATTGCCTTCATGGTCAACCAAAACAGGATGTATGCAGGAGACATTGGTTGATCGATTGGTCAATCCACCTCACTACATTGTTGTGGAAGATGCAACAAAGATGCTAGTCAGAAATTGTCGATTTGCGCCTGGGTATCAGATGACATTGCTGCCACACCGGGCTCATCTACTCGTTCGCTTCCGAAGCATATGCAGCTTGGAGTCGTCTGCCACGAATCCTTCTCTCGCGCTCATAGGACAACCCCGATTTAGGCGAATAAAAGTGACAAAAATCCTCATCCTACTTGTAAGTAAATACGGTATAGAATTGAATTTTAGTGACTTTTTAGAATAATAATGACTTTTAATGATCAAGATCAGAAATGATGACCAATAATGGTAATAAAGACCAACTTGCAGCCCTGCGGGCCAGCGCTGCGGACGCGGCGACAGCAAATGAACTGAAGCAGAAAGCAGAAGCACCTGAAACCCTGCGCGCCTCAGCCTCGCGTCGCCTTGACACTTTAAGACATTACGACGCCGCGGTAATATGAAGCTCACCCTGCTGGCGCAGTCATTCAGTGTGGATATTTTCTTTCAGTGCAGACGTGTTTAGCGTTTCGACTTTAGTGTTTAGGAGACTCTTTTATATGACTATATTTTATTTGTTTACTTTAGTCTCTTAGTGTATTGTGAATTGAGTTTGCAATGGATAAATTTGTTACCAAAAAGGCGCGCTTGGAAGTTGATGATACTGCAAGTCAACCTCCGACAATTATTGTGTCGTCAATTGCTTCATCGTCTTCAGGCGAGAAGTGTTCACAGCTGAAACCTGGACAATCCGGCAAGGGAAGATCATTTCAAAAGTCTTGGTTGACCAAATATGCATGGCTAGAATATGAAGCATCTACCGAAAAAGTTTATTGCAAAACCTGCAAAGAGGCAGATGCTAAAAATCTATTACAATTTTCTTCAAAAAAAGAAGATGCATTTATTTCCATAGGCTTTTCTAACTGGAAAAAGGCTTTGAAAAAATTCCGTCTTCATGAAAATACGTTTAGGCATAAAGAAGGTGTTCTGAGACTAAATTCTATCACTAACCGAAGTGTGGTCTCCCAATTGAATGAACAGTTACATAGCGATATGAAGAAAGGCCGTTTAGCTCTTGAGACAAATTTTACTACTGTGCAATTTCTATGCCGACAAGGACTAGCAATTAGAGGGCACGAAGATGTAAACTCAAATTTTTTTCAATTGTTGGAACTCCGAAAGAATGACGTACCTGAGTTAAAAGATTGGTTAGGGCGTTCGGGGTACAAGTGGACATCCCACGATATTCAAAACGAGATCATTGATCTACTAGGAAAGACTGTGTTGAGAAAGGTATTGGCTTCAATCAAGAAGACTGAACATTATTCTATTATAGTTGACGAAACAAGTGATTCTTCGATTCACGAACAAGTGTCATTTTGTATTCGTACTGTCGATGATTTTTTAATCATCAACGAAGACTTTATTGGCTTATACGAGATCCCCCCACACTGAATCACAAACTCTGTTTATTATTATAAAAGACGTTCTGGCTCGTCTTGATTTGTCAATGGATAACTTAAGAGGACAGTGCTATGATGGTGCCTCGAATATGAGAGGTAGGTTCAAAGGACTACAAAAGTTAGTTTTGGATGTACAACCAAAAGCACGTTATGTGCACTGCACTGCTCACAGTTTAAACTTGACAGTTGTAGGCAGTCTCCGCGCTCTTACGTGTATGAGGGATATTATGGCTTTTGCCAAGGACTTAATAAACACCGTAAGGGAATCCACCAAAAGGATGGGACTTTTCAGAAGCATACGCTGTGAGAGCGCCAACGATCAAGCTGGTCTACGAACTCTTTGCCCGACTCGATGGACAATGCGAGCTTCCAGTATCTTGAGAATAGTGAAAAAATTTGAAGAACTTCTAGAGTTTTTTAAAACATTTACTGCAGAGGACAAAACAGAGGCAGGTTACAAATGTGCAGGCTACCTTGAGTCAATGTTACAATTTAAGACTTATTTATTTTTACGTCTTTATTGCCATGTAATGAATCCAGTAGAGGATGTCAATGAAAAAATTCAATGCCCTCATCTAAGTGTTGCTGATCTGGGAAAAATATATGAGGGCTTGATTTGTATATTGAATGGAAGGCGTGATAGTTTTGAACACTTTTAGGAATTGTGTTTAATTATTTTTTCATGCTTTTGCGTTCCGTGATATTTACATGTCACCGAAAATGTGCCCCCTGATCAGTTATGTGTTTACTATTTTTGTCGCTACCTTCTCGACTATCTGCGTGTTTTATCTGCGTTAATAATATTAGGAATATAATTCTTCCATTGTCCTTACTTTCTGCTACTTCTACTGCTAGATGGATTTTAGTCGGTCGTGGCCTGTGTTCTGACTTATTCACCGTATCGTCTTTTTATTTAGTCTTTCTATGTTTCCGCATCGCTAACTACAAAATAATGTACTGAATTTAAATATGTGGAATTGGTAACATTGTGACTTTACCATTTCACTTCAAGGACGACATTCATGGATTTTTAAAACTGTGCAAAACAAAACAGCACACCAAAATATTTTGTTTTCGGAAGAATTAAACAAAGCGATTGATGAATATACACACTTATTTTTCCAGCTGTGGTACGTGCACTTTTTAATCATGCTAATTTTAGTAACTTCATTGATGAAATTCATCTGATGTCACGACACGATTATTTCCCTGACGAATGTCGTAACTTGAATAATTTTAAATACGTATAAATGCGCAGATTTTTCTTTATATTTGCACGAAATTTGGTGTCAATAGTTTAATTCTAAGTGGGTAATAAAAAAATTTGACCTGCCGGGACGAAAGCCAACACTTACCACTAAAACATTTTAATTTCTAATTATGGGATAACAGGACTAGATATTTCTAATAACAAAATTTTTAATGGAAAATTATGGTGATTTATAACGTAATATGCCCGCAGAAAATTAGAGACACTACTTCCTCGATGGCCATTTCATCTTACTTGCCTCTCAATGGATTGTTGCAGCAAACAAGCTAGATTAATGATGGCTTGCGAATGCAGTGTAGACTGGTCATATCAGGCCAATAAGTTGGAGCACTAATTATCGCTGTCTGGAAGTGGTAAAGGTTAACTACTTCGCGACTGTACTAGAAATCATTCTGATATCATATCACTATCATTTTCATGTTACGCAGGAGTCAAATTTGCATGTTGTATTGCAGGCAGCCATCATTGGATACCGATCCAGAAAGGTGCTTCTCGTAGGGGTCAACTATAAATACTTTATGGTGTGCCGAAGAGCAGAAATATCCCTCACAGATGCAAGCGAGCACGCGTACTTCAAAAATTGGGAATACACAGCCTCTTCCACAAGTGGAGTCGGCTGTAGTTTCAGAGGGGTTTAGAGCTAGCGAACAGATGTATGGAATCCGATACAATAAGTTGATTGCAGATGGCGACAGCAGCGTATATGCCACATTGGTTCAATCTCGACCCTATAAAAACACTCCGGTTTAAAAAATTGAATGTAAAAACCACCTTCTGCGAAATTACTGCAAAACATTGAGGGAAATCAGCAAAGATTATCGGAATGGACCTGCCTGCCTTAGGAAAAAAGTTTCCTCAGATATTTTACGCTTACAGACTGCAATTAGTGAAGCAATTGCCTACCGCAAACAAGACGACAGAGCCGGAAGCCTTAGTGAGAAGATATCGAGATTGAGCAAAGATATTTTAAACAGCCCAAGAGATTTCTTTGGAGACCACTCAAACTCCGCCGAATATTTCTGCTCCAGAAGCGATGCTGAAGAATCTATCATGGATGAGCTCCGCGCGGCTGGGCTGATGGAGGAACTGAATTGAATCGTGGGATATTTAGCTCGCCACAGCTGGAGTTTAATTCAGGATCTCAACAGTAACTGCGCGGGGCACTTCAATGCTATTGTTGCAGAGCAGCGTTGCAAGTGAGTTAATTTCTCTGGCAGAGGCTCTTATAAAGCTCGAGCGGTGGGTGCTGTGGTTTCTTTCGATACGGGCATGATGCATAGTAAGCTGCACCGAAAGCTGTATTCATGCAGTCCTAGGAGAAGAGAATGGAAGCTCGGAAAAATCGAAGAAGGCTTCAAGTTCGAAAGAAAACTGTTCGAAGGGCTCTTATTTGTTAGCAAGTCAGCGGATGCTGATTACGGACCCGAAGCTGCTAAGCCTGACGTTGATGATGAAACTTTTGAGGTCGAAAAAAATGAATTTTTAGCTGCCCTAAAGTTGACCGCTGAGGACGCGGAGAAACTTCAGAAGGCAACAGTCGGTCAAAGTAATTGAACACTGTGGAAGGAAGAGAGGCGAAAGAGATTGACATCGTTTTACTTTGGAACAGTTTTCCGTTTTGAGCAACCTCTGTTTTGAGCTGTGTCGGATGGAAGTATTTTAAAACAAACGGATGGCCATTAAATACCCGGATAAAATGTTTTAATGAAACTGAAAATTAGCGATACTTCAGATGAAGAAAGATTGAGTTTTATGCCTTTTAACTAAATTAATCAATGTTTTTCATTAGTTTCCTCAAGGGAGTATAAGACTCATTGAGATTCAAAGGGTTTCGTACAAGATACGACGGATTTTCAATCACAGTTGCTTGGGCAAATTTCGCATGAAATTGACGGAATATTGGAGGTGGCAAATGTGAAGATAAATAAAATATTACTCATATTTTGGAAATATGAACATATTTACAAACTTGTAAAATAATTATAGTTACATCGTACTGTCTTCTATATTCGCTAATTTCCAAGAAACTTAGGGATCGTCGAATCCTGGAAAACCGAGTCCGTGCAAGTTGATGGAGCACCATAGCATATCCGGAGTGGAGAGGGATCGTGAACCTAATGGAAATACACCGCGGGTGGTGGTATACAAGAATTTTCAGACGTCCAGATTTCCATCGTGTTAACCCAACTGTTTGCAAGGAATATTCTATACGCTTCCAGGTTCAGTTGATTTTGGGTAACAGGTTAGACAAAGAAAAGCAGTCCCTCAAATGCACTCCCTATATTTATTATGGATATATATAATATTAGTATCCTGCCGATGGTTGGATTCATTCTTCATGCAATGATTCTATTGCCGTTTAAAATATTCCTTAGAGGTATAATAATTTCGTATGTAGGCGGTAAAATATTCCACTTCCTTTGATGGCTGAAAAATCTAACATCTTTGGTTTAGGTTAGGGTTAATTGTGGAATCAGATATCAAAGAAAATAAAAATAGATTAAAGTAGCTCGTGCTCACAAGCTCGAGAATTGAAGACTTAACCGCCCCGGAGCGGAATGTATGTGTGCCCTCACCAATAACCATGACTTCAGGCGAGTTTCTCCTTTGTATTTTATGCCCTCTAAGAAGAAAAATATAAGTAAAGCGATATTTGCTACATCAAAATAGGCAGAAGAAGGCTCGCTGAGATGAGCCAGCCGACAGCTCTCGTCTGATCGACGCGAAGCGCATGGCTAGCGGTAACCGAACGGACAGCGGCTTAACAGTTAAAAGCCTCTCCGTCTAAAAGTTGGTAGTAAGTGGCTCAAAATTTACCAAAAACCTTGTTATATATTAAGGATCATTTCAATGGCTGACATTACCTATATTTTTCCCATAGGACGGGACTTGTCAGCATACTGAAAATTCCGACTCCCGATCTCATAGTTTTCGAAAGCGTTTCTCTTAAAATGTGGCTGACAAACTTTTATGAATACGATTTTTAACAATATTTTCTTCAAAAACAAGCTTTAGGGCACAATTGATGCAAATATTGTTTCACTTAGCTAAAAATCAGACGAAAAAAAGCAGTTTTAATCTCTTAAGTTTTGATCCCGTCAAAAATCTCATTTTTCATTTTTTTCTTAATTTATAAGAAAATCTGATATATTCATGGGAAAAAAATTATACAGTGGATTCGGCAGTTGTTGGTCAATCCAAAAATGTTATGTTGTAAACTTTAGACCAACTCCAAATTTTGCTTCTTTGGACTCCTGGTCCGCGTAGGCGACAGAGGCCGCAGGAAACTGTCGCACAACCACAGCAGGGATGGAGGCCGGACAGAGGAATTCCTCCATTCTGCCTCTTATGGGCTCCCATTCAGAAATATTGGTTACAAAAACTGTCCTGTGCTAGGCTGCGTTCTTCCTGCGGCAGGCCTTAGGGTTGCTATGCCAGAGAGCTACCAATCTGCATTCTTTGGCTGGTCAGTCATGATCTCTATGCACGAGGACTCGGTCGGGTAATTTTGTAAGCATGTATATCCTTGGCGTCATGCGTGATTTCGGTTATTGTTCCCGACGTGAAGGTTTCTTGGATAGTAAACCGGCGCGAGTCGTCGACGAATGCCGCTAGAGGCCTAGAGTTTCCTCTGGAGCCCCACTTCCGAGTCGCCTATGAATTTGTCCATCCTGTCCGACTGATAGCCGTGCGCCTGGAATTCTCTCGCCAGGCTACCGTGGAGGAAGAGAGTCACCCTTTTGGAAGTCGGATCGGAATGAACAAAACTGAGGAGTACCGCGCACCACGGATCGAGTACCTCACACGCAGCCGAACTCTCCTAATTTCAGAATTGTCTTCAAATGTCGCTGGCCGTCTGACCTTGCGGCCTCCCCTAATTTCTTACTCATCCATTACCCCTACCTTCCCCATTCCCTCCCAATGGAACTGCATGTCAGTGTGCAGTGCATGACAAACTAACACTAAAAAGGTTTCAGTCAAATGCTCCCTTAAATTTAGGCTTCTTGAGTTTTAATTGATGAAGGGGCGGATGAACTTACAACATCGCTTTTATCCTATTCCCCTATCAAGACCCATGCGTACGGCTCATCCGCGATAGTAAAAATAGATGCTTGGTAGGTTCTTTTTTACGAGCCCACTTAAAAAGTGCACGGATAGCATGAATAAATTACTGAAAACCGTTTGGGTACTGCGAGGAAGAAATATCATCTCATCTAAAATTTAGTTTCTCTGCCTCCAATCCAGCACCAAAAAAGTTATATTTGGCTGATAATTAGTTTGAAAGTTACCACGTATCTTATGTTGCCAAAAATTGCAAATCATCCACTTCCATGAGCCTTCGGAAGAATTCAATTCATTGCAGCTTGGATAAGAAAAGTTCATCCAGAATAAGATCCTGGGCTGCGAAAAAGGGAAAAATGAATGAGTGGGAGTAATACTTTCGGGCTTTCCAATCACTCTCGTCGTCCACTCTTTCAGCACTCAGGGAAAATCCATCGCTACGACTTACGTCTACAACATCGATGGATTTATGATCCATTCCGCTTCAGCACTAATTCAAGAGCAAAGGTGGGAATCGAGTACTTCGCACCCTCTGGATCCAAAGGCAAAGAGATAAGAGTTCGCCGATATTCTCAGAGCCACCCGAATTGAATAGGTTGGTTTGAATACCCACTCCTTGATTTCGGGGTCGACTGTAGAGTATGCCTCCCTCTCGCAAGTGGAGCTACAAAAAAATAAACAAACAAAAACTCACGTTTGTTCAATGCAGTTGGTTGTTTTTTCTGCTAATGACTTCGCAATGAAAATCATGCAAAAGACTCGAACAGAAAATATGTTCGATTAGACTGATGATAAACTATACGGTATTGGATGCAGATGCTTGGAATAGGTTTAAAAACACCATGAGCCATATACTACAAGACGGCAAATCCAGCGACCAAATCCGTGGATCTCTTATTTGCTTCAGCATTAGGACGACCGAGTCAGCATTACGAAGAACAGGTACGTTTCATGTGGCTGCAGTGATTATTTATGACAATATATTGAGCGTATATAACAACCGTATAAATTCTCCTCTGGCCAAACACAAAGTGACCTACCTCAGCGTGACGAGAACCCATCTTTGCTCGATGCAATGAATGTACCCACTGACATATTCGTTTCATAACTATAGGAAAGCTATAACGGCAGGAAAGTCCTTAGGCTTCAAATATCCAACTATTCTTCAGTAAGTCCTATGAGGCACTGGTGGGGAGCGCGTTTGGATTTAGATGCCGAGAAAAGTTTTTATGTGGATTTTTCACTTGGGTTTTCATCCATTTCAAATGTTTTGCATTCGACTAACGGCTGTTTGGAATGACATCGGAAAATAATCCTGTCTTTCCTTGGATCGTAAGTTTCAAAAGGCGAAGGTACACTACGCTCAATGTTCTACCCTTTAATCCCGATACATATAACCTCCCCTCCTGTATAGTGCATATTTTATTGCCAAGTTATCTTTTCTTGTGCGTTCTCTTTGTTGAGCAGCAGTCCGCTCACGTTAGCCGACTGACTGCAAATCGGTCCCTCGCGTCATTAGTTTACGAAGATGGATATAAGAACAGGTTTGAGGTTTAAATTAGCGTTTGGTTTTCCTGCTATAAGACTTGTAACTGCACGGAAAATCAGGTGGCTCCTTCCATTACCTCATGCGTACAGGATGATGAACGCAAATACAACAGAGGCATACTGAAGCATGGCCAACAAGGAAGACGAATGTCATTCATGGAGATCGAAGGCCATCCAGGTGAGACGCGAGAATTTCCAGTTCGATTATAAATCGTTTCTAATGCATAAGAAGAAGGAAAGTCAGCAATGATTATAATGAAGCTGTCAAAAAAACCAAGTTCTCAAAAGAGTTGTACTTTCGAATGTTTTCAGTGCTTTTTGACCGTGTAGTTGCCGTGCTGTCCTGGAAAACTCAAATTATATACGCCTATCTCCAGGAGAGGAGCAATCAAATTTGAATATGCCGGTCCAAGTTTCCCCGGAAATATTGGAATACTGAAGGGAACCATATATACTGATAATGATGCTCGGGCATGTACGATTAAATCTTCTCTCCACAAACAATAGCGTTATGATAGCGAATTATTGTAAGTAAACTCCACACATTCTTTAGTATATTTGTTATGAACAATTTTAGCGAAGCTTAAGTGTACTATATCCTTGATTTTTAAGTAATAGGTTTATTTCCATTATTGGTTAAAACAATAAAGTAACTGAAAATACAGCCGTTTAAGGGACTTGGGCTTTTTTGTTACTACTTAATTGCAAATGATAAGTAACTTAGATTTTCCATATAAATTTATTATAACAAGACGACCTAGGTTCCGACGAAGCTCGTCATCATCAGGTACATTGACATAGAATATGTAGTCAGTTAAAATTGGGGAAGGTAGAGTAGGGGTAGAACTCCTCTCTCCCCAACTCTACCTCCCCCAATTTTAACTGGCTATACATTCTATGCCTTCTTTTACCAATGTACCTGATGATAAAGAGCTTCGTCGAATCCCAGGTCGTCTTTTTAAAATAAATTTATGTGAAAAATCTAAGTTACTTATCATTTGCAATGATAAGCAAATTCCACGAAGTCACGCCCGAGACAACGGATTACTCCTCAATCAAAACTCAAAGTGTGCAGTAAATCATAGATAAGTAGTATTTTCTCCTGAAGATCCTTCAACTGACCACAACGTTGTTGTAATGCTTCAGCAGCATATTTTCCGCGAAAGAATTAAAAAGCTACGCAGACGTCGTTTATACCGTGGAGGCGACATTGGCAATAGCTTTGTGAAATGGGCTTGATTGATATGAAACCTAAATAGTAGGAGTCATTTAATTATTTACCACAGTATTTAATTAATTAAGATAATTTAAAATGTTATGCGAGGGATAAAACAATTAAAATTTCAATTACACAATAACACACCCTAAATTTTACCCTATAACTATTTTAGCATGTTTAAGAAGCAGATTACTCATAATATAAAATTCCTCGTATTATTTTTTAGATCAATTATTTATTTCTGAAGTGTATATACCCTTCTTTAATCGCAAATTTGATTGATTGATGCAGTTGTGATGACATGAAAACTTTAAATTTATTCGAAAAATGACAATGTAGCTTGTATCCCCATTTTAAGACTTCTTGTCAGTCACCCGACATTCGTGATTTGATTGGGCTTTTGCAAATGGCGGACGTAGGCAAATAAAAGCCCCTCGCTATGGGAAAACGACCCCAAGAGCACGAAACTTCCCTTTACCACCGCCTCGTTTTCGCAACGTCTCATTTCTCTGTTCATTAGCAGTTGCCATTGCAATTAGCCAGCAATTGCTCCGCATGGGCACGGAAAAGAGCATAATTTTCTTCTCCTGAATCGGAGAGGCAATGAACAGCCATTAAGAATTGGGATATCCCTTTTATCGCTCTCTAGTAATGAGGACGTCATATATTTATGAGTGGATGTCGACGTCAACGTTCTTCCCAACGTAATATCTATTAACCAACAAGATACATATCTAAACAACTCCCTTAATCGAGTCGCAATGGCTGGGAGGGATGTAAGTCTTCGCTTCAATAGAGTGGAGAGAAGCAGGCCGAGAGATGATAGGAATGCCAGGGGTGGAGTGGGAGAGCAAAAGGCAGTCGCCAATGCAAGGGGAGACGAATAGAGGGATGAAAGAGAAGAAATGTGCGGGAGAGGAACAGAAGAGCAGCAAGTGAGAGGCGCGTACAAAACCCAACGGACTGTTTCAAAGAAGGGATGTGAGCTTCACTTTGAAATAATAATAAAAAGGGTACGAAAGCGGACCACCAGCCTCCTTGTCGCGTACCTGGCAACGGCTTTGCCGGCTAATGGTGGACGTCTATGTGACGGGCTAACCACCCGCTATGCAGTATAATCTGGTTCCAAGAAAGAACTCAGATAAGGCCACCCACAACCGGCCCCTCTCGGATGGGGGCCATAGTAGAGTTGGGCGTGACCAAGGAAAAAGAGGTACTAGGATGGGAGCTCGCATGGAGTGGTCGACCTCCTCGCATGCTATGCTGCCAGCGAGCCCGAACGCAGGGGTTACATGGCCAGGATGCACTCTTTGTGGTGTGAGATGCATTCGGAACACGGCCACCTTTCGCAGCAGAACCAGGCCAACCACCTGTGGAAAAAGGAAAATATCCACCAACCGCAGGTTCAGAGTAATACACCACCAGCCGAACCACCCTCTCCGTCACAGGCAGCACCTCCACCTGCTGACGTGAGTACCACACGTTTGTCGGTATCTCCTACAAAGAGGGAGGATGTTCGTCAGACTGACTCTGAACTATTACGATCGCGGTTAAGAAGCACAATTAACTATGACGAAGGACACACTAGGCAGAGAGGCATCCATCGAAATATCACTCTGCGGGGTACCCACCTGCCCCAAATGAATGGACTCATCGACGAGATCCTGACAGAGACGTCAGATCTCTGGACGGTGAATTGCGTGGTCTACGCTGCGGCCAAGGTTTTGGCAGCCTCCCAAAAGGACTCCTCTCGGGAGGATAAGGCAGCAACAAGGCTGAAAAAGCTGGATGCCAAGATCATGCTGGTGCGCTTCGTCTTGACATCGGGCAAGCGGACCGTCTTCACTGAGTTGTTAACATACCACCGTGGCGTTTTTCAAGGCGACAGTTTGAGCCCCCTCCTGCTCTGTATTTCCCTCCTCCCCCTCTCCTTCAAGCTGAGACGAGGCCGAGGATACATGTGAGGTGTTCCTGGTGACAGGAAGCACAAGGTCACCCATTTGTTTTACATGGATGACCTTAAACTCTACGCTTCCAACGCCAAAGACCCGCGCGTTGCACTGGACGCCGTACATCAATACAGTGAGGCTATAGGGATGGAATTCGGATGGGACAAGTTTGCATCTATCCACCTGGCGAAAGGAAGAATATCGGAGGACAAGAAAGCCTCGCAACTCGTTGACGGGAACGTCGTTCGTCATCTGCAAGATGACGAATGCTACGAATACTTCGGCGTCCCCCAACGTCGAATGCAGAAGGTAGCAGCAGTGAAGGAAAGACTCACCGCCAAGTACAGACAGACTCTCAGAAAAATCTGGAGTTCTGAGCTGTCTGGCAAGAACGAGGTTCTTGCCACGAACATGTTCGCGGATCCGACACTGCTGTACATCTTCGGATGCATGAAATGGAATGTCAGCGAGTTGCAAAACCTCACTGGGGAACGAGGAAGATGCTGACCATCTATAGAAGTCTTTATCCGAAATCTTCGGTCGCCAGATTGTATCTCCCTTGCAGTGTAGGCGGTAGAGGGCTATTGAGCCTGGAGTGTCTCCATAACAGAGTTGTCTTGGGTACAGTTTGCCGTGTGTTCAACAGCACGGACCCCCTGCTCACTCTCGTAAGGGCACACGAAGGTGCCGGGGTGGGGGCGTTCCTCTTCCAGGCGGCGAAGAGGGCAGCGGACGAAACGTCATCCGACGGTAACGACAGTGTCGTGTCACTGAGGGCAGACGTCTTGAAGCTCGAGGTCAAAAAGGCTGAGCAGAGGACCTTGCTCAAGACACATACCGATAAGCCTATGCATGGATGTTTCTTCCGAAACATGGAAAAACATGGGCTATCGAAGGAGCTGACGTTTGCCTTCCTTCGTTCCGCGGGTCTCAGGTCCGAAACAGAGGGTTTCGTTCTCGCGTGCCAGGATGGTATCATCAACACTCTCGTGTACCGCCGAATTATATTCAAGGCGGAGGTGGCGGACACGAGATGCAGAGCGTGCCGAGCCAAGCCGGAGACTTTGAGTCACCTTCTCTCTGGCTGCAGTTATTACGCACAGTCAGCGTATTTAGCTCGGCACAACGCAGCTCTGCGGGTGTTGTATTTCCACCTTCGACATCATTACGGCGTCGACGAAGTACATGTGCTGCCCTATGCCCTTGGAGATATTGAGTCCGTCGTGGAGAACGACAGAATAAAACTGGTGGAATTACACATTCCCCACCACCAGGCAGTTGGAGGCGAACAAGCCTAGGCTACGCGATAGGCGATCGAGGAGAACGATGTTAGGCCTAACATCCTTCTCCTCAACCGCCTATCGCGTTCCATGATCGTAATTGAGTTTTCGGCTCCGGCTGATACGAACTTGGACGCGAAAGAGGCGGAAATACGGACGAAATGTCAAGACCTGCTGTTCGAACTTCGGCAGATGTACCCGGGACACTCTGTGAAACTAGTAGTCCTAGTCATAGGTGTGCTCGGTGGAATCAAGGGCTCGCTCATACAGAGCATCAAGTGTATTCCTGCTTGCGTGGCACAGGCGGAATCACTTGCAGCCCGCATGCTGAAGGCCGTTCTCTTGGGGTCGCTCCGTCTGCTTCGTGCGCACGACCCGAACGCAGCGTAGCCACTGATCCAATGGGTTAATCGGAAGTGGTTACGAACAACGGAGTAGGATACCCAGTAGGATATCCTACTCCGTGCTACGAACTTTGCACCGCCCCTCTCGAGTTCTCGTACATTATGACGGCAACGAAACCCGTTGTTTGCCGGGGACTCGGGAGGGAAAATTACAGAAGTAACCAAAAAATAATAAGAGAAATATTCCTTAAGAAACTAACTTTATACAATTTGATTATAAATCTTTTATTTACCACAACTTTCATAATTATATGCAGACAGTAAATTTTCTTTAAGAAGGTTGTTTGCTTGTATTGCCAGTGTTGCCATGTGTACCTTTCGTAACTCGCGCTTTGTCAAATCGAGTTTTATTTGTGTGTGATATGGTTCTTTAATTATACAGCAAATTTATTCATGACTACGTAAGTATATTTTTATTATGCCACAATTAGAATTTTATTTAACTTGATAACCTCGTCATCAATTGTTGTAGTTCAGGTATCCAGGATGTGTTACCCAAGTCATTATTGAGACCGTATTCCAATTTTACGTTTCAGTTTCAGCGGTTGTTCGAAAAATAGATTAAAAATTTTGTATTATGAGTCATTAACATACTATTCAATGACAAATCCTCGGTAATTAAATAAAAATATTCTTATAAGTCTTCAAATTGGCTCATTTTTGGACGTGGCACGTTTAAAACTCCTTCAGAACGGAAGGTTTTTTTTGTGACCCTGAAAAAATACTGCGGTGACTGTATGATTCATTTTTAAGAAATAATTGAGATAACGCAAGAACTGCTCGCTGTTATTTTTTTCGACAAAATCTTGAATTTTGAAATTCCTCACATTCTCTATTAAGTAATGTCTCCAGATTGCACATGACTACCTTTCCCCGCGTATACCCTCCACAAGAAGTCTCCATGCTTTTTGCACCTTGGGCTTCCGGAGAGAAGATAAGCTGGGACCCCATAGCTCGCAGCGGGCGGCTCAGTGGTGTAAACGGGCTAGCGAGAAATCGAGGGAGCGCCCCCAGAAAAGGTCGCGCGAGGAGCTTCCCGGAAGCTACTCGGGGGATTTATCGCGGTCAGTGTAAACCCTTCTGCGAGGAGCTCGAGGAATAACTCCCTAGAGCCGCTCACTAGTGTAAACGCACCTTTAGACTTATTATTTCCGATTGGTTGTCCTTTATAAAGTACATAATTAGTGGCAAATATGATTTCCCAGAACTATTTTAAGTCTCATAGAATTCAGAGTACCAACATATTCCACTAGATCCTACTCTTTCCTTAACATTCAATCAACCCTAACTTCCCTCAATTTTGCAATGTCCACAATTCAGAGATTAGGTAATATCTCTCTGGATCATAATAATGTCTTCTACTATAGAACTAGCAATTCTTGTATGTTTATATGCATACATCGGCAAGTAATTATTGTCTCGAAAACTACGGCAGAGATTCTCTTGAAAGTCGGCATACAAGGGTTTTCGGCTACGAGGAATCCATTGGGCTGTAGGCCTCAGGGCTGCAAAGGTCCCAAGGTCCACAAAATGGGTCCCTTTTTTACTCCGAATCAATGCAGAGGTTTTTTTCTGCTTTTTTAAATTACTCGCAGTCTAGATATTGGGTTTATATTTTCACTATCGGATGGAATAAATGATACTCTTGCTTTCATTAAAAATTACGTTTTCAACTGCAAAGTTGCGAATTTCTCTCCGTTTTCAACAATTGCATATTTCCATTGGAAAAGTGAAGGACGCGTGCAAGGTGCAAGGCATCGTGCGATACAGACCAAGCATACTGGATATCCTGCATGATCGCTGGCATACTAGCTGGTATCCTTGATTTCGTAATTGTTGTGGTACTAGTTTCATACTTGCTCCCAGTATGGACCCAGTAGCCGCCGACCAATCAGCTTTTCTCTTTGCAATGCGGTCGTCAATTTTTTATGTCAGGCCTCGATAGTCCCTCGTGACAATTACAATTTCCTGCGATCAAATAAACAACTCAAACCTCACAACAAGACACAATGGCTCGGGTACCTGAGGAAATTGAGGTTTTAATCAGTAATTATGGTAGCCATTCGTGCCTTTATAATTAACTCGAGCGAAATCATCCATTTCGCTCGTCAAACTCCTTCCGCGATTGTACTAGATCAAAGATATACTAAACAGACCTTGTGCCAGTTCAAGTATCCTGTGATAGCTCCTAGGAAGGTTTCAAGGATGCTAGGTTTCGTACTAGAAGTCCAGTGCTCGCTAGCATCCTCGGACTTGTACAAGGTCAAGTATCGTGTGATTCAGGCTTGAGCAGTGGCTATAAACGGGAATTACGCCCCAGGCGTTTGACGCTTCATCTTTAAAATGAGCGTATGGGTATGCTAACATTTTCTTATAAACTACGGGCCTATTCTTCAAAGAGCGAGTTTTAGGGCTGTAACTCTCGCCACATATTAATATCGAGAAAAACCTATTTCAACCATTATTAATGGCATTTTTTATTCTTGATAAAATGTAAATACGGTCATCCTATTGAATGAAATCACCTGTTTTTTTAATTTTAATAACTCATATTACAAGTACTTAATATTGATACCGCCAAAATGTCAAGCGAATAAAGAGCTCGCCTGATATTCGAAACATTTTTCTGATTTTTTGTCTCATGAACTGTGTGGATTCTTTTATGTAACCTTGCAACTATGTTCCTGTATTGTTGTGGTTTTATTGTACTTTGCGTATCATCTGTATACCCGAATTGTGTTTACGACGGTCTGTATGATTGTTTCATGATTCTCTCTGTCGTGATCGATGGTGATGCATGCGAGCACTGTAGTGCTACAGCACAAAATGTTAGTAGGTTGTAGACCGTGGATAGTATCGAAATAAAATAAAATGACGAGGAATCTTTATTTTTGGCATGACCGATTTTTTTTTTTTTTTGCTTGCATTTTTGCTTTTTTGCATTTTTTGCATTTGCATTTGCAAGCATTTGCATGCTTGATTTTAACTTGTACTGTAAAGTATGGTATGGTATGAAAATATTTCTAGGTCATCGATATTTTTACGAAGATTTACATATTTGTAATTCACGCAGATATATTCTGTGCTAAAGGCGGTGTGCGATGGCATCTCTTAAAATGAATTTCCTTAATTAATTTCCACCCAAATTATAATGTTAAAAAACTTGTATAATATGTACTACATATCGAGACACCGAATGCTTTTTTCCAGCTCATGTTATCGATAATATAACGCGAGTACTCCGGTTTAAATGACTGAATTCTGGTTTTTAATCGGAGCAAGTAACCGACATATTTTGACGAATGTAGCGACGTTGCCAAGGGAAACCTCTGCTGTTTACCTCGGTTACCATATCTATATTTCTATGTTAATGTAATTTGGCATCTTATATTCGCTGTTAATTGCTTTATCCCTGGAGATAATTACACCATTCCCGTCAGTAAAAATCTTACGAATTCAAATACTGACGAAATAGGAATGGAGGCTGAAGTCAGTCAGTAATGGCTGGTTTTCATGAAGTAGTAAAAGCTTCGGTGTAACCCTTTGTCCGATAAGATTTTACCCGAAGAAGTATTTCCATGAAATTAAAAAAAAAAACATAATTGGTATTTTAAATCTAAGTTTACTCATAACAGCGATAAATGTACTTATTAAGAAAACAGTATTTCGAAGCACACGGTTCTTTTCCGTGTACACAGTTAAATGTTTTTTACTAAATAATAAGTCGTAAGATTTTTCCCATCAAATGGCGTACAAATACTACTGCGTGATCGATCATTTAACGGAGATGTATTGGTTTAAAAGTGATGAATTTTACCCTGAAATACGTTGCCTTGATGGCCGTGTAAAAATGCCATCTCTTCACGTAGATTTCTTTGTCTCGATTTCCGTCCAACTAATATTGTTCGAAAACTTGTATGACATGCACCGAGTGTAATGAGGCCACTTATTTGTTTTGTTCAGCTTCGGTCATCGCTAATTTAACGCGAGCATTCGGGTTTAAATCACCGACATCTGGTTTTTGTCCGAGTACATACGCTACGTTTACCAATCGAACTCAGATCGATATGACCTCGGACCGATCTGAACATTCCAAGGCATCCAACTGGGATCTCCTATGATACCAATGAAAAATCGATTTAAATTTGATTTGAATCGATTCATATCGATTTGAAATCTCAGACTGGCAGAGAAAGCGAGCCGAGTTAGCGCCTGAGAAAACATTCGTCGTAACCATTTCCTTCCCCACTACAAAAAAACCTTATGTGCCGGGAAATACGGTAATTTTTAATATCATTAGGTAGTTGGTTAAAATGTTTGGAGGCTGAGTGGTAGGGACCATTTAGACAAAGAGATCTGGAATACTGATTGCAGTGAACATTATTTCTACAAGGGGTGGAGTGACTATGGTAAGCGGCATTGGTAGGAAATTTGTCCAGGTTTGAATGAATGAAACAGACACAAGTTAAAATATAAAGGGATGAAAGTGTTAACATTTTCGATTCAGAGAGTAAAGCTTTGCCTGGGGTACGGGTGGAAACTTGATACGTCGTCTTGATGGCTTGTTTCTGAGCGGAGAAGGCTCTCCTGGCAGCAGTGGAATTGCCCCTGAGCATGATGGCATACGATAAATGAGAGTGGATTTCAGCATAGTACGCATTCATTAGTGTTTGAAGAGACACAATAGGTGCTAACTTTCTGAGCATATAAATGCCCACAAATACTGTACTAACTATACCTTGTACATGGTATGACCAGTCAAGGGTCTAGTGTTGTGTGCTCTAAGAGAAAAAGTTACGTACACTTCATTGAATTTGCAAATGTGTACGTATAGCAAAACTCAGGAGAACTATCTGACACCTTAATGAGAACACAATTGAGACTTGAAATAGAAGCGGGCTCGTTATAATATGAATATATATGCCTCACACAAAATGTTTCTCGCCCCGGCCAATTTACGTTTTCGATAAAGGAAATAATTGATGTAAACGCGCACTTCCTGTAGTCATAATCAGTGTTACCTGTCTTTTTATAAAAAGAACAATCCTTTTCAGGAATGATAACATTAAGGGCTGAATGATAAATATCAGCAGATAGAAGTGGATTGACATCAATGCAAGAGGTTACCTCTATTTTGTCACAGAAAGTCAGGTCTAATCTCACGCATGGAGTTAGAGGATTTGTTAATTTGAAATAACTCAAGATAATTGACTGTCTTCAATTCAATCGTATTGCAATGATTCTCACTAGCAGAAGTGTTGGAATGTGGAGGGAGATACTCGGCACCAGGTAAATATCATGCATATGTGATAAAAAATGATAAATAAATGAACCCACTGCCTTGTGTTTACCATGCAGAGCTGAAGCTGCCAAATCGATCAGAGTTCGATTGGTAAACTTCGTGATAGTCGACGTGCTGTTATGAGTTCCGCAACGTTGCCAAGGGAAACTTCTTCCGTTTACCTCGTCTACGAAATTTATATTGTAATATTTATCAAAGTTAGGCATATTATATCTATACCCACGTAGCTAAATGTTTGTCCTCTGAAGATAATTATGCCTTTCCATTCAGTTCGTTAAATCAAACATGATATCAAATATATTGCCGAAATAACAATGGAGAGTGGTGTCAGAATAAATAGTGGCTTTTGTCTCGAGATATAAACTCCGGTACGACACTTTGCCCGTTTTTACGCGGACGCAATGAAAATTTACCAAAATTGAGTTTCTACTTATGATCTAATAAATAAACAAGGCAGCTCTAAGCGAAAATTAACGAGCTACACCAAATTCTTGTATATCCTAAGAAATTCAGTTGCGCTGGATCTTTTACGGAAATATTCGTGGTTTTTTTTAACCAAAGAATGTACCCTCTTAGTCGAGCGGTCAGTCATCAGCACGCTGGAAGACCGGGAACTCTCAGGGAAATATCGAAATGACTCTGGAATTTTCTGTGGTGTCAATATATAAAACAGCAACGGAAGCCATGTGCCTTTTTCAGCAAGAACAAAAGTCAAGCTTCCCTTGCGTTGTCGCATTTTGCATTCCTGTTACCACCGAATGTAGGTACAATGTTTTCTATATAGGTACAACATAGTGTGAGGCCGAATAACCGATCGAACCGGATACTCCTGAGGGAGTGGAGTGGAGGACTCTTTAAGGATGGCGGGAGGGACTGGGGTTCACCGACTAATATCGAATGACACACTCACGCACAACGGTAAAGCTCCGCACTTTTATTAATCGAACACTTACACCCGCGAGCCCCTTGCTCGCCCGGTCTCTCAGACCGACACACCCCACAATCACCGTCTATCACTTTTGTCGCACCCATCTGACCCATCCCAACTCACTGACTGTCTTCGACTGACTCCTCGTCACGACGCCTGCCCTCGATGACGTCGACGTTCCCTGGCTATCCGCCAGGGGGCACCACCTCCTGGGGGCACCCGTTCGGCCGTAAGCTAACAATAGATTGTGTCCTTATTGGCCATAGTCTGTAAATCATTGGCGTAAAGAACGTGCCTTTGTCGGCAAGTTGCGAAGTCAAATTTCCCGCATTTAGCAAAATAAGGAAAAAAGTCAATTCCTTCAGTTTTTTTAAGTTGCTGATCATTTTAAATTAATGCTATTCATAGCAGTGTCCGGCTGTAATAATAACCTTTTTCCTTGAGCACCAGCATGAAAATGTTTAAACCTAAGATGTGATGTGAATTTCTCTCAACTTATTTCAAAGTTTTGTGTTTATTTTCCTCCAAATATGCAAGTTTAAAAATAATATTTACGTTTTATCACCCCTTAAAAACATACCGAACATTCTATTATAATTAACGAGAAAAAAATCAATATTTCCTCTGAAAAATTAAAAATTGTGTCTGGAAGACCTGGAACTCTCAAAGGAATTTCCAAAAGCCCAGCTGCTGGACACCCTGGTCATGGAGTGGATCGCCTTGGGCTCAAGGCCCGAAATTAATTCGTGTTCCCATTACTGCATAACTTCGCCTATTTTAGTGGAATTTTTCTAGCATAACCTTGTTCAGTTCAGAGAAACATTCTACTGTTGTTTCAAAACAACGAAATGCGGAAACCAAAACTTATACTACCAAAGAGTTATATTCTAGGCCCGCCTAAAAACTATATGGATAAGAGATTTGACATTTTAAATTCAAAGCTCTCGCCATCTTGGAGAAATACCGCGTGGGTACTTCATTCCCAACGAGTGAATGTAAAATTAAGCGTTAGCGTAATAATGCGTGGTCAAGTTCCAAATGCGGATATACTGCACGAATCAATTGGAATATTATTTTCATAAATTTAAGTAAATGGATGTTTTATTGATTTCCATTGTGTTAAACTCTGTATATATATATATAAGTATACATTTATTCATAGTTGATAAATTTGATTGATGTTATGTCTTGTGGTATTTGCCATTAATTATGACTTGAGTAGTTGGCTTTGGCAGTCTTTAGGGAATGTTACTAAATCAAGCTTATTTATCAAGATTATTTACACTATCCGATAGTTTCTATTTGGCATTCTTGCTTGTAACTACCTTTAGTTTTGTAGTTTTGGGTAATTATTAATATTTTGATGTTACAAATACTGAATTTTTTGTAGTGTAAGCTCGTTCAATCAGGACCACTTAACTATAGCTTCAAATAGCTACTTCCATTGAAGCCCCACTTAAACGATATATTTTCCATGATAAACTCTATCCAATGAAGGAGACACTGGTACGCTTATATATAATACATTATTAAAAGTTATATCATGAAAAAATATTTCTGTTAAAAATACAGTCTCCTTTAATTCGTAAAATCTGGTCGTGTGTTGTGGACCCAAACGAAAAAATGTCGCGCCGCTATCGGAATCTAAAGCGAGCTAATCATATCTATGGCTAATTTCGTACTTTTATGTTCCGCATATTTTCTTTCAAAAATTTTACCTGAAATTTGTTTGTATGAAAAGCTAAATTGATGTCGTATCCTGCCATATGTTAATCTTAGTTAATCGTGTTGCCTCAAGAGTTTCTAAGGACTCCCAGCCTTATCCTTAGAGTCGAAGGAATCTTTGAAAAAAATCAACATTCTGGCCTACTGTTGAGCTGAGGAATTATATGCTAAAACGGCGCAAGTAGATTTATTTAGAGAATTTTAATAATAATAGATACCTTTTTTTTAACAAAGTTTCATTTTAAAAAAATTAAGGGGAGTCAAATACTAGATCGAATTATTTGATAGTTCACGGACAATTTTTCAAAATCTTCACTCTAAAATTAATTCATATTAATCGATAATTGTAAGGATGAGTGAGTGTAAACATGAGTATTCCCAATGGCCATCATTGCAGTGTAGGTGAAAAGGAATACTATCACCGCCGCCTTGAACAGATTCTTATTTTTCAATCCAACTGTCCTATTTTGAGTCCTCGTAGATTCATGCCCTGTTTTGTAGCCTGGTACGAAGCAAGTTCTGTTTAAATAAGGAATTCTAAATTCTTTATATTAGCCTAACGGGCTTAATGCATTCAAATTAGAATCAGAGTGTGGCAAACATCGTCGTCGGCACACGATGGACGTTTCATAAACCTCTTACGCAATTCCTGTAATAGATAATTCCTTTCTAGCATTTACAAAGTAAATTTTAGATCACAAAAATTGCAAGATGTTATTCAAAGCATCAAGTAATTCATGTCTCCTCGATCGTTACTGAATATTCACCACGGTCTCACGTTAACAGAAATTAACTACGTCTATTTGCAATAACAACAGAAAAGACTAATCGAAGTGGCGCCAAGGACTGGGTGATCTAAATGTGGAAATTTAGACAACGCGTAGCCTAGGCAACAATGCCAAAAGTCCGAATCCATAATATATATTCATGATAAGATCTATCCTATTGATGGACGTTTTCGTGAGCTTTCATTGTTGACGTTACGCTCCCTTCCGCTGTGAAAATTTGAAGCACGCGCCAGTGTTTCATACTTTTATTTATATTCATTTGATATTTAAAAACCCTCTGGTATTATTGGCTTTTTTGCTCCATTGCACTTCAGCGGTGAATTGCCAGAGTTAATGCCTGCATGCCGAAGCTCACGGAGTAAGTTAGGCGGGAGACGAATAAAAAGCATATAAATTTAAATTATGTGCGGATTTCTGCGGAAGTTGTTCCACGAGAGGATTGTAATAAGGATGCGAGAAGCTGTGCGAATGGTAGACATAATAAGAGTTGGACGCCGATAATACCAGTTTGGATAATGGATTGTTAGCGACATGAAGTGGATGTGACAATATAAACAAAAGCGCCACGATCATGCTTTTATTTTGTCAAGATTGCATACATAATGTATTTATTAGCAAGAAAATAAGTCGGGGGATTCAAAATTAAACTTTACCGATAATATCACGTCATATAAGTTGAAATGGTAAGCAGTTTAAAGCACCTGATTCCTTATATATAACTCAATCTTCCGCTGTGAAAATTTGAAGCATGCGCCAATGTTTTATAATCTTATTTATATTCATTTGATATTTTTAAAAAAACCCACTGTTATTATCGGCTTTTTGTACTCCATTACAATTCATCGGTGAATTTCCAGAGTTAATATGAATATAGTCTTAGGTCAGAGGTGTTAGGTGCAGCCCTCGGAGGTAGGCGTGAGATTAAATACGAACGCATAAAAAATTTTTAACGAGGGCATTTATGCTTTTATTCTAGGTAAGGTTAATAATAATATGAAATAAAATCGAATAAAATTGTATTACCGTTGGAAGTGCGAGCCGTCAAATAAAAATCCTCAATCGAGATGGACGAGCAAGACAAATACTAATCGAAAAGATGAGTAAGGGATCGACTGACTGAATATTGGGTCGAGGATCCAGTTTCCTTTCATACGCAGATTAAAGAGCTCTTTTTACTTCCTCATCCTCAAATAGGGATAGCGAGAATCGAATGCTTTCAGGTAAAAATGCAGTCGCTCGTAAAAGGCGTCCTACCTATTTTTAGTATTTTTAATGTTTGGACTATTGTAATCCTTGGAATATATATCGTACCATGGAAACTGGACGGTTATAATTAAAAATTAAGAACTTGCGTGCTGGAAACAGTGGTTAAATGCACAAACGCGTATTTTCAATATCGTCATTTGATAGTCGTGACGTATCAATGCCATTGTTCGCCATGGTCTTCAGAGATCTATTCTGAAGCCCAGGTGTTACCTTACCGTGGCTGGAAACACGAGACCTCTTCGCAATACGCCTTCGCCGGGACAGTACGTGAGCATTAGAACGTGCCTAGCAATTACAATGATTACATAAATGCTCTGAAGTACACTACATTATATATTAAATTTCGATTAATGTGCAAATACTTGGATCGTAAATATTTTGAAAAGATATTCGAAAACTATCAAAGCAATTGGTCTTAAATCTCCCCTCGGTTTTTTAAGCCACTTTGACAAATATAAAAATTTTGCCTTAACATTTCCCTAAATAAACCTAGCTACGCCGTTATTGTATTCCATTTCTCAAAAAGCAATGATTGTATGTTGATTATTTCAAACATACGCTAAAGTATAAGTATTAAAAAGGCTGAGAGTCCCTAGAAACTCTGAAGCCACAGGCAAAAATGAGATTAATTTATGGCAGAGATAAATTCAAAATAGTTTATAATTTACGTTATTTTCATGTTAACTTTTTGAAAGAAAAGATTCGGTACCTACTACTACTACGAAATTAGCCGCGATATGATTGGCTTCCTGGGCAATAATTCGTTTTCTTTTCTTGGTATCACTTATTCCGGAATCCTACGTAATATCTGTGTTTGGAAGGCGCGAACAAAGACCTCGGGGTCACTTTACCGGGTGTCGCGACTGACTTTGGCGTTCAAAGGCCAGTAATTAGTGTGCATAAGTATAACTCCCCCCTCCCATCCCGCGTGTACCTATTGGACCGCTTTCCCGCAGGAGAGCGGAGAACAGCCCTCTCTGCCCCAGCGTGTGAGAACCAAGGTCTCAGTTAGCTTGGCCACGCCACTGTTTGCGTTGGGCGATGTTCTGATTTTTGGTCCCCAGCCTGCCTAAGAGTGCAAAGGCAGTGCAATGGCTGGGGGTGTAAAATGGGGCCCTTAGCCAGGCCAACGAGTGCGTCGGGGGCGGCTAAGGGGTTCTTTCGTGTACCAGCCGTAGTTTTCTCGACTCCCGGTCTACAAGACCGGAAGCCATTCTCTCCGGGCCGGAACCTCGGGCCTTAGATCCCCAGGCGGGGAGGCCCCTTCGGAAAGTGGTTACGTAAGATCGGTTACCGTTAGTCGGGCCTCTCAAACGTTCCAAATCCCTGTCCCTATCACGTCGCTGATGAACCTGTGAAAGGACGTCACGAGGATGGTATGCCATTCAACACGGCCCACGGGCTGTCTTCGCTGGCTGGTACTCCTTCGGGGATCGTCCTTTCATCAAGGACACCGACTCGTCGCAATGGCAATCGGACTCTCGCAGAAGATCCCATTCTCAAGCTCTCTCCTTTGTTATCCTTGGGTGGTCGACCTTCTTCTTTGTCTGGTGGTGATCACACGATGTTGTCCTGGCTGGAACGTGAAGATTGTAGCAATGATGCCAGTCTTTAATAGCGGATTTCGATTCCGCCCTTCGTCGTGATTGGCCGATGACTCTTTGTTGATGATTCGGCCAATCCGAAATCAGCACGGTACGAATCCAAATCGGCATTCGTGCATAAAAACCAATCCGGTAATAAAACTGAATCCATTCTTTTTCTTTTCCCCTCAACAAAAGTTGATTTTTAAAACTTCCTTCATCGCGGAGGATAACGTATGAAAGATGATCAATGGAGACAGATACATTTGTGATTATCCTATCAGTTGTTGAGCAATACAAAGTTATTACTGTTATAATATTATTTCAAATTTCTTTCAGTAATCTCATACTCTCCTGGCTCACGTAAAATCTTGTATTAACCATCAATTTTTTTATAATGGTAAATAAAGTGGATATCTTTTCTCATGTAATCGTTAGGGAAAAGAAGACATAACAGGGTCTTTTCAATTCTATCTAATATTTTTCATTTTTTTGACCCGGAACAATTAACAGTCATCCTACGTCTTTTTTCCTAGGACAATTTAATCATTTGAATTTAGCCTTTTCTCGTGAATAGCTGTAGCCTCTGACGACGAAATCTAATGGATACGATGAGACCGACGAGCTAACAAATATTCTATCATTTTATGTGATTATCGAAGCTATTATTATTCTTTTAAATATTGTGTTACTATCTCTACCATTCTCATCTATTGTAAAATCATAATTATCTCCTTAGAATCTATTAAAACTTTGTAATTTCAATCGAATATCACGAGAGTATTATGTTATTATATGGTCTTTTACCCTTGTAAGTTGCGCCACAAGGATGGATTAATAAGTGTGTATGTTGTTCGAATTTCATCGTTTTTCATTTATGACATCCCCACAACGCACGAAATTGTGAAGAAAGTTAGTACGACTTGTAACGTCCTTTTAATTTATTTTGCGTAGTTTCAAGAAACTCTCTCTCTTTCATTGTATCAAGTGATTCACATTCACTGTTCTTCAGTATTGATTTTTTTCAGATTCAATAGTGCCCCACTTGACTCAAAAAAGGTTGCAATAGCTCAGAGCGCGGAAGAACTCCGAGTTGTTGCGACATTATTCGGAAACTCTCTCACTTGTTTCTACGGTTGATTGGAAACATTGTGGATGATCTCATTGTAATCGACCGTATTACTATTTTCGACAATAATTCCGAAAATCATCTTGATTATTACCGACGAGGACTACGCGCTGTCGCCCGACACTTCAGTCGGTATTTCTTCGTGTCATACTGGAAGGATATAATATTGGCATCGTGTCCGTAACGCAATTTCTCTCTCAAGACATATTTTTACGTTGAGTAAAGACTGACAATTATATTGGTCCAATAATATCATCACTTTTAAGTCTGGACGATTTATATAAAGGGATAGCATACGGGAATTCTTCGTCGGCAGAAGTAAGGATAATTTCGAAAATATTATTGTGAATAATAATACGATCGCTTGCAATGAGATCATTCACCTTGTTTCCCCTCAATCGCAGAAACAAACAAGAGGTGCGTGTTTCTGAAGAATGACGCAATAACTCGGAGGCCTTCCAAAGTTAGACCTGCAAGAGTCTTACCTTAAGTCAAGTGGGGCAAAACCAAATTTCGAAATATCAATATTGAGGGGAAGTTTCTGTTGAATGGCTCTGAACAACGGGGAAGAGAGTGTTTGTCTGTTGTCACTACGCGAAACCGATGAAAAGGATGTTCAAGTCTTACTGACGCGCTTCACAATGTTGTGAAAATTTGGAGGTTATGATGCCGTATATAAAAAAACGAGATAACATTTGAACAACTTTCACCTTTATTAATACTTCCTTTCCGTGGAAATTCCAAAAGTAAAATACCTTCGTTTAATTTTTGAAGTTTTTATGTGTTTAGTACAATTTTTCCATGGCTGAGAAAGGCAGAGATATGAGCACATTATTTCAAAGAGAAAAGTAACTGCGTCATTATATATATCAAATGTTGGAATAAATTACAACTCTTCAGTTGCCTCGCATATATCATTCTGAAGCTTCAACTTTTCACCAAGAGGTGTAATCCAATTCAAGTTTCGTTTCGGGTAAAGACCAATAATCTTTGCCAATCATTCTGGGTTAACAGTGTATTGAACATGCCGCCTTTCGAGCAGGAGCTACTAATTAGTACTGCTCTATATTGGACAGTGCTAAGTGGCCTCCAGGCGAAATATTACTTACGCTTCTTGGTCACGCGATCGACGGGTAACAATGGTGAGGGTCTCACAGATTTAATCTAATTCTCTGGTCATAAAAATTCTCGCGGACTGAATATACTGCTCTTGTCCACTCCCCATTCAATTGAGTAAGTTGGCCACCCAGGCGTTGGCTCCAGAGCATTAAGCTGTCGCGACGGTTAAGTATCTATGTGCAAACGAATGGACAACAGTGAATTTGGACAAAGGAGTAAATATGTGACTATGCCCTCTTCATAGCTTGCGAACTGCAACGAGAGATGCTGAACGTAGTGTTTATTGTCTTCAGGTCAAACCGATGGAAATGACTAAATGGCATCGACACTGACGTGTTATTTCTTCGTTTTCCTAAGTTTTCTAACAGAAATGATACACTTCATCTACCTCGATAAATAAATGGGTGGATATTACGATATTTTACGTGACCTAGGAGGTATTGAGACTACTACAAGATACATGAAATAATATTATTCAAGTAATTACTTCGTAACTATTGGAGTAATCACAAACGCATTTGTCTACATTGCTACGATCATCTCACAGACGCAATGGTTCGCGATGAAAGGAGTTTTGCGAATCACTTTTGATATGGGGAGAAGAAAAAGAATGGATTCAGTTTTATTACCGGATTGGTTTTTATGCACGAATGCCGATTTGGATTCGTACCGTGCTGATTTCGGATTGGCCGAATCATCAACAAAGAGTCATCGGCCAATCACGACGAAGGGCGGAATCGAAATCCGCTATTAAAGACTGGCATCATTGCTACAATCTTCACGTTCCAGCCAGGACAACATCGTGTGATCACCACCAGACAAAGAAGAAGGTCGACCACCCAAGGATAACAAAGGAGAGAGCTTGAGAATGGGATCTTCTGCGAGAGTCCGATTGCCATTGCGACGAGTCGGTGTCCTTGATGAAAGGACGATCCCCGAAGGAGTACCAGCCAGCGAAGACAGCCCGTGGGCCGTGTTGAATGGCATACCATCCTCGTGACGTCCTTTCACAGGTTCATCAGCGACGTGATAGGGACAGGGATTTGGAACGTTTGAGAGGCCCGACCAACGGTAACCGATCTTACGTAACCACTTTCCGAAGGGGCCTCCCCGCCTGGGGATCTAAGGCCCGAGGTTCCGGCCCGGAGAGAATGGCTTCCGGTCTTGTAGACCGGGAGTCGAGAAAACTACGGCTGGTACACGAAAGAACCCCTTAGCCGCCCCCGACGCACTCGTTGGCCTGGCTAAGGGCCCCATTTTACACCCCCAGCCATTGCACTGCCTTTGCACTCTTAGGCAGGCTGGGGACCAAAAATCAGAACATCGCCCAACGCAAACAGTGGCGTGGCCAAGCTAACTGAGACCTTGGTTCTCACACGCTGGGGCAGAGAGGGCTGTTCTCCGCTCTCCTGCGGGAAAGCGGTCCAATAGGTACACGCGGGATGGGAGGGGGGAGTTATACTTATGCACACTAATTACTGGCCTTTGAACGCCAAAGTCAGTCGCGACACCCGGTAAAGTGACCCCGAGGTCTTTGTTCGCGCCTTCCAAACACAGATATTACGTAGGATTCCGGAATAAGTGATACCAAGAAAAGAAAACGAATTATTGCCCAGGAAGCCAATCATATCGCGGCTAATTTCGTAGTAGTAGTAGGTACCGAATCTTTTCTTTCAAAAAGTTAACATGAAAATAACGTAAATTATAAACTATTTTGAATTTATCTCTGCCATAAGTTAATCTCATTTTTGCCTGTGGCTTCAGAGTTTCTAGGGACTCCCATCCTTATCCTTAGAGTTGAATGCATGTATAAATAAGTAGTTACCATCTCTTGATGATAATTTGAGGAAATGAATGCAATAACGGTGTAATTATCGGCATTTACTGAAATTTCGGATGAGATTTTTAATTGTCAAAGTTAAATACAAAATGAAGGGGGTTATAATATTTCGATCGTTTTCGTGCTTCTTTTCCAAATATTTTTACTCTCCAGTTGTTCGCTAATAAATTTTAAATTTTATATATTTTGTAGTGAGTTGTGCAGAGATCCTCTGTTATCAATGGAATTGGTAACTATGCCCTAAGGCTGCTGAAAATATCCCTGCGGATGCTTAATAAAAAAGTTCTAGCGTTTCCAGCATGGTTAACGGGATATCGTGGATTCAGGATACGTCTTTAAAAAAAGAATTTGATCATTAAGTGAAAACTCCCTAAATGTCGATCGTGGATGAACTTAATAGTAGACGGACCGAGACCAAAGGCATTTTGTTAAGGTAGTCCGACCGAGATAGTTCCCTAATCATAATAGAAACCATATTCGAATTATACGTTTTAATTTCACCAGCTGTAGGACACAACAATTAAATATTGCATTATTAATGGTGGCATAATAGTAATATATGACAGAAATTGTTAGTAATTAAATGGAAATATCTAAATTAGTCTTTAACTGGACTCATTTTTTTTCGCGCGGTGCGTTTGAAACTCCTTTGAACACGGAAGGCGTTTCGTGATCCCGAAGAATTCATAGCGGTGACAATATGATTAATTTTCAAAAGTAGTTGAGAAAACATATACACCTCACAGTTAGTTTTTTTACGACAACTAAGTGTTAGAAATACCTCATTTTGTAGATAATCTCTCTGGAGTGCATGCACGTACCATTTCCCATGTAAAATGGCTGGTATTTACTGGCAAATATCTCGGATAGTAACGTTGTAAGGGGTAGAACTTTTGGTGTCATTGGATAGGTGAGATGTTTTTATTTAAAATTAGACCAAATTCATTGATTTCTAAGCTCGAAATTCCTTAATTGATTTTTACTTGAAAATAACGTATATCTTCGTAAGATTTTCGCGTATAAGAAAAGAAGCGCGATTTATGAGCGCTGTAATTACAGCGTAGGAATTATAGTTCATTTAACGCACATCGAGGGAAGTATTTCTAAATAATTAATGGTTTACACAAATTATATCACTTCATAACATCATTATTATGGGTCCAAAACAAAAAAAAAGCGGAACGTGTAGTAATAGCTACTGCTACCTTAGAATCAACAAGAAAGGTTTTGCTATCGCTGAATGTATATTGTTTGCTCTTCGATAAATAGAAGTAGTCATATGACCAAAAACTTTATTCCTGAATCGCTCTATTTTGGCAGAAATGTGCAAAAATTTAAATGGGCAATAATCACGCTAAAATCATTTCATAGAACATTTCAGATTAATACGTTTGAGGTCAAATGCTTTCCGAACAGCAAGTTTGTGTGAAATGTGACATCCTGAGGGACAACCGTTTGTAGTATTCATCTACATACATCTACCAACCGTGTAAAGCTGTTCGGGATTTGGTTTTTGAAGGTGAAATGGTGACATGTATTATGGGAGTGTATTTAGTGGAGTTCAGTTTTTAATGTGGTCGCTTATTGTGCGCGGAAAGAACGAGTTCTTGTGCTTATCTGTTAATGGTAATGTATCTCTCTTATTTTATCGCATTTTCAGACCTAGAGATGTAGTGAGGAGTCATAATAATATTCTCTATGTCGCTCTGAAAAATGTCAGTTCTGAATTTATCAAGCAACCTAAGCCTAGCGTGCAGCCTCCGAGTCTCTAGGGATTCCCACCTTAACCCCTCTTAAAGTTGTGAGACACTATGTGTTCGCTCGTATTGCAGTTTTTAACGAAGCGCGCTGCTTTCCTTTGTATTTTATTTATTTTTTTGGGTTAGATCTATTTGACCAGGGGGGTCATTCTGTAACTCCGAACCGATCGGCATGGGAGCCTTTTCGTCGTGTGGCACGTCACACCGACAACCGTGGCGTTCTGTATGAAACCGATCGGTGTGCCGAGGAGCTTCCGTCGGGAGATCGTACCGGCACGTAAAAGCTGGCGGTACCCAGGGTAATCAGTCGGTTTGCTTGAGAGACACCGTAACAAATTGACAACGCATTTAGATTTATGTCTGAAATAGGTTTATTTGAGGCTTGTAATAGCGATATAATTTATTCAAAGGATTAATGGAGATATAATATGTAATGCACAAGTTGAAATAATGATAATGAAAGTGACGGCCTAAAAGAAAAACCTGAAAACAACTGGGATTCCGATGTGTAGCATTGTATTGATCGCTTGGCTCCTCAAAATATTTTACTATTTGGCGCTATCAAGTACATATACAGGCCGATATTTTGCCTATGAAGCATGTTGGATTACCTTATTATAGTGTGTGCAAATAATTCCCAGAAAATCCTCCGCAACAAATGTCAGTAATTATTGCGGATTAATATATTCTCAAATTGGAAATTTTACCCATATGGTCTAATTTTGTTTATTCAACCACGCATGAAACCCACTTATACACGCTACAGTAGTTTATTATTTGAGAAAATAGGATATATCGTGAGATCTGTGCTTTTATTGGCGTTTTTTTTTGCGCTTCAGTCCCTGTTTTCACAACTCAACTAAACATCTTGAAGCACCCTTTAAACTGAACTGTCAATTATCACTGTGCCTCAATTAATTCGGATTTATACATAAATACTGCCAATAGTGTAACACATTCGAACGACAATTTTCCACTTGAACCACAAGAAACGTTCCTGCTCGGCGTAATATGCTAATAACTAGGAGTTAGGTTGTTACGGAGGGAAGCAAGCTTCAGCAAAACTTAAGGGCTCCTGACATTAATAAACATATATGTGTACTGACAATGACATACATGCAACAACAGCAAAGCAAGGAAGTGTTCAACGACATACTTAGCGGCACCTCCACTTCATTTTCTCTCATCATAGTTCTTATTACTTCGCATTCAAGTCATTTTTACATTCAACTTCGTTCCACGAAGACGCTAAATGAATGTTTCATGGCACAAGCGCGCAGCATAACCATTGCTATACACACGAATAAAGTATATAAATGCGAACATTTCATAATCACCCCACAAATATGGACTACATGGCCATTCTATATTCATGATAATACTGTTCCATTAGATTCAACTATTAATTCGAACCATCTTCCGAAGGTTAGTACTCCACACAGAGGCCACTTCTGCGGCCAGAAATACCAAATATATACAACGCGATAAACTGTCTGCTTTCCATCACGCGCATTAATTTGTGCATAAATATAATGAATAAATTGGTATACTTGACCAATCATATTTCTACATACATGCAATTATAACACATTAGTTCTCGTTGCACCTAACTTGTCTTTGAAAAACTTCATGTGCATAAATAAGCTACTTATTGCAATGTACTTGAAATATGGAACACTTTTTTTATTGCACAAATATACATTGTCACGCACTCAATTCACAGAACTTTATTATCCTCCTTCTTTCGACATTACGGTGTGTGAGAATGACTTTATTTTCGACATTACTGAGTCTGTGTATTATAATAATTGTCACTGGATGTCGTTTTGGTTGATACCCACGAGAGCACTAGGCGGTTTCATTTAGTCATTTGTTTGTTCTATCGTCTCCCTCGTCTCCATCGGTTGAAACGGACCATGTGACCCTCAGCTTCGGCAACACTCGGGAGGGAGGGGTATCTCGAGAGGGAGGAGTTACCAAACCGACTGGAACAGCGCTCGACTTGCTTACAGAATCGCCCGAGAAAGCTCCGTCGGTGAGGGAACTCCGACGGGGACTCCCTGTCGGCACGGAATCCATGCCGTCTGTAGGCTTTATACCGATCGTTGCGGAACCGACGACAAAATACGGAATGAACCCCCCAAGAGGTCACAAATGCCTGCGGCGTGTTCGAGGTGTGGCCTAACCAGAGCGAAGCATCTCTCTTTTATAATTTCGTCCGAGAACCTTCCTATTATACGTTTAACAAAACCTAGCTTCTTTAATGCTGCTAATGATATGTTTTGTATTTGTAATCCCCACGATTAATCAGATGTTTCGGTAATTCCGAGATATTTTACAGTATCTGAAGATTTTATGTTTACTCCACCCACAGTATAGGTATGGCATTTGTGTGATGACTTTTCTAGGAAGTGAACTTTGGTGCATTCACTAATATTTAAATCTAAACCCCACTCCTGGCACCACGAATGAACATTGTCCAAGTACAAGACTTCTAAGTCCTAGAAATATAGAGGTCGTCCACGTGCTAATAATTGTTTTTATTCGGCAGTTAACCTTTATTTAACCTTTACACATATGAGGAATCATTTCATCCTTATGAGAAGCATATTTGCGCGTTTGAAACAAATTCCGTGCATATGTCATCGTATTTAAAGTCATTTTAGCTTCCATGTTCGACGAAGCGTTGAAAATAAAACAGTTTTCGAGGCTTTGAAGTTTTCCGTAAGGGACATGCGAGATAACTGCCCGGTTAAAAACAATGCAAGGATAACTTCTTCAGTAAAAATTATTACACCTAATACGGCAGAGGTCGTTTTCGAACTTGTCAAATCTAGCAATCTTCCCTTGGAACCTAGAGCTCATTGGGCGGATATGGCGTTAATGTCACGTGACCGCAGACGCCATATTGTCTAGATACCTAGTAAATAAACCACGGGGGTAGCCTTGAAGCTCTCTCCAGCGTGGAGAATTGAAGCCGAATTTTGCGCATTTAGCCATGTTGTGATTATGAAAACATTGGGTGATCCTATGTAAAAGCATTTAAATCTGATGGCTACATTTATGATCTAACCTGATACATTTATCATCCGTAATGCACAGGTACGCACTTGTGATAAAATATGATCCAATGTGATGGCTAACTAGTAGCCACCCTTGTCCTCGGCCTCTTTTCGTCAGACCATGCTCACAATTAGTATTGGAGAAGACGAAATTGGATGCATTTCTGATATCAATTTTTTCGTGCATGTGTAATTGATTGAGGACTATTGAAGAAAAAGAAAAAAAAAGCATTTGCTCCCAGCAAATTCTATGACGACGATTGAAACTTCTTGGAATGCGAAATGGACATATGATCAGTGGGTATTCGGTTTTATTCGACATCGTAGCAGACGATATTTAAGGCATTCCTGACATATACGTCATTACGTCCATGTGTGATAAACGGAGACTAACATAAACTTTGGAACTGTCATTTATACACAGGAGTTTCCCCAACGATACTTGCATGTAGTATTGTTTGGAAATGGGAGGTTTTCTGTAAGTATTAGGTTTCCAATGGAATCGTAGCAGACGATGATGTAGGCATATGTTATTTTCTCTATTGCTACGAACTGTCGCGAATTGAAGAATCAAAGCAAGCATTATTTCTAGGTACAAAGGTTAATATAAATATATAAAAACATTTCCCGTGTTATACTAGCTCCTGGGTCCCGTATTCGTTATAAGTGCACCGCTAAAATACGCGGAGTTAAAGGGAAGAAGGCAATGTTTTCTTAGTTAGAACATGGCCAAAGCGCAAGACTGGTGGCTTTATTTTTCTCGCGTAAGGTAACCCCTGTGAAATAAACAGAGTAAATGAAATCGCAGTATTGTTATGCTCACTATGTATTGAGCTAATCGTTGCGCTAATCCCTACGACGGAAACCGCTTATCGGTCTCTTTTGATATAGATATCATGTTCAGCTTAAATGTTCATCTACATCTACGTAATACCGTGCAAGCCACCACTAGGTCGTGTGGCACAGGGTCCTCTTGAGTTAATTTTACAAAATTTAAGCTTCCAACAGTTAATCTTATTTTGTTTTTGTGCTTTATGCTCCAAAGCGCAGTCAAGTATAGGAGGCGCACGTCTCAGAGGGGAAAGAAAAAAAATAAATAATGGAATGGAGAACACTGGATCTGGAATAGATGCGATGTCCATTTCGGGTGAAGTTTCTCTTTCACATTATTGTGGATAAAAAGTTCCAAAAATCGTGGAGTGAATCGGTAAACACTTTTTAAATATGAGGCACATCATTACCTTCTATGTTTTAGCTTACTGAAGTTGGCATATAAGAACGCCATTAGGTAAATGGCGTTCAGCACAACATGCACGATGCAAAGAGATTATGGATAGAAGGATAAAAAAATAATCTCTTAATTTATTTACTGGATTAATGTTTTGTAGAATAGACCTTTAAACATGAATCATCATAGTGAAAAGGGACATGGTCATGAGTTAATGTTTCTTACTCGAACTTCAATGGGTGGTGAAACTTTCGCTTGGAAGGAAATAATATTTCTTCCCAACTTTGTATATCCAGTAGGCAATGTGGAAGAAACCACAAATAATGACCCAAGGATTTTTTAAATGGACTGAGTCCTTTGTTCTTTTTGCCTATTATTGAGCAACAAAGATAGGGTGATTGGAAGCATGGTCTGGTCAGCTACCATATTAACTGCATAGGTGTTAGAAATATCGCTAAGTATTGGATTAGTGAAGCGCCGTCATTGCAAGTGAAGGCATTTCCTGGGCGGCAGCTTAAGAGTTCCTTGAACCGTGATCTCAGGTTATATTTTCTTTGGTATCATTCTTCACGACCTCCACATTAATATTCCATCAGTCCAAAAAATTCACCATTTAGAGCCGGAAACTGATACAGAAAATGTCCGGGTCACACCCAATTTGTCATCAAGCAATTAGTAATTGGAACGAAATAATATATCTTCTCAAGTTTGTATATCCAGCAGGCAATGTGGAAGAAACCACAAATAATGACCTGTGACGGATGTTTTAAATGGACTTAGAGGCGCCACACCCCCTTGCGGCAGCTTACAGGATACAATGTAGATACAGATTTGAACGCATATTAGTCCTAAAATATGTTATAGTACACTATATATTATGTAGATATATACACGGTAAGTGATTTGTCACGTGGTGTTTCTGATATAGCCTTTCTTCAAGTATCGTTGTACGCTCAGACTTTGATAAACGATGATTTTTATTTCTAATTACTTCAAAATACCTTACGGGTTTACTACCACACCATACATACCAATTCACATCGATATATTTACTTTGGAAAACCTATCGACTTTAGAGAAACTAACGACAGGAATATCAGGTAAAATGGTGCGCGGCTTACATGAAAATCTGGAGGACTCGTGAAAGCCGCGCACCCCCATTTTTTCACCGGCATTTCCGGAAAAAAAGGTGCGCGGCTTATACCAGTAAATACGGTAATAAATGTAAGGTCTTTAAAGAAACATTGGGATGAACTTAATGTGCTGCTCAATCAGTTCAACAACTTTTCCCCTGTCCTTGGCTTTGCCCTAACTGAGGTTAATGTCAAATCGTCAGAAATACATCCCTTTCATGTACAGTCGGATGCAAATGTATTGCAACGAATCGAGCGGCGCCACTTTCGCCGCAGTTCGAAAATGGCATTCACATCTATTCTATATTCAAGGAAGGAGGGAAATTCGAACAGAATTCACATTTCCTGCAATATTGTATTTATTGCATAATTTATGAGGATTAGTTAAGAAATATGTAAAATGTATACGTTTCCATTAATTGTGCAGCTCACGTTGCTGGTGAAATCCAATACGAGAGCTCAAGTTTACTTTCATTCGCAAATCCGCAGGTCCGTTGAAGCATACTTTCGCACGGTTGACGACACCTACACTTAATCGGACATATTAGAAAATCAAATCGCTTAAAAATTAATCGTGATACCACTGAAAATCGTGCCGCAGTCTGTTAAAATAAAATATGCTCTCGGTGCACTCATACAACGCCAGTGTTCACGGGTTCATTCCCGTGCAATGGAGAGTAAAATCGAGCGCAAGACAGAAGATTTCTATTTGCATTCAGTGGCCTGGCGGTAACGTTCTCAACTCCGGCCATGGCCGTCAGAAGCGGCTTCAGTTCAAATCTCCATGTTATTTAATGTTTTTAAACGTAGTTTCATTTCACAATAATAAATTAGCTCTCGTATTTACTTCATAATATTAGGAATAGTATTCGTAATTTTTAATTTTCGATTACAAAAGTCAACGGGAGTGGGTTTCTCCAAAGCAGTCGAATTGTAAACTCATGCTATCGAAATGCGCAATGAATCGGAACAAACATTCGGACCGATATTTTCTCCAACAATTCTTCTGTATTACCCGAGTTTCATTTGCGTCTTTTGGAACAATTGCGACTGTCTTTTGTTCAAGTGATCTTAATTCTCAATAAAGACTGCAATTAGCTTTAACATTTACAGTAATTATTCGTAATTCGCGTGAACTGCCTCGAATCATTCCATGCCATCTTTGTCATTCACATAGTAAGGATACTACAGTCAAGGTCACAGCGCTGAGGAAAAGGTTCGAGGAGGTCGAATTCGTCCATAGCAAGAGGGTAGAGAAGAGGGGGGTCCAGGGTGTCTGTACCCCCTCCCCCCCAAGTCGAAGAAATATCAATAGAAAATAAGATAATACACAATAATCTCATTCTAAATTGACGACTGAACTGGAACTCTCTTCCAGAGAGAGAAATTATCTACGCCCCTGGTCCATAGGAAAGGATAAAGTAATAACCTACTAAATATTTTGATTTTGTAGAGTAGATATTTTGTTTGGCTCCGATATATTTATTTAGCAGATCAATAATTGATTGCATTGCTCATTGTTAATGGGATTAAATATTGAATTTCGTCTTTACGTTAGCATTCAGCGTTATCTCGCATCGCCATTCCGGCGTCTTTAAAATGCAAACATTAGAGATCAATTGGAACCAATCAACGTGTGAGTTCCAGTCCGTAGTAATCATTAAATGAAATTGATTCCAATCCAAGAAAGGTCAGTGTGTATTTTAATTTTTAGCGCTAACAACGACGAAGTATGTAAACAACATAATCATAGCACTAGCAGTAGTAACTCATTTTTCTCTTCCAAACGATATTCTTTCCAAAGATAAAAGACTGAAAGTTTGAAGTTATATTCCCAGAGAATTTCTGTAATGATGAAGTAATTATGATTATGAATACGTGATTAAAATGGAATGCTCACTAAATTCCATGTAATGGCATTGAATTTCGTTTTTTGAATGATTATAGCGTATTTTTGTAATCGAGTTGCTCTCACACCTATAGAAACGCAATCAGATTACCTACCTGAAGCATCACTTGTGTAATAGCATCAGAATAATGGATTGCACTTCATTGTACCATGGATGTGGTTATGTCATCGAAAAGTAATTGGAACTAGCTCCTCTATTATATAAAAAAATCATCATAAGAAATGAAATATCTACTATGAAATGATAACTATCCAACTTAAAGAGATTCCTTTTACATTTTTCAGGAATTTATGTTCTAACATGCGTTCTGTTGGATTTTTAAGTAATTTTAAATCCTTCTAATCTCTCCTTTTCTGATCTTTTTCATGATTTTATCACGCCCTTACGAGTGCTATTGTGATAACTGTATGGATTGCAATATTAATTCAGCATGAGTTTTTTCATAATATAAGAGAGAGACTTGATTGTTGTATTTCGACCAAACTATCTCGAAGCATTCTTGAATCTCTCCAGGAAAATAATTATTCAAAAACCTCGAAGTTTCAATTCCTCCGGTAACACTCGAAGTTGCGGTTTACAACACTGGGACGGCATAAGATATATACCATTTGATTAATTGGACATTCTTTTGTCTTAGAGAAAGCAATTTGTTCCTATTTGGTCCCACCAAGTCTTTTTAAATAGAAGCTTCTCGTGGAAATGATTCTCCACTTATTTCATTATGGCCTTTTTAAAGCTTCTTCCATCGCCTTTCTCACATTTTCCTATGCACGGACAACGTCCGCGTATGACACCTGTTATTTCCAATGGCAATGCAGTCAGGCGAATTTGACTGCCTCGTGAGTCCCTCGACACGGTGATACGGCAGGAAGAACCTTGTAGTCTCTCCTCCATGTATGGGACAGCTCTCTTGATCAATAACCACGTTATCCCCCGTAGGGACAGAAAATTCCGCGAGTTAGATCACTTTCGTGGTTTCAACTTTTCCAGAATGCCGCTAAGTGAGGCTCAGAGAGGAAATATTATAGGGATGGTGGAGGCGGGATTGGCAATGAGTGCCATTGCAAGGGAATAGGATATTGACAAGAGCACTGCATTGATGGATTAAACGTAACAGAGAAGGTGATATTCAACTAAAATCAAGACCAAAATGTAGACGACCTCGGTGCACTTCTAGGCAAGAAGATGAGCGACTTCGTCTAAGCTGTTTGGACCAGCCGTTATCGAACGGCGGGACTGCTGCCATTAAATGGCAACTTGAAACAAATGGCAGTCTCTCAACCATACGACGACGACTTGCACGGGTGTATTCGCAAATGCCCCAGGCATACTGGGACTTGGCTATTTTCTCTGATGAGAAAACATTTACGAGCGACGAGCAGGGAAGGATTCAACTTTGGCGCTCACGAAACACCAAAGAGGATGAAGTTGGAAGATTATGTTGAAATTTTGAGACTTCGTTTGCTTCCTTATGCATCCCAGGCCGTCCCCGTGTGCGAGGACTTGGTTTTTATCTATGACAACTGCCCATACATAGAGCAGCTGCAACAAATAGGTTTCTCTTACAACATAGCCACATTGAGATATTGCCCTGGCCTTCTAATTCTTCAAACCTCAATCCCATAGAAAATGTCAGGGGAATAATTGTCATGGAATGGGAAAATGAGAGGACTGAGGAAGCTTTCGAGGCCCACGTTAGAGAAGTGTGGGGCACCTTATCAAGGCGTCCTTCAGTCTTTCACAACCTTGTGGGATCAATGCAGGAGAGACTGCAATCTATAATAGACAACAATGGTCTACATCTACATACTACCCCGCGAGCCGCCGTATGGGCATGTGGCAGGAGGTGGTAGGTCACCAGCTGAGTAAAGATTTAAGAAATTTCTTATTCTTCAGTATTTTCCTCCATATCATTGAAAACCTCTTTTGCCTAATACACCACCATAAATTACCTCATACTCGCTCCTGATTTTATACTCCCTGATACCTCCTGATTTTAAGACTCCTTATATTCCACCTCCTAAGAATTTCCTCAACCACATTCAACCACAACTTCCTCGGCTTACCTCTACCTCTCTCACCATTCATTTCATTTCACTCCACTCTGACATAGGTATATCTGTTTCGTTATTCGACTCTCATCCATTCTCTCAACATGGCCTTGCTAATGAAGGACACTTCTTTCACATATGTCCACTACTGGAGCATCTGAGCCACATTCATTTATTACCCACTCATTCATCATTCTATCCAACCCACTCTTGCCACCAACACTCCTCAGATAACTCATACCCACGGCGTATAGTTCACTGCCCTCTCTATTCTGACATTTCACTACCATGCAGCATTGTCGGGAGAAGTACCCCTTTGTACACGGCGATTTTCGCCTCCTTTAACAGCCACTCATTCCTTGATATGCTCCACATGCGACCTAACTCTTTCCTCCCACAATTAGCACCTCTCTTTATCTCCTCATCTATCCGTCCGCCTTTCGGTAACATCTTACCCAAGTACAATAAATCATCCACTTGTTCAATAACTTCACCATTCGCACTCATCGTACAGTTATTCTCCCCATTCTCGTCATCACCAACTACTACTTTAGCCTTACACGCATCTAACTTCAATTCTAATCTCTCTGTTAAGTCACAAACCTTATCTACGACCTTTCGCAATCCCTGTTGGGTCTCTGAGATCAAAACAGCGTCATTCGCATATACTACGACTCGAACGTTTACGTTTCAAATCAAAATACCGTCGCTTTCTCTACATGCATCTCTAACATATTTATCCATAAATACATTAAACTGTCGCAGTGACATTACGCAACCTAGCTTTACCCCTGGACTGTTAGAAGAATTAGGATGGGAATCGCTATCACAGCGTTGATTATTATAGTCTTAACCTCCTAACTAAATTTCAGAAAAATCATTTCTCTGACGACGTAAAAAACATACTATTAACCCCTTCGTACTACGGCAGATTAGATCGCGCCAATAAAATTAGAGAGCTAGATTGTAGAACCGATAGGTATAAAATGTCATTTTTTCCGCGTACCATTCGGGACCATAACAGCTGTGATAGTCGTCATGAATAGTTTGAATTGTGACAATAGGCAGACATTAAATCTATTTCTTTATATTCTCTACGTTTTTATTTCTGCATGATGTAAATATTGATGTTTTTATTTATGCATGATATTTTGAATCTGTAGTAGTAGTATTTGTATCCCTTGCATGATGGAAGGATTGACGATGGAATGTTTCTTAGGTATTAGATTTTTAATTGGCGCTTTGCATGTGTGCTACGTGGGTTTCAACGTAATTTCAGTGTTCTACCGTATCATTCATGCATGCCTGATGTGGAAGCACCCCATGCCACACACCCTTTGGGTGGCTTGCAGGGTATGGCGTAGATGTAGATGTACGCCCTGTTTTATTGCAAACCAATCACTCAGAACCCCGTTAACTCTCACTCTTTCCTTAATATTATCATACACCGCTATCTTAACATTCAATAACTGCCCATTCACTCCATAGTCCTTCAAAACCTTACGCAGGTTCTTTTTATTTGCCTTGTCTTATGCCTTCTCCAAATAAACAAACGCACAATACACTTTCTTTCGGACGCCTATATATTTTTCTGTCACTTGCTGAAGCGCGATAATCTGGTCACTACATCACCTTCCAGGCATAAACGCACACTGCACACCCCTTATTCTGTCAGAATAAATATTCATTACTCGTTTGGTTTTAATTTTGAGAAATACTTTTCCCTCAATGCCCAAAAACTAACGGCCCGATAATTATTATATTCGGTCTTTCCTACCTTCCCTTTTTAAAATGGAGCGATGATTGCATTCTTTCTTTCGACTGGTAAAACAATAGCCTGTACGCATAAATTACATAGTCCGCACGGCCGACGATTGAGTAAATTGCACCCACACTTCAATATTTCACTTATCCAATCTACGCCTACAGTGTTCACTAGTTTTAATAGTCTCACAGCCGTTATGGCTTCATCCTCACTTATATCCTTTCCCATCATTACATACCTGCATACTACTTCTCTAGGCTCATCATCAGCGCCTGCATCATTATAGTATAATTCTTCAGAATACTCCCTTCAGCAGTCCCTGATATTGCTCTCATCCCACACCATCTCTCCACTTTTGTGTTTTACCGCATTCATTCCCCTGCCTACACTATTCTTTGTCCTATTTACCCACTTCCAAAACAGCTTTTCATAGCCTTCAAAATTACTCTGCATCTTGAAAACTTCGTCCACACGCATTCTTTCGTTGCTCTCATTCACAAAGATTTTGCATTCATTCTATTTCCCTCTCTAAATCTCACATGCCCTCGTTCGCTTTTCCTCAGATTTGGCACCAATCACATTCCTATATGCCTATTTTTTCCATGACTGATATTTTGCAACCATGCTGCATTCTTACCTCGCTGTGTAGCAACCTCTCCATTTTTACTCTCAACTGCTTACGCGCAACATTTTTATTTGCCGCCACTTTTCCCCAGATTCACTTTGGATAGTACCAAATAGTGGTCTGTTCCACTTTCAGCACCACTCATCACTCTCGTGTCCGCAATTAACTCGCTCAATCTCTCATCATACACTACGAAATCAATCATGCTTTAAAAACCGCTCCTTACCCAAGTATACTCCTATGCCAAAAACATGTATTTGACACAAACAATCCTTTTTCCTAGCACACACTCACCAACTTTTCACCAACATCATCAAACTCTGGAGGGTCACCAAATGGCCCAAGCACTCTCTCAGATGTACCCCGCCTCACATCAACCCAGCCATTCATGTCACCTAGTATTATCATACTCTCACCAGTTTCACATATATTCAAAATATCTCTTATTTTTCCCAAAAACTCTTATTTCTCACTGTAAATCTCTCCGTCCAATGGTGCATAGCAATCCGCAATCACAACTCTCCTACTTCCTATTTTCATCATTACCAAGTTAGAACCCAGATCAATCTAGGGGATACTAACTCGTACTTCCTTACTAGTAACTTAGCTCTCTCACTGAGAATGAGTCCTACACCTTGACTGCCGCTTACATTATTGCCAACTCCTGACCACAGTGCCAGACCACCGCCATCTACAGTATCACAATCCCGCTCCTTGCGCTCAGTTTCACATGCACGTGAAACATCCAATCTTCTCACTTTTATTTCATTGAACATCAAAAAATAGTGCCTTGAATTTCGGCTAGTTACGCGGCTCTTCCAACTTTTCATTCCTAATCTACACTGTTCTTAGTATTAAGTTGAAACTTGAAATCATGAAACATTTATTACACGTGTTTTTATTCCGGTGAAGTTTAATATTCTTTCAACTCAGTTTTAACGTTTTAATTTTTGTTAAAATATATTTTGGATGAAAAATCTGGAAGTTGTCAATGTAATGCAAATCTGAATGTTGGCCATATGGGTAAACCTTTTCATGTTTTTAGCCTGGTTTCGACGCTGTTAAATTAAATTAAGTATCTTTGGGCCAAAAGTTTACATTATGTAAGGTTGGAAGCAGTCCACTACTTACTTTCGTAAAATAAGATACAGGGTCCATATATGCTGACGCTTATATTTGTATAAATCTATAAATTTATTTTTAGTGAATGAATTGTCACTTGATCTCGACTACAAAGGGAAATATGAATTTTTGATGACCACATATCGTTAGACTTTCCTAACTGGCCTGAGTTCTGCGCTAAAAAACCCCCAGCACTTAGGGGGTCGGTTTTTACCAATACATTAGATGGCGAGGGAAGGTTATTTTTTTGATAAGGAAAGGATTTTACGTGAGGGAAGAATTTTTTGCTTCAAGAGACGATATAGATACATCCAACTGACGGTCACCGCTTCGACGAAAGATCAAGATATTGATGAAATGTATTTCGCGTAGTCTACTTCGGACAATTATTCTTTAGATATACACACGTCACCATTTCGCATCCCAAAACTACTTTACACGGCTAGTGACCTAACACCCCTTGCCAAACGCCCATGTGGCGACACGCGGTACAGTATGTGGATGTAGATACGTCATGCTAATATTCATTCCCATGTTCCTCGCGGCATCATTAGGTACAAAAATTCAACAACTTTTAGGGAAGTGAATCACGTTAGTGCAGTGCTCTTGTAATTTACAATGTTAACATTGAATAACAAAGTTGTTGACATGGTGAACGGCTATAACTTTGCAGGAAAAATACATTTAAATGGAATTGCGCGAATAGACCTCTGAACTGAAAAACGGCATTTTTTGTCTTTCGCTAACGTGGGAATGTGTCGTTGATTATGCTTTGTTAGCTCATGAGTGGGATGAGTAATGGCCAATTCAATTTTTACGTCAAAAATGAAAGGTGGAGGGAGTTTGAGAGGGGTTGAGGTGGGTGCCCCTAGAGACTCGGAGGCTACACGCTAGAATGAGGTTGCTTAAAAAATTCATAACTTGTGATTCAGAGCGACAGAGGATTTTTTGTACGACGCTTCACTACATCTCTATCTCTCACAGAAGCGATAAAATAAGAGAGCTGCACTGCCGAACAGATTGGAAGAAAAACTCGTTCTTTCCGGGCGCAATAAGTGACCACAATTAAAACTGAGCTTCACTAAATTCACTCCCATTACACACGTCACCATTTCGCATCCCAAAACAACTTTACACGGCTGGTGACCTAACACCCCCTGCCAAACGCCAATGTGGCGGCTCGCGGTGTAGTATGTGGATGTAGATACGTCATGCTAATATTCATTCCCATGTTCCTCGCGGCATCATTAGGTACAAAAATTCAGTCCAAACTGAATTTTAGACTGGAATGAATTTGGAATTTGGGTTTGGAACGAATTGTTGAACCTGATGATGCCGCAAGTCGTAGCATGATTCCTAATTAACGAATTCACTTTTTAACATTCATTCGGGTTTTTAAAAGAATGAATTAACCCTTTATACAAGCATTCGTTAACCTTGGAAACTTCAGGTTCAGTCGGACTTTAGAAATTGTGTAGATCGATTGTAGCATATAAAAAATAATTGTTTTTTTCACACTCGATTATCCTAACTGACGAGATACTGGTACAATATTGTCATTCACACACCATAAGTGTAAACACAGAAGTAAGCTTCTTTGATCACTAAGAAATTACATTTTCAGTCACTGTCATATGCCAAAAAATAAACCAATATCTTATGCCCATGGATTTTATTATCCTCTATCAAGGCTTCAGTATTAATTATTTGACATTTTCAGACTAAGCTATACCGTCGAAAAATGAACTCATAATTTAGAATGTATTATATACCTATGTTATATCTTCCATTTTTGTTGTAGCTAAACTTCTTTTAAATCTCCTTTTTATACCGGGAGAACCTACACCCGTCAGTGCCTATCTCAACAGAAGGCTGGGTACTGACAGACGCGACGGCACAAGTTTTCGGGTTGGCGTGTGAGCTTTCTAGGTTTCATATGGGTTGCAAAATAATAAAATTGAATAGTATGAGACGGCTGTCTGAGCGTACCTTTCACTAATCAGCGTCGTATTTGTAGATGAATATAGGTATATGAAGAATAATTACAGTATAATTAACATGTATGCACAAAACATTCATTTTGAGATCAAATCGCATTTATTTGTCCCGTCTCAGAGACATTTTCTTCTTCGTTTCAGGAGGCAAGGTCGAATACAACGGAGCGTATCGCAGGGAAAATTGTTATACCCGGAATATTGCAAGGAGCAACTGAACAGGTGATGGAATTTAACACATAAATCAACTTTAGAGGGCTTCGTTCACATATTAATCAATTTTACTAATTTAAAGGCAAAATTAATTTGAACAAAATGTGTCTATGCGCAGAAGTAAAAAATATTTATGGCAATAGTTTGCAGAATTAAGTAAATCTCTAACGTTGAAAGTTATCGATGCAAGTCTTACAATATGTCTCATATATGGAATAAATTATTACTTTAGCCCTAAACACCCTAACGTTATTTTATTAGGTACATGTTTTGGATGAAAGAATCATGGAAACGAACGAAAAGAGTGAACTTCATTGCTTCTGCTACATCAATGGGTCAGAGTCGAATTAAGAGATGAATATAGCTAAGACAGTAGAGTTAGATAGCGAGAAATAGAAATAGGTAGACCCCAAAAGTTAGGTGTGAATCTGGTAGAAGGGAGACTAAAAAAATCTGGAATGTTCAGAAAACGAGAGCGAGAAGAGAAGCAAAAGTGTATTTTAGGCATCGTGACGTGAATTTTGATATGGAACCCAGTTTTCTACGGCAGACGGACATTCACTAATTCTTGATATTTCCCCGCTTTAAAAGGCCATAACAAGATGGATAGGTATGCACGTATGTAGGTAATATATAAAACCGTCATATTGCTAAATCAAGGAGACATTCTCAGTATAAATAGAAAAAAATAGCCCAACGGGAGGTTATAGGAAAATATATTTGAGTTACCATTAGTTTTACTGAGACATCCCAAGAACTAGTTTGATAACGACGTGAGTGCATATAAGACCGGAGATCATAAGAACCATTGGGAGACTAGGGATGGAAACGAGGTCAAGGGAACTTACAGAATACACGAAGCCGACGGAACTGTCAGAGTTGGCGAGTACACCGCTGACAATCAAAATATTATCAACGCCGTGGTCAAGCGACCGGGCAATCACCATGGATAATACACAAACCACGAACCTGGCAGAGGCAATCATAAAATTGCCATAGACCGCGGAGTCGGTGATTACGAATGAGGTAGACTGTACTATGTCGGATATGGAGCTGGTTATAGTGTACAATATGGAAGATAAGATGGCGCCGCATCGTCTCATGCTGACGGAAACAAGTCTGGCCGTGACTTTAGGCGGAGAACTACAAATATTAAAAATGTAGAATGTACTAATGATATTTTTAAATAATCGATCGTCTCTCGTTATTACTACAAATACCATCGTTGAAATGTTTTATGCACTAAAGATGTTGTCACGGTACGCAACAAAATAATTCACCTTTGTCCAAAATATTGGAGCCATTTTATCATAATAATTAAAAGCATCTAAATCCTATTCTCTTCTAATTAACATGTATTATTAGGGTTATAAGCTATGTAAATGTTGGTCCAAAACTAGATAAACGAAATTGATGGAAACATTATTAAATATAAGATAAGTTGTAACCACTGCTATGTGAAAAAAGTTTTTACTGAATAGAAACAAAATATTTATTGAGGGAAAACTTCATAATTTGTAATATATATTACTTCATTCTTTACTAGCAGTTTAGCAGCGAGAAATTTTCTTAGGGATTTTATGTTGGTATTTTTTTGCTTGACGGACGACTCTGTATGTCCTTGGAATCCCGATAGACTGTTAAGCCTGTCATCAGGTATTCCAGGGACCGGACCAACAGAATTTTATTTACATCCATGCCCTGGAGGAGTAAAAGTCCACCCAGGCGGGACTCGAACCCGCGACCCTCAGATTAGCTGGCGAGGACTTAAACCCGCCGCCACCGGGGCCAGCTAAGTTTTTAGCGTAACTGAGAATTGAAAGACACCGATATAAGATTTTTCATGGCATACAAATCATTCTTGCGAGAACAACAAAACGAGAAAAACAAAATATTTTGTAATCCTACCGCTTTGTTTTTGCAAAGAGGGAATACTAGAAGAATGGTAAAACATATCATTCTATTCAAACTTCAATTTTGTAGCGAGAAACTTATCAGGGATGAAATGAACGATTCCCTACTTCATTTTGCATATCTAAAAATATAATTGCTCAATTTAAGATTTTCCATTACTTTCACCGCATTATTTGGAGAAAGAAGAAACGGTAAAAAACTACATTTTGCAAGACTACCGCTTTGATTTCGAAAAGAGGCACTAAGGATATTCTAAAATATATACATAATTTGATTCTGATTTTGCAGTTTTTTAGCAGAAAACTTTTAAGGATGGAAAATACGTAATTCACGACTTTTTTGCATATCTAAAAGAAGATATTTTTCAACATTCTATTTTCCTACTACGAGAATTACATAACTGTTGAAACACTTTATTTTGCAGACCTACCACTTTGTTTTGAAGAAGAGGAAAAACCAGATAAAATAGATAAAATATTATGTCATTATGATTTTTCAATTATAAAATATTTTAGGGATGGTTAATGAAAATTTCCTGACGTATTTTGGAATATCTGAAAAAAAAGTTCTATGTAAGATTTCCATCACCTTCACGGCATTCATGGGACCTCCAAAGCACTTCATAAACTATGATTTGCAAGACTACTGCTTTCTTTTGGAACAGAGGTCAAACCATATAAATTGGCTAATATATCATCTGACTCTAATTCCGAAGTTTGTACGAGAAAAATCTTTTTTGGGATGTCAATTGTGCAACACATGACTTCAGTTGGCCTACCTGAATAATTAATTATTAAATGTTATTGTTTCCATGACAATCGCCGCATTCATGCAAGACCCACAAAACGGTAAGGAACCCCACGAAAAGCAAGACTAACGCTTTGTTTTAGGAGAAAGATGAAAACCAGAGTAAAGGGAAAATATATTATTTCATTCTGCGGTGTGTCAGCACCTCGCATATACCTCCTAGTGGTGGGTCGCGGGCAAAGGTATGCTGGCTCTCAAGGTAATCGTTTCAGAAGGGATCCTAGCTTGAAGAGAATAGTGAAAGCGGACCAAGGGTATTATTATGACGTGGCTTTTCTTGTGACATACGGGTGAAAAGGTGCCAAAACTGACCGGTAGAGCGTCGTAACCGTTAGAAGGGTGAGCTGCACGTGGTGCGGGTACTGCAAAGGCTGGTAACCTTGCAAACTTCATTACATCTTACCCCTGAGAGTCACGAAGTAGCCTCGGACAACCGAAGCCACGATGGGCGGCTGAAGCTGAATAAGGTTGGCCCATCAAGATACGGACTTAGCAATACGAACTGGGCTATCGGCATTTGGAATGTGAGAGGAGTATATGGAAAGGAGCCCGATGAGTTGTTGAATGAAATGAAAGTGAGACGAATGGATGTTTTGTGGGTATGTGAAACGAAACGCAAGGGGTGGCATGTTGTTACTGTAGATGGCGGTGGTCTGGCACTGTGGTCAGGAGTTGAAGAAAATGTAAACGTAAGTCAAGGTGTCGGCATCATTCTTAATGAGAGAGCTAAGTTACTGGTAGGGAAGTACGAGTAAGTATCCCCTAGATTGCTCTGGGTTCGCATGAAAGTAGGTATTAGGAGAACTGTGATTGAGGCGAGCTATGTACCAGTGGATTGAGAGAGTGACAGTGTGAAAGATGAGTTTTGGGAAAAACTAGGAGGGGTTTTGAATGAATGTGAACCTGGTGAGAGGATAATTGTACTAGGTGACATGAATGGCTGGGTTGGTGTGAGGTGGGATGCATCTGAGAGAGTGGTTGCGCCATTTGGTGACTCTCGAGTGAAAGATAATGGTGAAAACTTGGTGAGTGTGTGCTTGGAAAAAGGATTGTTTGTGTTAAATACGTGATTTAAACATAAGAAAATACACATGTACACTTGGCAAAGGGGCGATTGTAAAAGCATGATTGATTTCGTAGTGTATGATGAGAGATTGATGGAGTTAGTGTGGGACACGAGAGTGATGAGGGGTTCTGAATGTGGAACAGACCACTATTTGGTACTCTCCAAAGTGAATCTGGGCAGAAAGTGGGTGCCAAGGAAGAATGTTGCGCATAAGCAGTTGAGGGTAAAAATCGAGAGGTTGCTGGATTGTGAGGTAAGAATGCAGTATGGATGTATGCTAGACGATGCTCTATCTTTGAAGCAGAGAGAATGGGACGAGTATATCAGAAAGGAGAATGTGAATGATGCGTGGGAGTGTTTAAAAGGAGTGATTGTAGAATGTGCTGAAATAGTATGTGGAAAAGGAGTGGTAGGAAGAATGAAAGGTGGTGCTTGGTGGAATGAATAAGTGAAAATTGCAGTCAGGGAAAAGAAATAGGCGTACAAGAATGTAATTGCTGTCAAATCTGAGGAACAGCGTACTAAGGGATGTGAGATTTACAGAAAGAAAAATAATGGGTGTTAAAATCGTTGTGAATGAGAGCAAGGAAATAATGCGTGCGGATGAAGCTAACAAAATGCAGAGCGATTTTGAAGGCAATAAGAAGCTATTGTGGAAGCGGGTAAAAATAGCTAAGATTGGTGAAGACAGGGGAATGAATGCGGTAGAAAATATATTATTTGATTCTGGTTTTATAGTTTTGTAGAGAGAAAATATATAAGGGAAGGAAAATACACAATTCCCGATATCTTTTTTTATATCTGGAAAAAATAACTTAAAATATTGGATTATCCTTTACTTTTATTGCATTCATATGAGAAAAATGAACTGTAAAAACACAATATTTTGCAATTTTACGGCTGTGTTTTGGGAAACAGGTAAACCAGAGAAATTTGGAAATATGTCAATTCATTCTAATTTTAGAATTTTATACAACAAAACGTTTTTGGGTTGGAAAATGTGTAGTTGCATCGTCTTGTTGTATCTGAAAAATAACATTTTAAATGTAAGATTATCCTTTACTTCTTGTATGCATTGAACCGCATTCTTGTATGAACCTTAAGCGGAAAGAACAAAATTTAGCAAGACTACCGCTTTATTTTGGAGAACGGGGAAATCAAAAAAATTGGAAAATATGTCATTTGATTGTTATTTTAGACTATTGCATCGAGAATACTTTTTACGAGTTGGAAAATGCATAATTCCCAACGTTTTTTTTCATTGCTAGAAAATAGGTATAAATTTAAGATTCACCTGTACTTTCATCGCATTTATGTGAAAACCATAAACGGTAGACACGATATTTTGCAAGACTAACACTTTGGTGTGGAGATCAGGAAAACCCAGTGAAAGGGGGAAAAAAATCAATTTGATTCTTATTTTAGAGTGGCGTAGAGAGGAATCATTTTTGTGTTGAAAATGCTTAATAACCAACATCTTTTTGCATAACTGGAAAAATAATTTTTAATGTTATATTGTTTTTATTTTTTACGGTATTCATGTGAGAACCATAAACGGTAGAAACCTTACATACTGCAAGACTGCCACTTTGTTTTGAGATGAGGGAAAACCAGAGAAATTTGAAAATATATTACTTTTTTTCTGACTTCAGAGTTTTGTAGCGACAAAACTTACAAGGACTGGAAAGTGGAATTCCTTCGTCTTTTTGCATATCTGGAAAAAAATGTAAAAGAAATATAAGATTCCCATTACTATTATTGCATTTAGGGGAGAAACTAAACCGGTAGAATTACTACATTTTGCAAGATACCGCTTTAATTTGGAAAACATGGAAAACGAGCGCAATTGGAGAATATACAATTTTATTCTCATTTTTTAGTTTTGTAGCGAGAAAACGTTTTAGGATTGGAAAAAACGTAATTCCATTTTTATATCCGGAAAAACATTTTAATATTTATGGATTTCCATTTCTTTTAATGCATTAATGTGAGACCATAAACTGTGTAGACACTATATAGTAACCCTACCGCTTTGTTTTGGAGAACAGGGAAAACCAGAGAAATTGAGAAATATATCATTTGCTTTGTTTTGAAGAGTTTCATAGCGACAACACTTTGTGGAATGGAAAATTCATATTTCCCAACGTCTTTCTGCATATCTTGAAAATAATATTTTAAACGTAGGGCTTTGTTAGGATAAAGGTGGATTTGCGAAGGAAAAGGTAATTAATCCCGATGCAAAAGAATATATTAGAATATACTTGGGGGATAAAAATGTGCACTGCATGGAGGTCCGTTCTAGAGTGAACGATTGGCAAAAGTATATGGCCTACCAAGAGGCTATTAGCTGTGCCACCTACGAGGGGTTTAGTTATGGCGCGCATTTTTAATTAAAAACAAAACACTAAAAATCCCCCCCTGAAAATACGCGTTTCATATATATCATACATTGCATTATTCATTCACTCAACATGAACATAATCATGAAATTTCAATCTTAAATCATCTCTAAAAATGTTTAGCCTTGAGTACGGCAGCAACTTGGTCAGCATATCAGCAGGCATCTTCTCTGTAGGTTGATATCTCAGCAGCAGTTTCCCACTCTTCAGCACGTCCCTGATGAAATGGTGCCTCAGGTCGATGTGTTTCGTCCGATGATGGGAAAGGGGTTCTCCACTAGTTGAACTGCTCTCACGTTGTCACAGTACATGGTGATCTTCGTCAGCTCCTCAAATCCCAATTCCTTTCAGAAAGCCTGCAAATAGACGGCTTCCTTCACTACATCAGACTAGGTACTCCGTTTCGGTTTAAGACAGGGCCACAGTTCTCTGCTTCCGCGACTCCCAGCTGATGGCAACTCCGCCCAAGTAGAAAGGCAAATCCGGTAAAGGAACGACGATCAATGTTACATCCACCCCAATTCTCATCCACAAAGTCCTTCATCAACTGATTAGACCTTCTAAAACAAAGATGAAGATTAGAAGCGCCACGTAAATAGCGTAAAAGTCTTTTGGCTGATTTCCGATGCTCCTATGTGTAACAATCATTGAACTGGCTAAATCGACTAACAGCGTTAGCAATATCTGGTCTCGTCCCCACTGACAGGTACATTAATGAACCTATAAGTTCTCTATATGATTTCTCATTCCCTCCTACTAAAATTCCTCTCTTGGTATCCCATTTCAACCCAACTTCGAGTGGACTCTTCAGCGGATTGTAGTCACCCATGTAGAACTTATTTAGTAGATTCTAAATATATCCCTTTTGAGATAGGGTAATGCAAACCTTTATTATTGCGACTCTGCTCTTGATAAAGACGGCGTTATGAGTTATGTAATCGCTCGGGTCGCTATGGGGGTAAAAATAATAGCGACTTCGCTAAAAGTTAGGTAATAGCCCCCATGGCGCGCATTTTGAATAAAAACAAAACACTAACAGGTTTTACCTTTCTTTTACCACACTCATGTGAAAACCATAAATGGTAGAAACAGAATATTTGGAAAGACAACCGCTTTCTTTTGGAAAACTGGGGGAATCTGAGAATTTGAGGATGTATTATTTAATTCTGATTTTAGAGTTTTACAGCGAGAAAGCTTTTTAGTTAGAGGAGAAGGTGGTAATATGGCCCCTGCATATAATATGGACCCCCTTCAGATCTCAAGAACATTTAGCTGAACTCTGGCGAAGATCGCTGGAACTAGTCTATTAGTGTCCCATGTAGGACGAGCCTGTAGGAGCGCTGGAAGACATTTGATACAGTAGTTGAGTGATCGTGAGGTTGTTTTTGTCAAGCTCCTGCGCAAAATTTTATAAGGTATGTAAGTATCATGATTTTAACCCACCATTACTGATAAAAACCTAGATTTAAGCACTATACATATAGTGTAGAAGTTATTGCCAACAGTTCAACACGGACTATAAGGTTGTGACGATTTTAGTTTTTCTGTTTCATTCACGTTTTTATAAAGATGGCGATGACTACAACATGGCCTCCCTTGATGCTGGTAATATGAATCCCGGGGTCCATATTACAAGCAGTTCGTCAAACTATTTTTCTTTTTGTTTTCAGTATCCTAGGACTAACACAGCACCTCAACCGACCCCCAGAAGGCAGATGTGAGATGAAAATAAAATGCAAGAGGCAATGACTGCTGTAGTAGAGAAAAAATGGGTGCTAAAAAAGCATGTAAACATTTTGATGTCCCAAAGACAACTCGGTGGAGACATGTACGTGAGGCTAGTACCTCTCAGGCAGCTTCGACTACCACAAAGAAAATAGGAAGGAAATCAGCCCTACCAGCAGCATTAGAAAATGAACTTGTTGAGTACTTGCAGTATATGGAGGCAAAGTTCTGTGGTTTTACTCACATGGATGTTCGCAGAATGGCCTACCAAATTGCAGTTAGGAGTGATATTGAAACTAATTTTAGCGATGAAATTGCTGGAAGGGCTTGGCTGACCATTTTATCCGACGTCATCAAGACCAGCTGTCGATTAGAAAACCAACTGGAACATTATATGCGCGAGAAAAAGGCTTTACACGTGAGAGAGTTAACTTTTTTATGACTTGCTACAGAATGAATATGAGAAACAGAAGTATCCCGGAGATCGTATTTGGAATGCGGACGAAACAGACTTCACCCATACTCCTTCTTCTTGGCGGCCACTTCTCCCATACAAGGAATATTGATGTAATTGACATGGCAAGAAAAAAATCACATCACCATTTTTTCATTACCTTCACACAAAACGCACAAACTTCAACCATTAGATCGAACTTTTATGGGAGCCCTTGAGACTCACTACAGTGAAAATATAAGGCAGTGGATGCTCCATGAAAGTAGACCTGTTGGACCCAACGATATAGTGTCCCTTTTCGGAAAGGCCTACCTCCGGTGTACAGGTGATTCGGGTCTCCCCGCAAGGTCTAAAAACCCACCCACCAGGTCTGCCAGCCTTCGCTTATACCCTAGTGGGAAGTAGTGGGAGAAGGAGAAGGGAAGGGCAGGGAAGGTTAGCGAGCCACAACCCCTGCGAGGCCGACACCATGAGGCGGATTGACGTCAAAAGGACGTCAATGGGCCACCGCCTCCCCGCAGTGCTCGTATCTGTTGGGTTCCCCCAACAACGTAAGACGAGTCCCCGTCAGTCTCGCTTATGAGAAAACTTACCGCACATCTTTCGAGAACCGGAGGAGCCCGTTGGCCAAAAAATTGGGATTGGGTATCCCCCGACTCATTTTACGGGTAGACGCCGTGCGGTCTGCGGGAGTACGTCATCGAATCAGGGACCACCGGATGAAGGGTAAATTCATATCTCGCGTCATCTCAATACTCCTCGTCTACCATAGCCTCCGGTGTACAAGAGACATAAACGCTGTAAATGTGTTTTGGATGACAGGAATTTATCCCTTCGAAAGGAACATTTTCCAGGACCAGGAATACATTGCAGGAGAAGAGGAAGTCCCAAAAGATTTTCTGCCTAATGATGACCATGATGCTGTTGTTATTAAGGCCCCTAAGCAAACTGAAGCTGACCTCGATGCCCCTTCTCAACCTCCATTCACATCCATCGCTGACGGATCAACCACTTGCTCCGGTCAAGAAACAGCTTTTACAGTGTCGCCAGGGGATATCCATCCCGTACCCGAAAAAAAAAGAAAAAATCAACTCCTGGACTCAAACCTTGTGTTGCAAGCCTTGTAACAGGTACTCCGTTTAAAAATGAGTTGGAAGCTTTTATCGCAAATAACGCTGCTGCTAACCTTTGTGGTCGTGGTCGTAGAAGAGGGAACTCAACAACAGCTAATGTCGAGAAGGACTTGACTTATGACGTTTTCCAGCCTTCTTGTTATGGAACTCTTACTCAAACTTGTGGTAAAGGGCGTGGTACGTCCCGTCGTGGAAGAAGCAAGGGTAAATATATTGGACAATCAAAGAGTATCTCGAATAAGTGACAAAAAAATGGACAGCAGCGATGATTCTGAAAGTGTTGACGATGACGTCATCAGGCTCTCAACTTGCTCTGGCGATTCTCCGTTAGAACTCCCTGTTGGTGAGCCACAGCCAGGCATAGAAGACGCTTTGTGCCGTTCCTGCAGTGGGAAGTTTCAAATGATGTTCGTGGCGAATTATGGATGCAGTGCCTGGTGTGCTGTCTTTGGGCTCATGACGAATGTGTAGAGGCGGAAAAAGAGGACTATGTTTGCGACTTCTGTCGCTAATCTTCGACAGTTATTTCTAATATTATTTCTAAAATTATAAGTACTTATACATCTTCTATAATTGTTCCTATAATTTATAATAAACATGTATTTTTATCACAGTACAGCTTAATATTTTCACATCAGTAACTCCTTCCATTAATATTAACTGCACATCTTGTTTTCATTCAAAACTGTTGTCTTGAAAAAATTAATGAATATTTTATTTTAATATTTTTATACCATTTAATTATTGTAATGTGTTAGATAACCAACTCTAGAGTGTAACTATTGTAACTAGTAAAGTTTTGTGTAGTGTAATGTTATTTTGTGTTGTGTAATTTGTAGTTGTGTAATATTTTCCAACAAGTTATCAAAAAATAAAATGGGATCCATATTTTAACTACTTTTATGACATTCGTGTGAGAATATTAAACGGTAGAAGCCCTATATTTTGAAGCTCTACCGCATTTGTTTGGAGTACAGAGAAAATACGACATTTTGGAAAATATATAATTTGATTCTGAATTTAGAGTTTTGATGCGAGAGCACTTTTTAGGGGTGGAAATTTCGTAATTCTCAACGTCTTTTTCATAACTCAAAATAATATTTTTAACGCAAAATATTTAATTATTTTACCGCATTAATTTTATAAACCATAAACGGTAGGAAATAATATTTTACGACACTCCCGCTTTGTTTTGGAGAACATTATAAAACAGAGAATTTGACAAATATGACATTTTATATGATTTTCAAGTTTTGTAGTGATGAAAACTGTTCAGGGATGAAAAATGAGTGATTCCAAACGTATTTTTGCATATATAGTTAAATACAAAGATAAATAATTTGATATGTAAGATTTTTTATTACTTTTACTGCATTTATATGAGAACCAATACCTGTAGTAATACTACATTTTGCAAGACTACCACCTTGAATTGGAGAGCACGGAAGACTCGAGAAATATGTAAATATGTCATTAGCTTCATATTTTAAGGTTAATATAGAGCAAACATTTAAGGGATGGAAATTGCGCGATTCCCAGCGTCTGTTTCGGTATACGTGAAAATTGTTTTAAATATAAGAATTTCCTTTACTTTTACTGCATTCGCAAGAGAACCATGAACTTTAGAAACAATATTTTCCCACGCAATCACTATGTTTTGGTGAATAGGTAAATATCAGAAAAATGGAAAAATATAATTTTTTAATTTATTTTCTAGAGTTTTGTGGCAAGAAATCTTTTTAGGTTTGGAAAATGCATAATTCCCAACGTCTTTTTGAATAGCTGAAAAAAAAGTTAAATGTAAGATTTTTAATTACTTGAACCGCATTCATGTGACAACCGAAAACGATAGAACCACAGCATTTTACCTGGCTAGCGCTCTTTTCGGAGAAAATGGAAAATAGAGAAATTTGTAAATGTCTTTTCATTGTGATTTTAGAGGTTTGCTACCAGAATAATCTTTTTGACATGGAAAATTAGTTATTTCCAAAGACTTTTGCATATCTGGAAAATTAATTTGAAATGTAATGTTTAAATTACTATTTCCTGCCTTCATGTGATAACCATAAATGTTAGTAACACATAAATTTGCAATATTACCGATCTGTTTCAAACCAGAGAAATTGTAAAATGTGTAAGTGGACTCCGATTTAAAAACTGTGCAGCGAGATTACGTTTTAGTGACATAATGCGCATTTCCCAATGTCTAATTACATGTCTGGTAAAATAATTTTATATTTATTTATGTCCATTACTGTCACTGCATTCACTAGGGAAACAATCGGTAAAACCACTTTAATTTGCAATGTTACGGATTTGTTTTGGTGAAAAGGGATAACCAGAGAAGTTGGGAAGTTTAGCATTTGATTCTGATTTAATACTTTTGCAGCGAGATAACGTTTAACGGTTTGTTAGTTACGTATTTTCGAATGTCTTATTCCATGTCTGGTAAATTAATTTTAAACATAAGACTATCCATTACCTTCGCCTCATTCATATGAGAAAAATAAATTGTACAAAAAAAATATATTGCAAGCCTACAGCTTTGTTTGAAAGAGTATGTGAAAAAATAGGAATTGGAAAATTTTACGTTTGATTCTGATAATAGTTTTTTGTAGAAAGTACACTTTTTATGGATGATAAAGACGTCATAGCAATTGGAAAATTTGAACTTATAAACATTGAAACTTTAGCGAATAACCCTTTTTAATTTTCCTATGTCATAAAATTTGTTCATCTATTTGTCATTTAATCAATATTTATCGTATTGCCTTTTATTTATTTATTTCATATAACTCCAAAAACAGCATAATGGCCTTTTATATTGGTTGATATACATACATATCAACAGAACCAACAAAAACAAGTCACACAAAAATTAACTGATAAAGTTCTTAGGGTACAAAGTGAATTTACAAAATAACGGAGTTAAAGCTGGGAGGTGAAGAGAAAAGGTCGATGGAGGTATTTTGTGGTGCAAGGGAATCGAATACGGAGGGTGGCCTGTAGAAAAGAGAGCGTTGGGATACAGAGAGACGGAACGTCGGCACGTGTACGGGGTTGGTGTTACGGGTGAAACGAGGAGGCACTCGGATCGAGAAAAATGAGAGAAGGTCATTATTCCGAAAAGAACCATTAAAAACACTATACAATAACTTCATGCCTGCAATCAAGCGGCGTTGACGTGGGTTGCGAATGCAAAGGGTGAAAAAAAAACTTCTTCACGGGATAAATTCCTGAGGGGAGGGTTTCGGTGACGAAGAACATCTAGGAAGAAATTGATGGGGCGGTTGTGGAGTTTCAATGTAGAGGGGCAGATGGTTGACCAGATGGGGGAACAGTATTCTAGGATAGGGAGGATACAGCCGAAGAGAACAGTTCTCAAGGCAAGAGGGTCGCTTACATTAATAGGTAAGTATTACCTTTTATTTAACAGCAAATATAATGAATAGAATATTAAGTTTTTCTTATTTATTTTAAATTCAAATTAATCTTTTTCAATAATTTATTCAAATGAAAATACATGAAAGTGTTACAAATACGGCATTTAACCGCATTCATAAACATTTTTAGGAGTAAAAGACTTTTTAACTTTGGAATAGAAGATGTCATATTCTTGGGAAAAAACAGAAATCAGATGAATATGAGGGCAATGAAATAGTGGTGACTTTATTTATTTAAAAATGCATTACATGTAAATTCTTTTTTATTTTAACGGATTTAAATGAAACTTGAAATCATGTTACATCTGTATGTGCTGAAGTCATTTGCTACAATTTGACAAAAACACAAATATGAATCGATAATACAGAAATTGTTTATTTATTCAAAAAATTAAAACATTGATACTGTAACAAGGTTCCTATTATCAGTGTCCACCGCCAAAAATATCATGGTATATCTAATTCATTATTTTTTATCATGTTGGCCAAATATAAGAAAATGCAATGATTTTGCTACGAATAAAAATTTCCTTTGTAAGTGATTATTTCAACATTAAATAATACGAATAAAGTGGAATTAGAAAAATATTGAGAGATTTAAACCAAAAGCAAAGAACATGTAGCCAAATGATATTTTCTGACAATATACGATAGTCGTTTGTTGGATTGCTTATTTTTGCCGTTTCCAGGGATCCTGGTGATCTCCCACTCGAGGTTCTTGTCACTTCTTCCGCCAAGCCATTTATTTCACCACCATGTCACGCGATTTGCTCCGATCCTCGGGAATTTTCCATCATCTTTGAAGTGTGGATGAGAAGGAAGATGCATTAGGTCACATTGAAATACATTACGGATAGATTAAAAACCTTCCTGTTTAAATTTTAAAGCGCAAAATTACGGCGGACGCACTTCATCTTGCCTCAATTACTGAGGAGAAAAGAAATAATTTATTCCATTCGCGTCGTTTAGCATACGGTTGAAGATTGCCATTAGAATTTAAGACACGTAAGTTCTCCAATCTACATAGAAAATATTTGACTAATAGCATTTATCAGGGAAACATTCAAAACTCTCTACTTTTTAGAGGCTTTTGTTGACCAAAACCTATCCCGCGTTTTGCCATAGCATTGAAACTATGTTTAGTTTCATTAATGTTTCATTGTATTTTGGTGAAATTTCACCAGAGAGAACTTTGCTCTTTTTGCAACAACTCATTGAAAAAAATAGCTAAGATAATCAAACTAATCCATGAAAGTTGACTCAAATACATTGAGGACTGAATAACTCGTGAAAGATTTGAATTTGGATCAATGTATTTTTCAACTCATCACTATTTATGCCTGTTCCATCCCATCTGTAATTTAATGAAAATGACCATATTAAAAATAATTTTGTTTAACTACTATTGAAGAACGTCAATTTTCAACGAAAAGTCACCACAGCAACTAAAATAATTACAAATACAAAATTTGCAGACTATTCCATTCCATGCAAACAATTTCATTTAAAAAATTGACGCGAGCCGCCACCCTGCTAAATATTTCAATAATTAATCCGAGAGTGCTTGTTTGTTGTGACTAGTGTTTCGTTCTTAAAGCTGTTGCAGACAGTAAAACTCTACACAACTCGTGAATTTCACATTTTTACATTTAAGTTATTAATATTGAAATTAGTTTGTTTTCAAGAGCCTCATCGCGAATAGGTAACATTTTAATGCACGCATAAGGCGTAAAACATTTTTAAATCAATCTCACCGAAGTTTACTTCAATGGCATTATTTTTATATTTAATTGTAGCCTCAAGGACTGTTCTTAATCTAACGAATCGTCAATCATGAATATAATTTCCTTAAACGAACTTTTGGTTGCTACTAGTGTATTTTTCGTCGAGAGGTCATTCGAAAGCAATTTCTTCTTCAAACGAACATGTGCTTGGAAGTCGATTTTTTTAATTAAAATAAATAACAATGAAAACACTTCACGCGTTTAATGCGAATGTTTCAATGTATTTGCACGCATTGCCATACACTTTCGTGATGTATGCGTGACTCACAACTTGTGTTATCAAACGGCTTTCGACAATTTTCCATTCGAAAAATGGTCTCTTGTGAAGTAATTTTGTGTAATTATTCTCGAATAGACGATTAATTGGAGTGAAATTATGACGAAACTGTTTCCCTCTCAAACTCACCTTGGTCGCACTATCGAGAGTCGCCACCACGTGTCCATCGTAGTATTCGAGAAGCGACGGGAGTTGTTTTCTTAATTCCGACCTTCCGTCCGAAGATCCATAATAAGCGATCATAATTGGAACGGCCGATGCCAAATATATCTCCTTGCCGTGTCGGGTCTCTTTATTATACAGTGCATATGTGATCCACCCGTCCAGTTCCACTCTCTTCTTCCTTTGCGCCTCCTCGAGGATTCCCTTGAATCGATTTCCGTCGCCCGAATACGGAAGCCCTTTGTTTTTGAATGCAAAATACACCGACAACTGTGACAATGCATTGGCGAGAAATGAAATGGCACGTCTCTCTCCCCAGTACCCATTCACGTACGCCTTTTTCTCTCCAAAGTCGGCGAATGAATAAAATCCACTGCCACTCCGTACTCTCCCGTCGTGGTCTCTCAATGTCGGTTTCATTCCTACGATGTAATCAGATCCAAAATCCACTAAAACTTTGACGCTAGATTGGAATTGAAGGAATTTCAGAATGGACGCCGTAACGCTATCCCTGTCGTACAACATCTTGTACCATTCCCTCATTTTTGAAATGTTCTCTTCGTTCATTGGCTTCACTTCCGTCTTCCGCATCATTGCATCCATGCATCGCTCTTTCAATTCCGCTGCACCAGGTGGAGTTGTTATCGGCGGAATCATCTTATTCTCCGCTTCCTTTGCAACCTTTTGTTTCAGGAATTCGGATTCTTTACAAATCGCCTTTACATCAGCAATGTCTTTGTTCTGCTTTTCAATGGATTCCTTCATGGAAGCGACTTCTGTGGACATCAAAGCTTTGGTTTCATCCAATTCTCTCTTGAATTCATCTTGAGAACTTTTGAGATTTGAGGCAATGGAGAAAACGTTTTGCTGTTTGCTAGTGATATCAGTGAGAGACTGCCTAACTTCAGTCAACACTGTATTTAGAGCACTTTTAACTTCTAATATCTCTGCTTTCATTGATTCCGTAATAGAAGCAACTTCTGTGGATTGCAGAGCTTCGGATTTTTCCATTTTTTTCTTTAAAGTCTCCAGATCTACTGTTGACTTTTCCATTGCATTCATTGACGCCTCGACTCTTTTTAACAATAAGTTTTGGTTATCCTGTTCATTTCTCATTGTCATGATGGATTGCATTACAGTGTTTATCGTGGATGCCGATTTAGCCTGCTGGTTGTTACTATCATTTATTGACTGCTTGAGAGCAACTACATTAGTTGATAAAGCAGAACTCAAGCTGGTCACACCTGATCTTATAGTGCTTATGGCGTCATTGACAGTAGCCAACTCAGTGGTCAAGATATTCTTCACGAAATCCTCGCTACAAGGATCGGATCCGGATGATCCTGCTGGAGCACTCTTGCATTCCACAGATTTACGGTCGCTTGGGTTTATTCTGTCTCTAGCTGATCTCAGGGATTGAAGTATTCTCTCGCGGTTCAAATGGCCTGGGTGCTTTCTGCTCATCTCCTCGGCATATTGTATCGCATTGCAGCCGTCCTTTCCCTTTTTAGAAGGGTCGGACCCAAAAATTATGGCCTTCCGAACCCATCTTGGATTGCCAATCCTAATCGACTGAAGGAGCAGCAATTGCGGGGTCGCATCGATATCCGGCGCTTGTCCCAGCAGACTGCCACCGTGCGTCTCAATGACGTCTCTTAGGGACGCATCGTTGTCACACAGCGCTTCCATTGCTTCGAGTTTAACTTGACTGTTAACCATCCCCGCGATATAAACGAAGTTAATGCAGAGAGAATTTGAATGGAGTAAATTGCTCTGGGATTGCAGAAATTAAATCGACCAAGACTTTTCCTCTGCAGCCTCGGCTTCCACGAAAACTGAAGTCGATCCCCTTTTATTTGTACCTGTGGACAGAAAAAAACAGATATCCATCTTTAAAACGAACGTAAACAGGCTGTGATTTGGCTATAATGTGATGCGACGAACACTTTGATTACATTAGATAGTGGCGATTGTTCGACCACGGGAATTATTCTATTCGAGGAAATAAAAAGGGGGAATTGGTTAATTGTGAGGTAGAAAGAAACAAAACAATGACGAGACGCAAGATGAAATGATAAGGGACGCAGTAAGGAAAGCCGTCAAATAGCAGTGCAGAGGTTTCTTCGGCTTCTCTTCTGGGCCCGAAGACGAATTCGTTGTTGTCGGCGGAATTCATATGCGACTGATTGCAAGAGTGCCAATAGATGAGAGAATATGATTTTTTTCAATCAAGAGGATGTACACAATTCAAAGTCAAATGCACCGACACCTGTCAATAAGGCACCAGACTGACACACAATGGATGCCTCGGAGGAAAGGGAGAGGGAAGGACACTCAAACGAAAAATTAAAAAGGAAACAAAATGTAATGAGACTTAAACTCGGCTAAAACAGCGATAAATTGTCACCAGAAGGCTTTTGGGGACCGGAAGAAAGGTGAAAGCGTTAAAGAATAACGCACACGTTGTATTCTCTAAGGCCGGTTAATGTTTCTATTTTCTGTTTCTATTCTGACAGTCTAGTTCTCTGGAAGCGTTCACAATTCTTTACATACGAGAATGTCTTCCACAACCCTCCAAAAAGTGAAATCGGTTGAATTTATGACGGGCCGCTGTCCGATAGTTGAGAACATCTGGTCTTGTGTATACCACCAAAATCTGCACGAGAAAAGGACGTCTCGTTGACTCAGGTGATTCGTGTCTCCCCGCGAGGTCTAAAAACCCCCTACCAGGTCTGCAAGCCTTCGCTTATACCCTAGTGGGAAGTAATGGGAGAAGGAAAAGGGAAGGGCAGGGAAGGTTAGCGAGCCACAACCCCTGCAAGGCCGACACCATGAGGCGGATTGACGTCAAAAGGACGTCAATGGGCCACCGCCTCCCCGCAGTGCTCGTAACGTAAGACGTAAAACGTAAGACGAGTCCCCATCAGTCTCGCTTTTGCGAAAACTTACCGCACATCTAATGAAAACCGGAGGACCCCTTTGCCCAAAAAAATGGCTCTAGGTATCCACCGATTCCCTTTTACGGGTAGACGCCTTGCGGTCTGCCGGAGTACGTCATTAAATCAGGGACCACCATGGAGGGTCAATTCGGACCAATTCTGGTCGAAGCGTGGGTACATCCGTCATCTTGATACTCCTCGTCTACCCAGCGTCTCGTTGACTCAATTGGCTATAGAACTCGGCGTGAAATCGATGGTCCCGGGTTCGAGTCTTTGTCAAGGTGGATGATTATTCATGTGTGCAATTCGCGCCATTATGTGCACTTCGAGTTATTCCGTAAATTTAATCCATGGCCAGTCCCGGTGGACTCAAAATCAGTCGGAATGAATGACGTTTCGCGGCCTGGAACTGAAAGTGTTTGCCCGACGCGCGAGCAGAATATTCCTGGCGTGACCGATGTGACAGATTTGGATTGTCACGACAGGCATCAATCCACAACTGACCGAATTTGGGTTTATCATTCTATGGTTATACCCCTAAAACCGCCCTCCGGGTGAAAATTATGTATAATTGGCATCGTATTTCAGTGTGAAACCACTGTCCCTCTAGTACGGGACGCCGGGAAATTTAACAGGACTACATGTAGAGATGCATTTCTCCCTTATAATGAGAATTTTCATGCGGTTCAATTTAAAAAAAGGAGCTAAAGTGCATCATTTGATACCGTTTTATGTTCTCAGTGTTTGTGCACCGGAACTTCAATCCCACATACTTTTACTCTTTTGGGTGAAAATTGATTATTCTATATATTTATGGGCATTTAAATACATATGGGACTAACCCACTTACATAGTCTCATCATAAATTGCATTTTCTCTTTTCGTTCACCCATCCCTTACGCGTAAACTTCCCGAAAACTTAGATTTTTAACCATAGGAAATGTCATATTTTGGTCATATTTACTTAGCGGGATGTTGCGACGCATAATTTTACCCAGTCTTGGTGGTAAAAAGAGTACGCAAAATTGTTTCAAGGTTAAAACATTACAATCTGAAAGATACGTCGATGGACTCTGGTAACACAAATGGCTTTTGGGGTTGACAGCTGAAGAAAAAATGAATGCTAACACACACTAAGTATTTTGATGCCAGTAAATTTTAGTTGCATAGTGAAATTGTGTTTAATTTCGATGTTTTGAGAGGTTTCATAAATTTTTTAAAAGGTTTTTCGACACGTTTTACATTATATTTTTTCCTACTCAGTCTCATTAACACTCAAAAATCAACTTCTTTATGAATAGACGACAACAGCGTTATATAAAAGTGTGCTGCAAATTGTTTTGCAGAGTTCTTTTCTGAATTCGAGATTGTGTGATGTTCATTGAAAAGAAATCCTGCTTTGATATTCGACGGAAAATCCCAGGTCACCGGAGACTGAGGCATTATTTGGAACTTTGGAGATTATGTAGGACTACTGAAGTATTGATACAATTGATTGATTCTAATATACCAATGAAACGTCTATAAAAAGATGGAGCTGGACAACGACACGTAAAAACTCTTAAAAATCGGACCATTGGAACATTGAATTCTTGGCAAAATGTTTAAACGGAACTATATCTTCGGAGGCATACCGATAGTGGAAAAATGTTTTCCACTTGGCTACGAGGCCAATTGACAGGACCTTTGATAAACGATCGTTTCCAAGGGTTAACGGAATGATTGGGATACGGATTAATCAAAACAAGGGGTGTTTGCATATAACGGATAATCCTACTTGTTTTATTATGGAGTTTTTCTTTGAATTTTGACGAAATATCCTTGTAACATGCTTTGAGGGCTTACCTTAAAAAAATGTACGGAGGGATTATAGTTTATTATTCACCTCTAACTTGTATGACATCAGAGGTATGAAAACTATCGTTTGAATTTGAGATTCCTACAGGCACGGTTGATCGGGATGCGTAAAAACTCTTCAGAATCAAGCCATTAATAATAAATTTGACGGATAACTTCAAATTAGCTATTTTTTACTGACTTCATGTAAGTAAATGAGTGTTTTCTACTTGGATGGATAGCTAACAGTTTATCGTTCACATTCCCTTCGTGATCACGCATCACTACTCGTCAATGAACTAATGAAAAAGAGACAGACCCTACTGTTGAAATTGACTACGAACTAGTTGCATTTTGCATTAGAAAGAGTGATTCATGATACACCATAACCGGAGGTTAAGTGGTAATAATTGAGAGGTTAAGTACTGTGTTTGTTTTTAGTATTGTCTCGGTATTTATGGCAAAATGGTACACCCCAACTGATTTGACCTTAGGTCAAGTTTATATTCCTTGTGATACTAAAAACTTTCCGCACTTAGCCTTACAAGTTGTGCAACGAGACGAAGTTCCCCATTATTGTATACAGGAAAAATGAATAACATAGTGATGACAATTGTTATCACGAAATCCTGTCTATACTCTGAAAAAGTATCTGAAATATCCGCCTTTTGGCCTAATTTTGGTGGTTCATTATCAGATTGGAGCACTGAATATTTTAAGTAAGCGGCAAAATAATTAATGCTTTCACACCTGCTGTCAAACGATGAGCGTTTGGGTCGAAATGAGATATAAAATGGTTCTACTCAATCGAATGCAAGAGTTCAATCTTATATCACTTTATTTGCTGGCTTCGTAGGATTTACTTGAAGCAAGAAAGAGTCATTTTTTCATTGAAGAGTTACTGCGTTCCTTGTAATGTACTTTTCTATACTTTAAAGATAGTCATTTGTTAGGAAAATGAGTGGAATTTATATAACAACTACTTTGCTAATTGTACATCATTTCTCATATTGCACCCTCGTAACCTTATTTAGATAACTAAATTCGTAATCCATCTTATTTTTATGACAATATCTTACTATACGTAATACTTTGCAAAGTTTTATCGTTTCTGCGCGTAGAAATTAAACTTTAGACACGCATCTGCTCTTTGGCCTGTCAATGGCAATGTCTCCAAGTAAACGCAAAAGTAAACAAATTCAGTCGAGTAAAATTTCGTCTCTAATGAGAATCATGGATACATTTTTTCAGCCTGGACGTAACCCTTGGGAGAATCAAATAAACATTCCGCTATATATTTTTGGAGCGTCATTTGTTCCATAATAATTCCTCATGTAAACGTTTTCTTATACCCAAACGAGCAAACCATAATACGTATGCATACATTTATTTCACATATGTTTGACGGCCTAGTATAAAACCAGTCGTCATCAAAGTAAGTACACCGAAGACCGACTTATAGTGGACATGCTATTTTAAAGGTGAAATATACTTTGAAAAACTGAAGGATAACAAGTCAAACAAATATAAAGGAAACCTATTTCTGGTCGAAAAACATGCAAATAGCCCGGGATGCGGGAAGGATACTTTCATTATGGATGGTCTTATACCAATGTGAGAACAATTTTCATTTTGTATATTTTGATGGTACTAATTAAAAGAAAAATCATAGAGGATTCAATGTGAAAAACATGAATTTAATTAAAACAATTAGTCTTGAATAAAAGGAAAGAGAAAATAGCCATAAGTGTTTATATGCAAAAATATTACGGCGATCCACGTGTTATTATACCAAGCGATAAAATTGAAGGTTTGTATGAAATGCTGCCAGTGATTCGTAATGAAACGAATAAAAAGAGCAGCTCAGAATTAATAAGGCAGTATGAGCGAAATGTCATTTTACTTAGAAATCGATGAATTTGGTCTCATTTTAAGGAAAAATATCTCACCCCTCGAATGACATAAAAAATTCAACCCCTTACCACATTACTTTTGGAGATATTTGCAAAAAAATACCAGCCCTTTTACATGGGAAACGGTACGAGAGACGTTATTTACAAAATGAGGTATTTCTAACACTTAGATGTCGTAAAAAAACTAACAGCGCGTAGCTTGTACGTTTTCTCAAGTATATTTGAAAATTAATCATATTGTCACCGCAAAAGGTTCTTGGGTATCACAAAAACCTTCCGTTTTGAAGGAGTTTCAAACGTACCGCGCGAAAAAAATGAGTAAAGTTAAAGACTTATTTAGATATTTTCATTTGATTACTTACAATTTCTGTCATATAAAACTATATTATTCCACCATTAATAATGCAATATATAATTGATGTGTCACACAGCTGGTGAAATTAAAACGTATAATGGGAATATGGTCTCTATTATGACTAGGGAACTATCTCGTTCGCACTACCTTTAATAGAAAAACTTTTCTTCACATATTACTAAAAATTAAATGGCCTCAGTTGTTAAAAATTGATTGAAATTAGCCATTATGAAAGTTTATATCCGAAGTTTTAGTGACTCCAAGACATTTGAATAGAATGATTCTGCATTGCATTCTTTTGCGAAATACAACCATGTAAATGAAATACTTTCATTCCTAATATATATTTTAATATAATTATTTGGAGTTATTTGCAACAAAAAACTACGATATATCTAATAAAGTTGTTCAAAAGCCAAAGCACACTTTAGAGACCAAATGTAGCCTTAAATGGAAGCAGATTCAATCATCAATGAATAAACAAATGAGAGCGTCGTATTTTGTGAATATTGCCACGTTGTCTAGAAGCATTTGTGATAACATTATATAGCTGTCGATGATATGAAAATTTGCAATGGCTCAAAAACATTGAGTGAAAGAAATTGATATTTTTATGATGAGTTATGATGTCGATGAGTTATGATGTCGATGAGTTATGCTGTCGATGATATGAAAATGTGCAATGGCTCAAAAACATTGAGTGAAAGAAATTGATTTTTTTATGATGAGTTATAATAGTTTTTTTAAATTACTACAACACCTTGTCGATGCAAAATAAATATGTATTTCCTCGAACATGCTAAATGTATTACCAAAAAAACTCGTAGAAGCCTCTAGTATTTGCTTTTGCTTATGTAAATTACATTCTTGCACAATGTCATCGAAATAAAAACTAGAAATATATTTTGCTTACCACTTTTTTATAAAACTGACATTGAAGTTGATGAAAATCGGTATTGGTTACAATCTCATTAAATTAGAACTTGAACTCTGGCTAAAAAAGACTACAATTTTCAGGGCTAGTCTAGCATGTTACAGAGGCAGAAGCGAAAAACAATGAAAACACTATTGAGAGTGGCTCACCTTGTGAATATCTCCTCGTCCGTTCACAATGTCCCTTTTCTGAGAAGTTTGTATGTAGTTAAGATCGGAGCAAGGAGTAGACTCTTGGCTTATTGAAACCACCGGTTCACTTCCTTTTCAGTGTTGAAAGGCAAAAGTTCCTTCTCTTTCGTATATGGCACGAGGAATACTCTACAAGTCGCCCGACTTTGTAAAGTAAAAGAAAGGGAAACATGTTGTTTCATTTCACCATAAAATGGGTATAGATTAAAAACATATTTTAAGGAGAATCTGACATGCATATGACATTGAGATACATCAAAGTGTTTTAATCAAATAACAAGTTCTTTGAGACATATATTCACAAAATATCCATGTAGTTGACGAACGTATTTGAAATTTCAATTAATAACAAAGTATGCCAAAGGTAAACGTAAAAACATTGTAACAAAATGATCTAAACCGTAGGACCTAGTTTAAAATAAAGGGAATGTTTATTTGTTTCCTTAGTTATGGATTAAATTTGAATAAAAAAATCTGTTTACTCCAATTCTCTAGCTGTATTTATATGCTCAAGTATATAGAGGAGCTTTTCTCCCAAGCATTCCATGACTGAACATTAATCTGGAATTTTCGACAAATTAAATTCGAAAAAATTAAATTTTGAAACGGTTCATACCGTGTGAGTAAAGAATGACCTCCTTGGTTGGTGTTGATTTTTGAGAGCCAATTCCTTGAGCCGTCGTCTGGGATGTTCTGCTGCTGTAATGTCTGACTGGTCAGAGTTTTCTCTCCTGTCCTATCCTTCTCGGTGTTCGAGTCGAATCGATGATTTGAATGTCTGGCTTCTCCTGCGCCGCCTTTTTATGTAAGCCTACCGATAGATGACGAAGCAGGAGAATGGGGAGCTTTTTTTCCTGGTATAGTGCTCGACCAATAATATCGCTTCAGACGGTGACAGTGGAGTGAGTGGGGCAGGAGAACTGCGCAGACAAGAAATTTCTGGAATTATAAAAGGAACAGCTTATTGACGAAGGATGATGCAATACAATTTAAAATTTCCTTTATTTGGAATGCCAAATCTTCAGAGGAAAAACAATTAACTTCGCATAGATTTCTTGTATCTCTTTTGCTAACATTATACATGAATGAGCATTACATAAATGTTAGCAAACACATGGGTATTTGTTATATTTACTTGGTTTAATCTCTTTGATCCCTCTTTACTGTAGGACACATGTATAATTGTTTAAGATATGCTCATTTTTTTTCTTTTCGTTATCACGAAAATAGTAATATTGTCCCTAGAAAAGCATAAGTTCAGTTAGATTAATTGTAAAACAAATAGTTTATTCACACAAATGATTCTTGCGGTGCGTTTTTAAGCCTCAACAAAAGAAATTTACAAAATTCCTGCGAAGTCGTAAATGATTCTAATATTTTTCAACTATAAAAAATTGTCGTAATTACGCCAACTTAAATATAAAACCGTGATGTTTACACTGACAACAAGGGCATATTTTGTCCTTTTTGCTCTGTGTTAAGTTAATTTGTGTAATCATTGAATATTTTTCTTTCATATTGAGTAGGAAAAGATTTTTCATCCAAAAGTGTTGTAATATACCAAACTATAACCGTTCAAAAAAAGTACTACCTGGTTAAATGCCTTTTATAGATTCTGGCCGGTTAGTGTAGTCTTTTGATTACATTTTCACAGAGCAAACGCAAAGTATTTTGCCATTTGTACTACAATTTCTTGAAAGAATTGCGATTGTTTTAATTCTAGGCCTTAATTTCACTGCGATTTGCTTTCACTAATAAATAAATCCATTCCTTTACTTGTGGTAGAAATGACGTGCAAAATGTCAGAGTCACATCTCAATATAATCAATACTCTGTCATTGAATGGGAAAGCATCTCTTCAAAAAGCTCGAGACACATTATGCATTTAAAGTTTGCGTCACAAACCCCATGAGTTTTCTGAAGGATTCCCCTTCTGGGGCTGGTCAGAGAAAGATAATTAGGTAATTCGTGACACTGCGTTCAGTGCGTAATTCTGCTCAATTGAAGCCATGCCCTTTCACTGGGGCTCAAACCCGCTTCTTTCCATTTCACGCATAATCCTTTGTCAGTTCAGCTACTGAGGCGTCCTGATCCACTTAGAATTTCTTGGGGATGTAGAGAAACTACATATTCAATACAATGTTCATTATTGTAGGACATGCAATTTATCGTAACAGATATATAAATGCGTCGCACTAAACACGATATGGTAAGTGCTAAGGAGCTGTTTTGAATGGCAATCAATGGGCATCAATGGTATTGTATTTATAATCATTCCATCACTCTAAACTTCCTCATAGAAAGCTTCTGACGATTTTGGATGGCAACAGACGATTGCAGGCGATTGACAATTTGAATTTCACCACAAACAGTTGCCAAATTCAGAATGCCCTCACAGTGAACGAGTAAATAATCATATCATTCTTTACATATTAAACGGTACTGGAAATAAAATCAAAATGTATTTTTCTCTCTACAATTATGTAGGTGATTAGGGTGCTTCGACGACTAAGGTCATTCGCACAATTATGTATTACATTGATCACTATCATACCAAAAATGGTTGTTACCCGAGATAAGGGCACTATCTACTCTTCCAATAGATTATAATTCCGAACAGCAGATGACACCAAAAACCTAATATTAGCATTAGCGCAATTATTTTACCGGTCACCTTTTCCGAAACATTTTTGTCATAAATTCTGAGAAATGCCATAACAATCATCATGATCTGTCAACGTGTTTCACATAAAAACATACCGGAATAAGAAATTTAAACAGAGTTGCTTAGTATATCCAAAGGGAATAACAATATGTTCTATAAAGCAAACAATATGCCAAGAAATATCATGCTAAGAGATGAAACACAACGAACACGCAAATGCCTGAGAGAAATGTATACACCCCCCTGATCATACGAGAGATCATTGTGAAATGATCATCATGATGAATATATTAGATAACTTCTACGATATTTTTGATTGAGCATTTTTATGGATCGTTCCGGGCATATTCATAATATAATTTCGACCTTGGCGAGAGTGACCACAAGACCGGAGAAAAAAACTGACTGTAGCAGTAGATCACAGAATACTATAAATCTAATGATGTAGTTTACACAGAAGTATTGCTTGGCCAAGCCCCACATAACTATTATATTTACGTCATGGTACTGGATTTTTTTACCAAAACATCAAACCATTTCTTATCAGAGCATGTTACACAGTGTACTTAATCATTTATCCTTACAGGCGCACCCAAAATTTAATTTCGACGACGGCGTGAGCGATCACATGACCGGAGACCAGAAGTGGGAGTCAAGGGACGGAGACGTGGTCAAGGGTGCTTACAGCCTCCACGAAGGCGACGGAAGTGTCAGGGTTGTCGAGTACACCGCCGACAAGCACAACGGATTCAATGCCGTCGTCCAGCGACAGGGCAAGACCGTGCACCCGCTTCACTACCACGTGGCCCTGCACCACGAAGGTAACGGTGGATTAGCCGGAGGTTATGGTAGCCACCACGGAGGCGCCATTTCACGTGCCAACGGCAATTTTCATGCCTTCGCTCACCACAGACATCACCACTATTAAAGCAAGCTTTCATGGACGTTCGCTCACATATTATTCCCTTGCTGAGAAGGGAAATTTAAAATGTGAAAATTTTTTCAGTGAAAATGGACAATTTATTGATGTCACTCGTGTAAATAAAATTGAGTTATATTCTAGGTGATTTTTCAAAATTGAAACGTTATTAGTAATAAACCAAGTCATATAAAAATATTTATTATATTATTTATAATTTATTATTTTAAATATATTTTTAATAGTTCCTCCTCCCAAAATCATAAACCAGATGAGCAATTGTTCAATTAAGGTTATAAGAACGAATATTATAATTTTTATATTAGTTAATTTTATTAATTATTAATTAATTAGTATAATTTTTTAATAGTTCATCCTCCCAAAATCATAAACCAGATGAGCAATTGTTCAATTAAGGTTATAAGAACGAATATTATAATATATAAACTGCAATTAGTTATTTCCCAGCATTGACACTTACCTATAATAGAGAAAAAACTAAAAATCTATTTTTAGTAATCAATATCTTGCTGGTGACAGTTACAAAGTAATGATTGACAATTGAATATCGATGATCGGAAGAATGATGGAGATTATTGCCACACTTGCTCCAGTGATACGACCAGGGACCAGGGACAGGGATGGAAATCCAGGTCCTTTATCCTAAAAATTATGGTCGATGTAAATTGAACTTTTTATGTCGGGAATCATAGTATATCCTTAATTAAGTGTTATTTTCATGAGATAAATTATATTACTGATAATTTCATCATAAAAATTACTCCTCAAAAATCAATAAATAATGACAAAATCACAAATATAACCCTTGATGAAAATCCCATTTGCGATAAACGGAGTTAATTTTAGGGGGAAAGTGTAGAAAATTTCATAAGCGTGTAATTGAATAACCTGCATCACACCTAAATCAACCAATTGTCTGCGACTGTCCAACAAAGAGTTGATGGTGACATTTTTATACTTCTCATCTTTAGACCCAGATTATTCATAACTTTTCGAGACATAATTCTTTTGAATGTCTTTAATCACTGTAACGTCTAACAGAATTATATCTTTACGATTTATTTACTTCAATTCACATGTACGTTCTGTCATTATTTCTATTACAAACAAATCAAAGTGCCTTCCTTACTTTCAGTATTGACTAATATCTATTCTGTTCTCACGAATTTCCTCCTTAGCCAACATTCTCTCCTCTAACCGCTTCCTGCCACAAATACAGCGTGAGGAGTGGACAAGCAGATGTGGATAAAACCTTTTAATGTTTATAGGAGAAATTTATCCCAGGCATTTCATCCATTTTTCCCACAAAGGAATCCTTAGTATATGAATAACTCTTCATTTATGATAAAGATAAGTTTAAAACTGCAGCATTTTATTCAACAATCAGATTTCAAGAACCAGAAGTTGTACAACTTGAGACTTTGTCATGGACGCACTCAAATCATAGTGTAAGATGTAACAGCACTGGGAAAGTTAAAATGACATGCAATATATTTTCAACACAGAAATTTGTATCTATTGAAATGTCAATCATTAAAAATCACAACGCTTATTCATTTGTCACCGAATCAGTCAAATATTATTGTTTATCTTTCTGAAAACCTATTTAAAAAGTACAAAAACCATTATCAGTCTCTAGCACAAATCACGAGGAGATAACTGGTTTCATTTATCATAAATATGGATGCCAAAACCACTATTTTGAAAGACAAGCAAAGAAACTTTACGCCACCATTTGCTATCTTCAAGAATAATTAATCAGTACCATATTGATGAGTTCTTCGCGGGTGTGGCACTTAGTGAAAATTAAAAAAGCCATCACAGCAAACATTTTTCAAACTCAAGGCCACCAAACAAGTACTTAATAGATTACATGAATTAAATCATATACTGAATGAAACCCTTGCATGGTTAATTAACCTCAGAATTGCCAAAAAATAAAATTTCCAAATAGCATTAGGTATAAAATCAAAAATACCTATGGGTGAAAACTTGTTTTCATCACTTCATTGTGAATCGTGGCGTATCCCATAAATCATGTATGTAGTTGCATTTCATCTCGCCTCGTGCCCTGATAATATTGTTTATTAATAAGAATATGCAATCATTGTAACAGAAACAATACATTTTTTTTTAAATTTAGCCTTCACTACTTTCTAATTTGACTCTTCTGCAATCGATGCTGCAAAAGCGCAAAGAAAATTCAGCTATGAAACACTTTGCACGTTGGTGACTTACCCTTGAGAAGAAATCCTAAATTCTTCACTTCCTGCCCTTTACGCGACATAACCACCCCTGCCGCATGCGCAACAGGATAAAATACAATAATATTTGTCATTGCTGTTGCAAACTTCATCATTACTGTCGCAAAACCAAATCATATACTTTTATTCGAAGTGCTCATGCAAACATGTTGAATTACATAGTTTTTCGCCACTCTATTACTCCTTCTCGCACTTCAATGAGGGTTGACCAATCTCGTAAGAAATATAGTATAGTAAATATTTTCCTTATGAAGCCGATCTATTGCGCAGATTGAAAGACCATAAATGTATGCGCAAAACATTTGTGCCGAAAAGACTTTAGCTTCTTCCTCAGACAGAGTTTATGGGAAACAAGAGTACCATGACAAACTTCTTTGTGAAATATTTTCCAGCAAACTGTTAAATGAATTGTAGAGTACTTTTATATATAGCTTTTATAACAGGTGCACAGTTTCATAACAGATTATGTATTTTACTTCATAATTTTTTTTCCGCTTACACCAATTCGAATTTTTCTCACTACCGACTTGATCTTGACAAGTTTTTTGAAAATAACCGCACCCGCACCCGCCGGCAAAATTCTTTGTGTCACGAAAATTTTGAAAGGGAACTAACATTAGTACACGATATACATAAAACGGCAATTTTTGTAAGGGCATCTGTGAACCAGCAGCCTTCCCACAAAAATCTTAGTCCATCACAAGTGACCACAATGATCCGCCAGGCATGTGTTAAAGAGATTTCAGAATCATAGCTTTATAAATATGAAAGGTGTGAAAGATTTTCGTTAGATAAATAAATGCTTTCGCTATTAGTCACATCGGCTATACAAAATTAAGCATGCAGTTAAGTGCCAATAGTTTTAAGAGACACTTGACTCCGTTGTCGATCTCATTAGGTGCATTTTCAGTCCTTCCCACTATAGTAAAAATGACGCCGTATTTCAAATTATAATTTAGACACTCCAGATAATTATTGTATTTAAGATTGGTTTCATCCGAGCATTAGCGTGGTAAGCTATAGGCGTTGAGGCACAGGCTATGAGGTTTTTTTATTGATTGTATTATTTACTTTGTTCTGATGTTTCGATTAAGTATTATTCACTATATTTAAAAATGTTTCAAACAACTGTCACGATTATTGCAATATTACACACTAAACTACTGATTTTGCGTCAAACAAAATAAAACTACGAATTTAACACAAAACGCTCAGCACAAATTGCAACGCATTGCTTCGCAACTCAAAACGCAATAAACATTTTCCAGGCATTTCTCTGCCTAGCACAGGTCCGAGCCTTTTTTCAAGTGTAAGCGAACTATAGTTTCGGCGACTCCCCCCCCCCCCCCCCAGAAATACCAAACGAAGGAGAGGGGGGCGGGATTATCGAGTTTTTATTCGGGGAAAATAATTGAAAATAAAGGCTTCACGAATAGAAATTTAAAAATTTCTCAGATCTCTTCTAATAAAATCAGGGCCATTACGCACGTGAGTTTTCTTTCAGCAAAAACCGCTGGTGCGGCGAGTCTAAACATACAATGTTTTTTTTTTAGAGCCGTCTCGTCCGCTGTGAGAACAAAACACGCGAGTGGCCATGCGCGGCAATTGGCGATTTAAGTCCAACTACTATACTGTTATAAGTCTGTTCTATCCCCTCAACAGCAAGGATTGATGCGCCGCCGCTCTCTCGCCTCGCCAGGAGTGTTTTGCTCCTTGCAGTTACATCATCTGATGGTAGAGCCGACGGCCGACTCGACGAATACTGAAAGAAGTTCTCAAGTCTTTATACTCGCTACTTTTTAAAAGAACTTAAATTATATATGCTTCATTGATACCTTTTTCAACAGCCTTTGCTATTAGCATATAGCTCATTGCACATCTGGTAAGAATATTATTATTTTAAGGACGGTCGATGCTATTATCTTATTTTCATGGAACTACTAATTTTTTTCTCCCAGGTAATATATGAGATTTATTATTTACAGCAGCAGTAAGTAGCTAGCTAGTGATTGAAAAAAATATTTTTTGGACTCAAATCAGTTCCATTTAGCTGATAATGTTCCTGACATTGAAGAGGTTAGTCAACTTTTCTATTCATGCTAAATGTAAGAACTTGGAAAAATAAATGTACCATTTGAAAGATTTCAGGCTTTCCCGGTGAATGCTATGGAAGAAGATTTCTCGGGTTTCCATCCGGGTAGACTTTGAACCGGATGGAAACCCGAGAAATCTACCTTAAAATGAACCATGTATTAGCCATGATGATGGGTAACGAGTCACTTACCGAAACTTCGGCTGCATTTCAATACTTACCCAGTGGCGAGCTAGAGAAGACTTCACGAATAAATGAATCGATTTAAAATTACACGATTACGTAAACTAAAAAAATGGCCAAAAGTCACTGAAAATCTCAACTTAGTTCAAAAGAATTTATTCACAGGTCCATTTAGTACAAAGGTAAGCAACATGAACTATTTAAAAGAGATTTTCTCGCCTTCATACTCGCAAATTCTTTGATTATTAAATCTGTGTTCATTTCATTAAGTAAATCATTCTCAATGGCCATTGTTGCCAAACCACTCAAACGCTCTTGGGACAAAGTTCACCTCATTTAAGTTTTAATCAGTTTTAACTTTGAAAAACTTCTTTCGCCACGGAAACAGGGAATATTAAGAGTATTCTTAATGCAACAAAAATGTTAGGAAATGTGTCCCTTTGTATACCCATTTGCAATAATAAATGATAAGGCTTGGACAGGAGAGCTACCAGAGGGTACCATTGGAGCCAAAATTTGCACTTCGTCACTCAGTTTTAACTCCATTTTTGTCGCATTATTCGCCATCTCTTAAAACGATGTGAAGATGCATGCAGGCAGCCTCCAACTCCTTCTTGTCACACGTCAGCAGATTTCTAATGTCATGTAGGAACTTGAAATTTTTACCGTGATTCTCCATTAACTCAAATCTTTCCTTGAGGGACGATATTGCAGCATTGAGCACAACGTAGAAGAAATTCACTTTAAATGATATTCTCGCATTTTGCACAGGTTCATCTTTACTTTCGTAGGAAAATTGTCTTTTTATTTTCCGTAGCTCATTGCATTGACGGACTTGGATTTCTTTTTCGAACTCTGCAGGAACACCGATTTCTCCTGCGATTTCTTTTGCATCAGCTTGCTTTGCGATCATATTATTTAAACCTAGGTGTTAGGCCTAACCTAGGCCTTACTCACCATGTTTATTTTGAATAGAATCTCATGCCAAGTTACCAAACGGCATAGTAACTTGAAACTTAGTAGTCCCAAAGCAGTGTTCCTGTCAAATGCATATAGTTTTTTATCTTGAGAGGCTTCATAAATGGCATCGCATATTTCCCCAATATTCTACCGTAAAGTCTATAACGCTGCAATCCTATTCTCCCATCGAGTATTGCTGAGAGGTTTCACCGTCAGTGTCGGTGTGAGCCTCACCAAAATACTCCACCGATGAGTAGAACTTGCAAAGAAGTGAAATATTTCTTCAATAATACTGACACATTCGACTACACCAGGACAAGACTGAGCGTCATCGTTATCTGCTAAATATAGCAAATGATTTCCTCATGGCACAAAAAAGGCACGGCAATTAAAGTCCAGTATTCTTTTATGAACTCCAACATGTTTTCCTTTCATGTTTGAACCATTATCATATCCTTGTCCTCTCATGTCCTTTAAAGAAATGTTTCGCTGGGATAACTCATTGAGTAAAACTTCTGTAAGGCCTTCACCTGTAGAATCTATTATAGGAACGAGACCTAAAACGTGTTCTTTAATTAACTTTTAATTATTTATTAATATTTTTTAAATTAATTTAAAATTTTCTTAATTTTTATTATTTTATTATTATTTATTTTATATATTTTATAAATATATTTTTTATATTTTATGTATTTTATAAATATATTTTAATTTAAATAAAAAATTAAAAAATAATAAATTATATATAAAAAAATTTATAAATATATTTTATATATTTTATAAATTTTATTATTATTATCAATTAAAAAAATTAATTTAAAAATTAATAATTAATAAAAATTAAAAAAAATATAATTTAATTAATAATTAGTAATTTCCTCGTCTTCCATAAATTTTTCAAATCTCAACACTAATGTCATTTTCTCAACGTGACTAATATCGGGTGTACAGTCCAGTATTATGAAATAATACATAGACTGTTGAATTTCATTTAAAACAGTCTTAAATCTTCAGAACAGGTCAAAAATCTAATCAACTCGTTTTGAATATTTGGGTTGTTGAAGTGGCTAGAGTACTCGCCTACCACATGGGCGGCCAGGGCAGGGCCTTGCAGGCGAATCCCTGCAGAGGCGGATGTTTTTCAGAGGAAATCCGATCCCTACTTGAGTGTCTTGTGGAGGGCACGTCAAGTACAGTACTACGTCTGTTAAGCCGTGGTCCCTTTGGCGCCTTTCGTTAAGAGCAGGCTAATGCCGACGCCGGGTTTCCATCCACCCTTCCTCCCTTACCTATCCCCTGTGGCGCAAATGACCTTAGCCGTCGGTCGCCTCCCCAAATATCCAATCCAATCCAGCTCACCAGCAGCTGTTGAAGCCTCCGTTGAAAATTTGAGCGCGGAGATGGGCAGTGACGAGGAAAGGTTATTTTTCCAATCTTCCCTCACGGGGGGGAAGAGGGGGCTTTGGCGTCTCCAGCCCTGGTGGCTCAATCTTTCATTGCTATTGAAATTTCCATCACTGAAGTCTCTCTTCGTTAAATGTAACACAGGTATTCCATCATGTGCTCCTGTTGAAAGGCTATTTAGTGTGTGCAAGGAGGTGCTGTCACCAAAGAGATCAAGACTCAGTGATGAAAATTTCAATATGCAACTATTCTGCAAGGTCAACAAGGATGTGTTAGGTTAAGAATTGCATTTACTTATTCACTGATTTATCTAGACCTACAGACAACTTCGAATCCCTGAGAATCCTAATTTGCCTGATTGGGTTCAGCCACCATCATGTTCTGGCCTACTCATGATGGGTGCAGACCATGAAACGACACCCCTTGTGTTGTTTCAGAAATTATAATTGCATGTATTACTAGTGAAATTGCAGGCTATAGCAATTTCTATGACTCAATTTTTCCACATTTCGACTGCACCCTCCGACAGCTGCCTTTTTTGTACTGCATAGATGCAGTGGACGATCTTACAAAAAGTAATTGTAACTGTAACTATACTGAATACTTTTTAAAATCTGTAATTTGTACTTGATATTGATTACTTTTTTATAAAGTTACAGTAATTGAGCCCAGTTACTTTTCCTCATTACTTTTACCAGCACTGTATTTAACGATTTTAATTTATAATTTACCAGAAGAAATGTAACATATATATTTTACAACTATGTATTCCAACACTTAACGTTGCTTAATCTTGCATTTATTATAACCAGGCATTACGATTCAGTGAAAAGAGATAACATCATAATTATGACTGAATCATTTTAAACGGCGCTTATTCAGGTCGCGACAATATTACGAAATCATTGTGAGGCATAGGTGAAATGATTATAAAAAGAGTATCCATATACCCAAGCCTGGGGTAATAAGGATATTATTTAGAGTTCCTCTGGCGCAACATACCCTGAACTGCACATATTTTATGTGGCCACGCTTCAGAGAACGGCATAAAACGAAGGGTAATCGAGATGATAATCCCTGGCTTTCGGTTGAGAAGTGAACAAGTGACATCCGTAGATCGGACGAGACGAAGTAAATAGCGCGAGAAATGGCTTCGGGAGGAAGAGTTTGCTTAAATCTGTTTGTTTTTCTCTTTCCTATATCCCCAGTTGACCCATTTCATCTCCTTCGATGGGGAATTTGAAGTGAGTTTTCATTATTAATTAATTGAGTATTAATAATTGGACATTTTCAGGCTAAACTACACCGTCGAAAATAAATTTATAATTTGACGTGTCAACCGATGATTTATCATTGATCTATGTTTTTTCTTCCATTTTGATTTTTGCTAAAACGACTTTTAATTCTCCTTGTTCTGCCGGGAGAACCTACACCCGTCAGTGCCTATCTCAACAGAAGACTGGGTACTGATATACGCAACGGCATAAGTTTTCGGGTTGGCGTGTGAGCTTTCTAGGTTCCATGGGTCGCAAAATAATAAAATTGAATAATATGAGACGGCTGTCTGAACGTACCCTTCACTTTCGATTGGGATCAAAATTATGTGACAGCATTTCTTCCCATTATAATGTACAGGAGGCCCGCTTGGCTCTGTTCAAACCGAACGACAAATTTCAAAAATTCTCTAAATCAACACGCATCCGGGGTGTAATTCTCATGGTCTCACGTATCTTTCCAAAACTCTATCGCTGAGCTGGAAAACTAGAAATGTCATCTAGGTATAGAGCTAGAAAGCGTTCTGAACAAAATGTAAGAGAATAAAAGTAATGAGCCGAATTCGGGAGATAGAAATTTTGGATCCTTATCGGTTTTCACATTTTTACACATTATAACACCAAAATCCGAATCTTCAAGGCACCTTAATTGCACAAATTTCCATGCATCCTATATTCGTAAATTCTGTCACTGCTACAGCAATTGAAGCGTGTCTACATTCAAACAATAAATAGGTCAATGGATGATATGGATCGCTTGCGCGCTGAGAGTTGCCCAAGTGGAGACGACGGTATGACGTTAATGCATTCCGATAATATTCGAATCCGGGGAATCAAGGTCCTTATACCCAGGTCATGACACGATCTCATAATGCACTCTGATTACTTCATTTTGGATCGGGCTCGATGCTCCGTAGCACTGTTACTCTTCATTGAGTAGCCCAAATTGTTTAGCCTTGATCAATGTTACAAATACTCTTTTAAACATGATACTGAATTTGATTTAAAGCTTAACGGCGTATTGTGATTTTTAAGGCTACTGTGGTTTTCCACCACTGCCGTGATTGAGAAGTTGACCCGGTGGAAAACCGGAGTAGCCTTCAAAATCACAATACGTCGTAAAGCTTTAGAGGTTTTTTTACATCTGCGAAAAATACCGTGAACGAAATTTTTCCGGGGAATTACGTTTTAACTACTTCATGACTACTCCATCTTTACTCACAAAGCACTCCACCCTTATGACCCGCTGTGCAATCTGAATGGCATTACATCCTAAAGTATAAATTTTTATCCACTTGGATGAACTTATGGTCAGTGCCTTACAACTCCAAATGTATCTCAGTGCCTCGATGGTAGATGGTTACTTTGGCTTTTTATTTTCAGGGCGTCAGGTGATTTTAGAAAATCACTACCAAACTCCAACGGGCGCTAAGGATGATATAAATAAGGAATACAATCAAAGTATAGAACAAACAATATCTTTATAAATCGTCATAATTTCTTGTCAGCACAAAACATGTCCAATCTGGACCAGCACGACAATTCAACTATCCCGCATATAAATAAACAAACCGTTACCAAGAAAATCAAACCGATCAAATCCAGCCAAGGCCCTACAATTTTATTTAATTAATTAAAAGTTCATACAAAATGTAACATTAATAGTTACAGACTCCCCATATATGCTATGGTAAATAATAACTGAAGTATCTTTCCATTAATGAATCTTCAATACGTGTCATCGTTTAATAATTAGGCATTTTGATTTTAGACACGTCATCGGTATGACGTAACCTACGAGTCATGTAATATGTATGACAGACAGAATGAAAGTCACATACCTAAGTTATCCCTCTTACCTGGGTAAATAACATGTAATTTGACATTATTTAATACCCCAGTCCGGTGGTTCCCCAGTAAGCAACTCCGTCCCCCGAAAGGTGTAGCTCAAATTGATGGGGGTGATAAGAATCTGAAGTGTGGCCGGAGAGAGACTGACTAGACTGCAGAGTGTACATAAGACGTTTGCTTCCTTCCGTTTCCTTCAGATAAATTCATACATCGCGTTAGGTCGTTCAAGATGTGAAAATAGTTCAATCGTAACATAGTTGTCTACGCTGCTCACATTGCGTCATAACGAAAGGACGAAAAGTCAGTGGTTTCTCTTCAGGCTTTTCTGAGAGTCGTTCAAAGCTTTCCTGCAATGTCTAAAGTTACACTCTTAAGTCTGCTTTATCACTCAGCCTACATTGAGTCCAAGCCAATGGATTGAGACCCTGTATTTTACAAACCGACCCGGCAGGCAATTTCATGATTCCCTCCTCTTGCGTTCGCCGTATTTAGGCGCTAACTAGCGGGAGACTGTTGTTAACCTATTTCGAATGGTGAATTTTCCACAATCCATCGTTACGCAATTCCAATAAAACAAGTTAAACCCGAGGGATAGATATAATCAAAGAGAAAGGTGGTTGTTACTCACAGAAATGATCCGATTAATTCGACAAACAGTCTGTTTTCAGTGTGGTATCCCCTGCCGAACACCCTCAAAGTGTCTTGTAGGGTAGGATTTGATTGATCAAGATGGATGACATGGCCTTCGAGCCTGAGATAGAAAACACTGCTCTCTTCCGAGTTATGGTATACCTATCGTTATCGAGGGTTTGAACTCGTATCCGACTTATTCCCAAACCTTACTTTCTCGAGTGCCGTAGAAATATTTATAGCTTTTTTCTAAGTGAACTGGTCGTGATATAAAGTCGAAAAAGTAATGATCATCCTGAGAAGTAAATGTCTGTCTCCGAGCTGCAGCCTCGCGGTGTGGGCTTTCTCGGAAAGTATTTTTGCCTTGCACAGACGAAAGACGAGGAGGAGGCGTGAGTATGATTCGAGTGGTGAATGGTTGAGTTATGCTAGATCCTTCACGGCGGCAAGTGGGAGGGAAGGAATTCTATCAAGTCTCTGCGGTGATACATTTGATTCTGATGCGTGATTAGCGAAGTTAGAATGTTTCGAGGAAGAGGAGGATTCGAACAAAAGGGAAAATGGGTGGCGTCGGTGTTCGAAGAGAAGGTAATGAGGGGTATGTTGAGGTGGCTATATTGGGCTCGCGAAGAATTCGTCAGTGTTGAATGGCAGGCGAGGGGAATAAAAGCAGGAGGATGAGGAACATGGGAATGAATAATAGCATGACGTATCTACATCCACATACTACACCGCGAGTCGCCACATGGGCGTTTGCAAAGGGGTGTTAGGTCACCAGCCGTGTAAAGTAGTTTTGGGATGCGAAATGGTGACGTGTGTATATCTAAAGTATAATTGTCCGAAGTAGACTACGCGAAATACATTTCATCAATATCTTGATCTTTCGTCGAAGTGGTGACCGTATGTTGGATGTATCTATATCGTCTCTTGAAGCAAAAAATTCTTCCCTCACGTAAAATCCTTTCCTTATCAAAAAAATATCCTTCTCTCGCCATCTAATGTATTGGTAAAAACCGACCCCCTAAGTGCTGCCGGTTTTTTAGCGCAGAACGCAGGCCAGTTAGGAAAGCCTAACGATATGCGGTCATCAAAAATTCATATTTCCCTTTGTAGTCGAGATCAAGTGACAATTCATTCACTAAAAATAAATTTATAGATTTATACAAATATAATCGTCAGCATATATGGACCCTGTATCTTATTTTACGAAAGTAAGTAGTGGACTGCTTCCAACCTTACATAATGTAAACTTTTGGCCCAAAGATACTTAATTTAATTTAACAGCGTCGAAACCAGGCTAAAAACATGAAAAGGTTTACCCATTTGGCCAACATTCAGATTTGCATTACATTGACAACTTCCAGATTTTTCATCCAAAATATATTTTAACAAACATTACAACGTTTAAACTGAGTTGAAAGAATATTAAACTTCACCGGAATAAAAACACGTATAATAAATGTTTCATGATTTCAAGTTTCAACTTAATACTAAGAACAGTGTAGATTAGGAATGAAAAGTTGGAAGAGCCGCGTAACTAGCCGAAATTCAAGGCACTATTTTTTGATGTTCAATGAAATAAAAGTGAGAAGATTGGATGTTTCACGTGCATGTGAAACTGAGCGCAAGGAGCGGGATTGTGATACTGTAGATGGCGGTGGTCTGGCAGTGTGGTGAGGAGTTGGCAATAATGTACGCGGGCGGCAGTCAAGGTGTAGGACTCATTCTCAGTGAGAGAGAGCTTTACTAAGTTACTTACGAAAGTTACTAGTTAGGAAGTACGAGTTAGTATCCCCTAGATTGATCTGGGTTCTAAGTTTGTAATGATGAAAATAGGCAGTAGGAGAGTTGTGATTGCGGATTTCTATGCACCATTGGACGGAGAGATTTACAGTTTACGTTTGTTTATTTGGAGAAGGCATAAGACAAGGCAAATAAAAAGAATCTGTGGAAGGTTTTGAGGGACTATGGAGCGAATGGGGAGTTATTGAATGTTAAGATGGCGGTGTATGATAATATTAAGGAAAGAGTGAGAGTTAACGGGGTTCTGAGTGATTGGTTTGCAATAAAACAGGGCGTAAAGCTAGGTTGCGTAATGTCACTGCGACAGGTTAATGTCTTAATGGATAAATGTGTTAGAGATGCATGTAGAGAAAGCGACGGTATTTTGATTTGAAACGTAAACGTTCGAGTCGTAGTATATGCGAATGACGCTGTTTTGATCTCAGAGACCCAACAGGGATTGCGAAAGTTCGTAGATAAGGTTTGTGACTTAACAGAGAGATTAGAATTGAAGTTAGATGCGTGCAAGACTAAAGTAGTAGTTGGTGATAAGGAGAATGGGGAGAATAACTGTATGATGAGGGCGAATGGTGAAGTTATTGAACAAGTGGATGATTTATTGTACTTGGGTAAGATGTTACCGAAAGGCGGACGGATAGATGAGGAGATAAAGAGAGGTGCGAATTGTGGAAGGAAAGAGTTAGGTCGCATGTGGAGCATATCAAGGAATGAGTGGCTGTTAAAGGAGGCGAAAATCGCCGTGTACAAAGGGGTACTTCTCCCAACAATGCTGCATGGTAGTGAAATGTCAGAATAGAGAGGGCAGTGAACTATGCGCCGTGGGTATGAGTTATCTGAGGAGTGTTGGTGGCAAGAGTGGGTTGGATAGAATGATGAATGAGTGGGTAATAAATGAATGTGCCTCAGATGCTCCAGTTAGGGACATATGTGAAAGAAGTGTCCTTCGTTAGTAAGGCCATGTTGAGACATGTCCATTGCGCGCACGTCAAAAACAGGTATTATCTATGGTAAAAATCCTGAGGCATATTTTTGGGATCCCGATTAGCAGGTAAAAAGATAGCAAATATTTTGGCAGAACAATCAATCAAATTATAATATAATCTTAATTATAATGATTGATTAAAGGGAAAAGTGGTTCGAAGAAAAGTGGTTTAAGACCCAAAATTAAGATTTAGCCTTCTGTTGCAACGAACGAGAGTGCTGAGTTAAAAACCCAATCTTATGCAAATATATTCGCAAGTGAACGCAAGACAATACTATTTTATGGGTGAAATATGAAAAAAAGAACTCTCCATGACTTTATTTACGCACAAGGTTGTTAACTAAAGGGCGAATTACATAATACATTTTCTTGTTTCAACGATTTAATTACGGAATGTAGAAAAAATGAATGGAATTAGAGCAGGTGCTATTTCCCGCTTAGATTGTTCGGATATAATCATACAATTTTCCGTTTTATGCGGTGCAATTTTCCTCATGAAAACGTGCATGCATTCGTTTACACAGTAAAATATCAAAATATTCCGAGGGGGTACCGATATATACCATAGTTTCTGCAGACAGCTGACTGTAATAATAAGATTTGAAATTTACTCAATATACAGTCACTCCAATGGGTATATAATTGTGGAATCGCTGTCAGCTTGACAATCTTCGTCCACTCACCTCTGTTCCAAAACTGTCCTCCGGCATGTATAATTCTCCCTAATTTATGTAAAATTACTGGATATAAAAAAAACTTGAATATATCAATTAATAAACGACTAGAGAAATTATTACTTCACTTCACAGATAGTCGTTATAACGTCACAGCCTATCCGTGGCGGTAAAATATTTCCAAATCGCTAAAAACTGTACCTATTGTTAACCAGTCATTTCTTGACTGATACTAAGAACTCTACAGATTTTAAATTATCGCAGGAATCGTCTTCACCGCGATCGTTTATGTTTCATACAAAATACTCAGGAGAGCTGAGGTGGCCGTTTTTCGGGAGGATTAAAACTTGTGCACCTTTGGTAGACTACCTGGTACGCATGATCCAGGTGGTCTACGAATTATTTCATCCAGCTGATAAAATACACAGTCTCAATCTTCCTCCTTATGTTACAGGTAGTCAAATTTTACCTATCACACGCGAAATTTATCCTATCACACCCTTCTTTCCACCGCTCCAGCATACTTAATTCACTCCCATCTCATCGTCATTCTTTACATCGCGTTCCTTTCAAATAGTTCATGCTCGAGGACATCGACGAAAAACTTTTACAATTTCAGATTCTTGCTATATTCATATCATCTTGAGAGTGGAACGTAAATCTCGAATCATTTTTTCAAACTTTAAAAAGTGATTGACTAACATGTCATTTGTAGCATTAAATTTCATACTTAATAACTGCTTTCTCAACAAAAGCTGTCCAGCAATTCCTTTTCTTTCAAAAGTGTTGCAAAGAGATGACCATAAATCAAAAGAGGTCAACTTATCTTTCGCGTATTCCAATTGACTGTCAGCAATGCGTTGAATAAGTTGAGACTTACATTTCCGATATTGTTTAGCTAACTGAGTTAATTTTGCTTCCTTTGCTGTTCGTTCCGACTCTTTTTCTCCGTCCACAAATTGCACTTTGTTAAAATATGGTTCTTCCACAAAAGATAATAATTCCAACTCTTCCAAAAGCGTTTCCATCCTAAATTTCCAATTGCTGAAATTCGTTCCATCGAACAATGGGAGTCGATATTTTTCCGCTTCTGTCGTCATCTTTAACCTCAAATTTCCTTTTACGTTTTAAAGCAAAGCTGGGCCCATAACCTGTAGATTTTATGTGGTTTAGGTTCCAAAAATAAGAACTTCCTTGCCAATTCAAGTATCGAGCTTGCGTATATTTTAACTAACCTCAAAAGCAAAACATGCAACAATGCGACAAATTATTTATAAAAAAGTTGAAGCATTAAATTGCAATCTCAACATTAATGTTGGTGTTCTACGCTGGGGTAGCGTAACCTCTTCGTTTTAAGGGGTTTTTTTTCTTTTCCAGCAGGACACTGACTCATTGGTTCATCGATTAGAACCAATTTGGATTCGAAACATATCCAAAGGTATTTACGTAGGGAAAGGAGTCTCCGTAACCAGCAAAACTGAGGCGCCCGGCAGGGGAGGGTAACTGAGAACCTCCTTCTTACTACCGGGTGGTGCTTGGTTTTGTCCCAATAGGTCGCCTCGCCCGGAGAACCTGGAAAGAGGTGAAAGCCTCATTGCACTTCCAGGGGATACCGAGCGGGTCCCCTCGTTAGGAACTAGAGGGTAGGCTAGGGCGGAAACCTACCTTTCCCGGCTGTGCCCGACCTGCTGGTCAGGCGGATCGTACGGATAGGAAGGTCCTCCTCACTCAGATTTTTCCTACGTATTCCCCCCTTAGGACACGGAGACTCCACGGCTGCGAAGTCTGTATCCCAAGTAAATGGGACGAAAGCAGAAAACGATGGTCGATATGTACTGCTCCTGAAATATCACTACCTACTATTGATTACTAAATTTACTAAAGATACAGTCCCTCATTTTGAATTTCGCCAAGGAGTCGCTGTCAGTGTGGCCGGTTTCTTCCACTGTCCTTTGATCTATTTCGGTCTACTAGCCTCTACACTACTTCCGATTTCATCAAATTTTGCCTATATCTGGCATCAATAAATAAAAAATCGATTACAAAATTGATTTTGACTGTCAACTTCTCCTCACAGTTAATCGTTCTTAAGTCCACGCATGTCTATGAGGGTATAATATCGCCATATCGTGTAAACTGTGATTCCATTTATCCAGTCATTTCTTATGTTCCTTTGCTGCAACGAAGAATTATCCGAGTTTAAATTGTGGCAGTAGTTGTCATCATCACAATCGCTGACTTATATACAATATGTAATACACAGGGGAGATGAGGTGGGCATTGCCATGATGATGATTAATTTTTGTACGTACCTGGTACGCAAGTACCAGATAGTCTACCAATTGTTTCATCCAGGTGATCCAAAGCGCTAATTACCTCTTCCTCTTTCTGTTAGGGGTAGTCCAAATATGCCCAATAATCCTATCACACTCATCTTTTCACCTGTCCAGCCAACTTAATCCTCGCATTACTACATCATTCTTCACTTATTTTTCCTTCAAATACTAGTTAGTCCATGTTAGAGAAACTCTCTGTGACTGAGGAAGGGCCTACACCCGAAACGTTTTTCAGTAAGACTTTCTTTTTAATCTCGTTTTTTTACCCCCATGTAAGTTTCCTCTATAGTTGTGCATGTATATATAAATACACACAAGCACACACATATAAATGTTTATACAGAAAGGAAGAAAGATGAGCCTTTTATCATTGGTTAATGCATTTTTTCTTCAGACATGTGGTAAAAATAAGTGTATTCAGTTGTAGAAGATTTGTAAAAGTCACAACAAGGAACAATGTCTGCAACCATATCTTCATTCTAATGTGTTTGAGTAATTATTTCTTAGGCAAGACAAGCATCACCACAGATCATCATCAAATTTGAGAGGTGTAGGATTACCTCTAATCTCAACATCATACACATCCATCCATGTGAAAGACCAAAATGCCAGTTCTGGCTGGATATTCCTTGCTCTGTTGTTTGCCTTAGGCCTAAATTATTCTCCTTTAAGGTTAAGTGTAAATAAAACAGTGGAGAATGAATTTTGGAGGCTGTCTTGTTCATCACTACATGCTTGGAGCTTACAGTGGGAAAATCCCGATCATTGGTGCCAGATATTATTCACTATGCTCCATGTAAGTGTCTTTTATCATGAGGAATTGGGCCGGTGGAACTCTTGTCTGCCTTGGTACCCGAGTCAGTGGGGACACAGTACCATTTTCTCAGCCAAATGAGTTGTGGTAATCTCAAGACTCAACTATATGTCAGCCCCACTCGTAACATGCATGAGGCCAACCATTTATTTGTACAGTGCATTTAATGGAGTAAAAAGTGTTGCATGCCTCAGGAAAATGACTAATGAGTGCAGCCCGCGTGCTCCATTGTTTGTATACAAATATCAAATGGAACTTAAGCATTATAGTTTAGAAAGTTCTAGCATTGTGGATATTACAAAGTTTATATTATATAATACATAGTTGTGGGGTTCTGTTTAAAATTTGTAACCACACTGCACATGGTGTACATACATTAGATTTTTTTCCATGACATGCAATGAAAATATAATTTTTGTTAACCCCATGTGATGAATTATACAGTTGAACATGGAAACATGCAATGATTTTTGTTTCATTACTGACTACTGCAACTGGGACTATGGATTTGAGGCTCCCAATGGAACCTGGCTCCTGCTCTCTTTGCTTATATTTTCCTCAACAGCAGAGTCAGCTGGTAACGGTGTTTGCTCTTTTATGCAAAATTAAAATACTCAATGTATATGGCATGCAATTTTTTCATAAAGGCTCTACTGAATTGACTGCAGGATACATTTTATGTAGGACCAAGCATGCGTAGCGTCTTGTAGATGACAATTAGTCTTGGTATTCCAACCAGCAAAGGTGACCTTCACCTAAAAGATGCCCATTGGAACTCCAGCAACATTGTCACCTCCAGGACCCAACGCATATGTTGAAAACCCAAAAATAACGGAGAGATGAACCTGTCACAGTGTTTGTTCATATACATGCAAAAATCTGTAGTAGGTTATTGAGTTGTTTGTGGTCAAATGGTTTGAAATGGATTTATGATACAGACATATTGACCATGGAAGAAAGTTTTTAATAAATTTTGATTTCACATTGCAGCCAGACCACATGAATTTATGGCCGGACCAGAGGTATCAGTTACGCCCGCTTCATCCATCGGGAAGCTCCCTAATAAGTCACGTCTTTGGAAACTCAGGAAATCATCAAAAGAGGCTCTTCGCCCTGGAGCTAAATACACGGAGGATGGTGAGTACTTTTTTTTCCTTAGAACTTATCTCATCTGAATATTTGACTGTTTATGTAAATACAATTCTTTTTGGAGTCGGAAATCTGTGTTCAGCGATCAAAGTAACAACATGCATTGAAATTGGCTCTTGATTATAATATTTGGGGTTCTTTGTTATATTTTTTCTGCCAAATTAATTAAAATTTATATTGTGAACTTAACATCACGAGAAAATGAAAAGAAGGTACTGCAATTTCCATATAAAAATTTATTTTACGGGAAAGGATTAGGGAAGTGGAGAAGGGGTGGGCCTCCCTTTCTTTGCAAGGTGTGTAACTCTGGGGATAAAGTCACTCTGGTGGTTATGCGTCACCATATGTTTTGTGAAGGGTGAGGCATTTTTCCTAATTCAGAAGCTGTCTTCATGTTCGCTAACCCTGATATTGAAAAGTAAATTCATCCGTCTGAGAGATATATTATTACATTCATCGCAGCAACCTTCATGAAGTCTGCTATTTTTCTTGAGTCTTTATTCTGTCTTTTTTAACCCAAGTATGTTTCTCAGAGTGTTTCTATTGTAGATAGCAGCACTGACTTCTCCTTTCGGAAGATATTGTAATTTCTTGATCGAGATTCTACCAAGGAAGGATATCCTCCTCCTCTTTGGACAAGATTCTACCTCTTGTGTCCCACTTTTAATCACCTTCTGAGCCAATGCTGTCTGTTTCCATCTGTGCAGTGTATCAGTTAGAACTTCCAAGTATCCGTTGCGGACAGGTATTTGGTTGATTGCGACGAGCTCCTTCAATTGGTTCACATTAGACAAGCGAATGGTGCACAGTCTGTGTATCAAGGAGTGGAAGGCTTACATTTTAATTGAATGTGGAGTAGTTAGTGCACGTGTAATGGATATTCACAAGTTCTAATTAATACACTGCACTGATAGAAACTGACAGCATTGATAGAAACATACAGCAGTATTAAGGTGTTCCAATGAACCCATATGCATATCCCATTGGCCATCCTCATTTCTGGCATGGCATTTGGAATTTTTAGGAGATGGATTTGTATGGAATGGTTCATAAGATTTTCTTATATATTTTTGATATCTCGAAGACATAAAAGATAATGTTTTAGCCCAAAACTGTTTATGGTTATGCTTCAAAAAAGTAACCTTCCTTCAAAAGCTTTGGGTGTTCAACCAAAGAACTTACTCTTAATGTAGGTTTTTTCTTCTAGCATGTGTTTTTAACATAGGTTTAGATTTATGCCTTTAGAATCCCTGAAACATCTTTTTGCTACAGTTAAGCTTTAAGGTGAAGCGATATGTACCCAAGGTTTAACAAATTATAGAAAGGATGTCATCAATCACTCACAATTTAATGGAAAAACTTCAGTTGAGGCATGCAATAAAAAATAAGTGATCCTTTGCCTAAGGTTCATTAAGGAAATCATGCACTTTTCATTATTACGCTAGTAGTATTTTCTTGCATGGCACTCCACTCTTAATTTTGTAGTAGAGTGTTCATTTGCGACTTCAGATTATATGAACTCTGTTTGCAAAAAGGATTAATTTTCGCCATTATTTAATTTTTTCAGAGTTCCAGCAAGTCGTAAAAAACATTAATTGGGATAATGAAGAGTACATTAGCCGAATGGAAGGGAATCATGAACTTGAGTTGAATAGCTTGCGAGGGGAATATGCAGAAAATCTTCGCATATATAGAAAGTATGTGTTACAGCTGGAACAAAAGGTGCTTCAACTGCAAGAGGATTGGATAAAATTCCAGACGTTACTTGGCATGGAGGTTAGTGACATTGAAGAAATGCCTTTCCTTATGCTCAAATCAAAATTTTTTCTATTAAAAAGGCCTAAGTGATATACTCAATCCAATTTTAAAGATAAATTTTGGCATAACTTAGTGGAGATTAACAAGATTGAGCATTTATTATGAAACAATTTCTATATTCCACACTTTAAAGCCATGTTAGATTTCAATGCCTATGGCATCGTTGTCATTGCACCCTGACCAATAAATGTAGATTTCGTTTTGGTTGGCAATAAAAGGAATCATACAAAGAGTTTGATGAATATCGCTATACCTAATCATTCTATAAACTTTGATAGTGGAATCAGAATATCATTTTCTTTATGTTAACCCATATTTTTGATTTTTTTTATCTTTTATACTCACCTCGGTCTTAAGCTAAACTTTGTCTGGATGGTAAAAAAATATTTCCCCTTTATCTTAACCGAGTACCTACATTCTTCAATCATTTCTCTTTTGATTACCTAGCAATTTGGGTCAAAGCTGGGACTTAAAATGGGAGAAAAATCATTTTTTTTACATGAAAATTACAAGAAAGTTAGAACCATTTTCCTTTAATTGCAACCGAAATCTGAATTCCTCGATATTGTACGGAATACTCTAGCAGGCGAAGCTGCCACAGTTTCTTTCTCCCCTGTAGATTTTTCCTGGCTTTAAAGTGGTCGAGAGGATACATTAGCTTAAATATATCAGCACTCCGCATTGTATCATAGTATCTGGTTTGCAGGCCACATCTTCATTATTATTATTTCTAAATTTTACCCACTAACCATATTCTGAGACGAGAAATAGGCTAGAAAGTTCAATATCAGTTAATTTCTTGGCCAAAAAAGGAAGTCATCAAATTTTTATGGTTGGTTTTTTTCACAGAAATGCCCTCCTTTAATTATTTGTAGTATAGGTACCATCATGAAGTAGGGTAATTTCTATATGGGGCTACCAATAAATGGAGCTCGTTAATTTGTATTTAACTGACATCTTGTGAGCCTTTTGTATTAATGATCTTTATTAATTGGCGCAGGAAAAAGAGGAAGTGGTTAAACTTGAAGTAGACAAGACAGAGTCAAGGTTCTTGTCTTTGCCGCCTATATCAGCAGCATCGGCCGTCAAAATAGACTCTCTGACGGCAATGACCTTGAACATGGCAGCACCATTTTTGACCAGTCAACTGTCAACTCAACAATCTCCGGAGACACTGCCAGCTCCTGAATCATTGCTCAACACCTGCAAAGACACCTGCGAAGGCAACAAGACAACTGCGTCTCCCATGGAGACCACATCTGCTTCACTGCCAATTCCTCCCGCTCCACCGATGAGCGAAGTGGATGGACCACAGCCACCTCCTCCTCCAGACCCACCAATTATATTAAGCCTCATGACAGGCTCATGTGGACTAATAATATTAGATTCCTAATCAATCAATTTAAGAAGGCCTCAATCAAGCGAAATGTTATATATTAGTTATTGATTTTTTCCCCTCATTGGACATTCTGATTTTCTTGAATGAAAATTAAATAAAATGAATTTGAAAAGCAGTAGCTATTCTGTATGTTACATTGATTTTGTATTCTCCGTCGGCTTCTGTAATTAGGGAGCAAACGTTAAGGGTGAGCCGTGGGTGATTCATGAAAAGACTCAATTTTCTAACATCTAATGCCAACACTGCCGCCTTCTACGAAGCACAGTAACGAAAGAACTTGGTTTTGAATTGGGAGCTGGTAGGAAAATCATGTGACGAGGCTAAACTCCTGTGGCGACATTTGAACAATCGCTCCAAGAGAAATTTCTTCATTATTACTTACTTCCGCCGGTATTCACCTTGCTCTGTCAGTTCGAGCCATTGCCACCGGCTGGTGACAAATCTAGGTTCACTTGGAGACTTAAGAGTTCAAATTCAGGCATTGAAAGGGGTCAACAGGGGATAAAGGACACAGAAAAACAAACAGATTAAAGAAAACTCTTCTCCCCTAAGCCATTTCTCGCGCTATTTACTTCGTCTCGTACGATGTGCGGATGTCACTTTTTCATGTATCATAATGGCAATGTATGATAAAAGTAAGGTAGGTGTGAGAATTAATGGGGTTCAGAGTGATTGGTTTGCAATGAAACAGGACGTGAAGCGAGAATGCATAATATCACAATGACTGTTTGCACACAAAAGCAGTTGAGAGCAGGGGCGCCGACTTATAAAAAATGTTGGGGGGCCCATATCGGGGGTCTTGCCCCGGGAAATTTCCTAAATTTTAGATGAAAAATAGTGAGTTTTAAAGTTTTTTAAAAGCCTTATATAGGAGTCATATGATCAACATTAGAACCCCGAAAACTCGACTCTCTATAACTCGACACTTCGGGAAACTCTACAAGCCTGACACATTTTTTGGCTTTGAAGAAAGAAACAAAACATCAACAGCTCGGTATTTTGGTAAAAAGCTAATTTCATTTACAGTTATAATTACGCACATAGACTATTACAGAGCAGTGAATATATAGCTCTGAACAAACTGAAATTATATTTAAATAAATCCTAAACTATCACAAAAAGAATTAAACATAAAATATTGCTGTCGCTCAGCAATAGCACTTTGATTAATAAGTGATATAGCTAATTTAAGTTTACTTTGAATAAGACTCGGGGTTCATTAAATTAAAACAATATCTCAACATTAATCCTTTAATACACTTAGTAAAGTTTATACAGTACGCCTAATACTTTCAGTCAACAAGTATGTAAATAGTGGGTTTTAATTGGGTCTTACACTCCAAAAATACTGAAGTACAAAAATACCATTATTAGGGCAAGAGTGTCTTTAGAAAGGTGCAAATGTCGACCGTGTTACCGGATTACTGTATATGAAGTCGTTGATGACTGGTCGGATATCCAATTCATCCAAAACATCTCGGTGGGCATGGAGAACAGCCAAGTTGTTCAATCGCTTCTGTCCCATTGTTGATCGAAGATATGATTTCAGACGTCTAAGGGCGCTAAATGACCGTTCTGCTGTCGCTGTCGTTATTGGAACTACTTGGAGAAACTTATTGCACTTCACTACTTCGCATAACATTTCTCCAACTGCAGGCTCTTGTGTAATGTACTTTCTTACATCACGCATGTTTTTTAAGACCAGCTGTTTTTTATTAGCGATAACATATACAAGTGTAAGCGCAGTCTCTCAATGTCTAGGTCATTTTTGAAAAACTCAGTTGATTTTACAAAATTTGTTTCCCCTCTGTTTACTAAAAGCAAACACTCTTGTTCAACTGCAATAACCTGCGTGAGTCCAGTGGATGCAAACCGCTCAGTAATGCAAGATTGCACCGTTTCACAAACTTCAATGTAAATAGCTTTGTAGTATTCCTTTGGGATTTTGAAAGTGTGCGGTGAGCTGGCTTCGTCGTTTTCATATTTCTTTGGCATACGTCGATTCCGAGAAAGCGAAGGATCATCAACTTGTGAATCTTTTAAACACAATTCCTAAAAGTGTTCAAAACTATCACGCCTTCCATTCAATATACAAATCAAGCCCTCATATATTTTTCCCAGATCAGCAACACTTAGATGAGGGCATTGAATTTTTTCATTGACATCCTCTACTGGGTTCATTACATGGCAATAAAGACGTAAAAATAAATAAGTCTTAAATTGTAACATTGACTCAAGGTAGCCTGCACATTTGTAACCTGCCTCTGTTTTGTCCTCTGCAGTAAATGTTTTAAAAAACTCTAGAAGTTCTTCAAAGTTTTTCACTATTCTCAAGATACTGGAAGCTCGCATTGTCCATCGAGTCGGGCAAAGAGGTCGTAGACCAGCTTGATCGTTGGCGCTCTCACAGCGTATGCTTCTGAAAAGTCCCATCCTTTTGGTGGATTCCCTTACGGTGTTTATTAAGTCCTTGGCAAAAGCCATAATATCCCTCATACACGTAAGAGCGCGGAGACTGCCTACAACTGTCAAGTTTAAACTGTGAGCAGTGCAGTGCACATAACGTGCTTTTGGTTGTACATCCAAAACTAACTTTTGTAGTCCTTTGAACCTACCTCTCATATTCGAGGCACCATCATAGCACTGTCCTCTTAAGTTATCCATTGACAAATCAAGACGAGCCAGAACGTCTTTTATAATAATAAACAGAGTTTGTGATTCAGTGTGGGAGGATCTCGTATAAGCCAATAAAGTCTTCGTTGATGATTAAAAAATCATCGACAGTACGAATACAAAATGACACTTGTTCGTGAATCGAAGAATCACTTGTTTCGTCAACTATAATAGAATAATGTTCAGTCTTCTTGATTGAAGCCAATACCTTTCTCAACACAGTCTTTCCTAGTAGATCAATGATCTCGTTTTGAATATCGTGGGATGTCCACTTGTACCCCGAACGCCCTAACCAATCTTTTAACTCAGGTACGTCATTCTTTCGGAGTTCCAACAATTGAAAAAAATTTGAGTTTACATCTTCGTGCCCTCTAATTGCTAATCCTTGTCGGCATAGAAATTGCACAGTAGTAAAAATTGTCTCAAGAGCTAAACGGCCTTTCTTCATATCACTATGTAACTGTTCATTCAATTGGGAGACCACACTTCGGTTAGTGATAGAATTTAGTCTCAGAACACCTTCTTTATGCCTAAACGTATTTTCATGAAGACGGAATTTTTTCAAAGCCTTTTTCCAGTTAGAAAAGCCTATGGAAATAAATGCATCTTCTTTTTTTGAAGAAAATTGTAATAGATTTTTAGCATCTGCCTCTTTGCAGGTTTTGCAATAAACTTTTTCGGTAGATGCTTCATATTCTAGCCATGCATATTTGGTCAACCAAGACTTCTGAAATGATCTTCCCTTGCCGGATTGTCCAGGTTTCAGCTGTGAACACTTCTCGCCTGAAGACGATGAAGCAATTGACGACATAATAATTGTCGGAGGTTGACTTGCAGTATCATCAACTTCCAAGCGCGCCTTTTTGGTAACAAATTTATCCATTGCAAACTCAATTCACAATACACTAAGAGACTAAAGTAAACAAATAAAATATAGTCATATAAAAGAGTCTCCTAAACACTAAAGTCGAAACGCTAAACACGTCTGCACTGAAAGAAAATATCCACACTGGATGACTGCGCCAGCAGGGTGAGCTTCATATTACCGCGGCGTCGTAATGTCTTAAAGTGTCAAGGCGACGCGAGGCTGAGGCGCGCAGGGTTTCAGGTGCTTCTGCTTTCTGCTTCAGTTCTTTTGCTGTCGCCGCGGCCGCAGCGCTGGCCCGCAGGGCTGCAAGTTGGTCTTTATTACCATTATTGGTCATCATTTCTGATCTTGATCATTAAAAGTCATTATTATTCTAAAAAGTCACTAAAATTCAATTCTATACCGTATTTACTTACAAGTAGGATGAGGATTTTTGTCACTTTTATTCGCCTAAATCGGGGTTGTCCTATGAGCGCGAGAGAAGGATTCGTGGCAGACGACTCCAAGCTGCATATGCTTCGGAAGCGAACGAGTAGATGAGCCCGGTGTGGCAGCAATGTCATCTGATACCCAGGCGCAAATCGACAATTTCTGACTAGCATCTTTGTTGCATCTTCCACAACAATGTAGTGAGGTGGATTGACCAATCGATCAACCAATGTCTCCTGCATACATCCTGTTTTGGTTGACCATGAAGGCAATGTAGCCAGGCAGTCAGGCGACAGAAGAGTAGCATTATGGTAGGGGTGAGATTACAAAATGTACGAAAGTAGCGAGCGAATGCTTAACCGCCACAACTAAGTTTTTTTGAAGAACAATACAATGTTACAATACGGACAAGATGTTACGTAATATGGTTCCAGACCCTCGTTACGTAAGACCATGTAAGACAATCCTAACCCCCACTCTCCCTCAAAACGTCTTCCATAATACTCAATAGGAGCAAGGTCGTCCAATTTCTTATTTTTTGTCTCTAAAATCCGACATTGTTCTTTTTTCAAAGCCGTCTTATGTGTAACTACGGTAATACAAAGGGTCCAAAACGTGACTAACCTCTCATTATTATCTGGCCGGTTTCAGTAGGGTTTATGTTGTATTTGGTCAATTTGTGGTCATTATTTGAGCAAAAATAAGTCATTCTTCCATTTAAATCAACCGGGAGGCCGCTTGCATCCCTGTTGGCCCGCCAGTCTGTACCCGAAGGTTCACGCACCGGGACAAATTCAAAGTGTGTCGCAGCAACTAAACACTATCATGATTCACACCACTTGTTTTCAGTTAACCTGCTTACTACTATATTATTATGTTTTAACTCATTACTGAATGTATTTTACAAGGTAACTATCGTCAAACAAGGGAAATAAAAAATACCAACATATTTTTGTGATTTTACAAAGCATAATATAACTCAATTATTTTCTTGAATTATTGGGGGGGCTCCGCCCCCTCCCCCCTCAGGCCCCATGGAGTCGGCGCCACTGGTTGAGAGTGAAAGTGTTGCTAGACGATGCTCTATCGTCGAAGCATATAGAATGGGAGGAGCATACCAGAAACGAAAATGTGAATGATGCGTGGGAGTGTTTAAAAGGAGTGACTGTGGAATGTGCTGAATGTGTATGTGGAAAAGGAGTGGTAGGAAGAACGAAAGGTGATGGTTGGTGGAATGAAGAAGTGAAAATTGCAGTCAGAGAAAAGAAAGAGGCATACAAGGATATGATTGCTGCCAAATCTGAGGACGATCGTACTAAGGCATGTGAGATTTACGGAAAGAAAAAGAATGAATGCAAAATCGTAGTGAAAGAGAGCAAAGAATGAATGCGTGCGGATGAAGCTAACAAAATGCAGAGTGATTTTGAAGGTAATAAAAAGCTGTTTTGGAAGTTTATTTGGAAGGAAGTTAAGATTGGTGAAGGTACGGGAATGAAAGCGGTAAAGAACAAAATTGGAGAGATGATGTGGGACGAGAGCAATGTCAGGGACATGGGATATTAGGAGTTTGAAAAACAGGAGGGCGTGTATGAAACAGTGTGTGGGGTAGATGAGGCAAAAGAGGTTTGCAAGGATAGGTCAGTATGGAGGAAATTATTGAAGCAGAGTTAGGTGTACAATTATGTATGAAATGAGTGAAACATTTTGACTGGGCCTGAATCTGAATGTGATGTTTTCATGCATCCATCTAGTTATTACTATTAATTACTTTTGGAAAATCATTAAACATATAATTTTAAAGGTACCGAAACATTTTTTAGGTTCGCTAATGCTTGACTCTATTTTATATCTAAGCAACATAATTTGGAAGATAGTATGGTTTATCTCTGATTATTTTTACTCTTCTTCAACAACTGTTTAAACCATTTATCGAAACTATTTCAAATTAGGTACATGGAGTCATTTTTTTAAAATTTATTTTGACCTGCTAATGGATATGAAAGTATTTTTAACCGTATCACTGCTATCAAAATTATCAATAGAGGTATTTATATATAGCGGAAAATTTCAACTTCAGCTGGAGCTAACTTCCGAACTTTCTTCTGAAAAAACTGCCAGATCGTGAGCTTTGCTCCCACTTACGAAGATATTTTGAGAAAAGATACTTTTGCATAAAACTTGCTAAAATATTTTTGGCATCGACGTCCTCATTAAAATTAAATTTGTTGCTTAACTAGTCCAGTATACATTGTTTCTTTGATAATGTAGATTTTTTCCCCTCTCAATAAATTTCTTATGCATCTCAAGATGCGTGACATTTCTAAGATCCATTAAACCCTATGCAATCTTTTTTAAGTTAAAAATTATTAAAATCTTACAAGACTACACTGATTGCACCACTGTTAGCCAAAAATCCACGGAAGTGTATTGAAACTGGAAACTAAAAAACTACGGGTTCTCCTCTTCAAAAATTGCCTTCTCTTTTTTCGAACGTAAAGAAGATACAACAGCTTCCATACTTAAACACAAACTCACGTCTTCCTCTGGCAAGGCACTGCGCAGAACTGAATTCTAGCGAGAAATATTCGGACAAGCGATGCTTTAAAAGTAACTTGCGCAGAGTATGCCGCAGGGTGAGGACCGTGATCGACTTTTTCCTAGAAACTTCACACACGTGCAGGGGGACAATGCTCACCCCATTCACCCCCTGTGGCCTTTCGCAAAGAGAGCGGCGGTTGAGTTTTTTCCGTTGGGGAACGATAAAAGTGTGGCATAGCTCAGTCTTTTTCGGTAGCTGTTTACTCTGCAAGCGGTACGGAGCCGACAGGGGTTTTAATAATAATCGAGCGAATTGAAGACTGTAGTCCTCTCTTACAATTGACTCATTAGACGAACACGAACATTTCGCCACCAGGGCCTTTAGTTAAAGTTAAAAAAGAAATACTAAACATAGTTAACCAAATTATAAATCAAGCAAAACTAGATTTCCATGCAACGAAAAGATTTACATTTATATGTAATAACGTTCATTGAATAAATATACCGTCTAAAATTTGTTCTCCATGATGGTGAACTTCTCCGAAATCGACTGATATCACGCGACTGGCATTTTCAACCTGAATGCTCCATGGTTGACGGGTCCCAGAGACTTCTCTGATCAACAGTAATACCAATGTAGTTGCGCATTTTGTAAACCAAATCCTGTAGAAAAATAATTGTTTTTTCACACTCGATTATCCTAACTGACGAGATACTGGTACAATGTTGTCATTCACACACCATAAGTGTAAACACAGAAGTAAGCTTCTTTGATCACTATGAAATTACATTTTCAGTCACTGTCATATGCCAAAAAATAAACCAATATCTTATGCCCATGGATTTTATTATCCTCTATCAAGGCTTCAGTATTAATTATTTGACATTTTCAGACTAAGCTATACCGTCGAAAAATGAACTCATAATTTAGAATTTATTATATACCTATGTTATTTCTTCCATTTTTGTTGTTGCTAAACTTCTTTTAAATCTCCTTGTTCTGCCGGGAGAACCTACACCCGTCAGTGCCTATCTCAACAGAAGATTGGGTACTGACAGACGCGACGGCACAAGTTTTCGGGTTGGCGTGTGAGCTTTCTAGGTTTCATGGGTCGCAAAATAATAAAATTGAATAATATGAGACGGCTGTCTGAACGTACCCTTCGTTTCGATTGGGATCAAAATGATGTGACAGCATTTCTTCCCATTATAATGTACAGGAGGCCCGCTTGGTTCTGTTCAAACCGAACGACAAATTTCAAAAATTCTCTAAATCAACACGCATCCGGGGTGTATTTCTCATGGTCTCAAGTATCTTTCCAAAACTCTATCGCTGAGCTGGAAAACTACAAATGTCATCTAGGTATAGAGCTAGAAAGCGTTCTGAACAGAATGTAAGAGAATAAAAGTAATGAGCCGAATTCGGGAGATGGAAATTTTTTATCCTTATCGGTTTTCACATTTTTATACATTATAACACCAAAATCCGAATCTTCAAGGCACCTTAATTGCACAAATTTCCATGCATCCTATATTCGTAAATTCTGTCACTGCTACAACAATTGACGCGTGTCTACATTCAAACAATAAATAGGTCAATGGATGATATGGATCGCTTGCGCGCTGGGAGTTACCCAAGCGGAGACGACCTCTTCGTTAAATGTAACACAGGTATTCCATCATGTGCTCCTGTTGAAAGGCTATTTAGTGTGTGCAAGGAGGTGCTGTCACCAAAGAGATCAAGACTCAGTGATGAAAATTTCAATATGCAACTATTCTGCAAGGTCAACAAGGATGTGTTAGGTTAAGAATTGCATTTACTTATTCACTGATTTATCTAGACCTACAGACAACTTCGAATCCCTGAGAATCCTAATTTGCCTGATTGGGTTCAGCCACCATCATGTTCTGGCCTACTCATGATGGGTGCAGACCATGAAACGACACCCCTTGTGTTGTTTCAGAAATTATAATTGCATGTATTACTAGTGAAATTGCAGGCTATAGCAATTTCTATGACTCAATTTTTCCACATTTCGACTGCACCCTCCGACAGCTGCCTTTTTTGTACTGCATAGATGCAGTGGACGATCTTACAAAAAGTAATTGTAACTGTAACTATACTGAATACTTTTTAAAATCTGTAATTTGTACTTGATATTGATTACTTTTTTATAAAGTTACAGTAATTGAGCCCAGTTACTTTTCCTCATTACTTTTACCAGCACTGTATTTAACGATTTTAATTTATAATTTACCAGAAGAAATGTAACATATATATTTTACAACTATGTATTCCAACACTTAACGTTGCTTAATCTTGCATTTATTATAACCAGGCATTACGATTCAGTGAAAAGAGATAACATCATAATTATGACTGAATCATTTTAAACGGCGCTTATTCAGGTCGCGACAATATTACGAAATCATTGTGAGGCATAGGTGAAATGATTATAAAAAGAGTATCCATATACCCAAGCCTGGGGTAATAAGGATATTATTTAGAGTTCCTCTGGCGCAACATACCCTGAACTGCACATATTTTATGTGGCCACGCTTCAGAGAACGGCATAAAACGAAGGGTAATCGAGATGATAATCCCTGGCTTTCGGTTGAGAAGTGAACAAGTGACATCCGTAGATCGGACGAGACGAAGTAAATAGCGCGAGAAATGGCTTCGGGAGGAAGAGTTTGCTTAAATCTGTTTGTTTTTCTCTTTCCTATATCCCCAGTTGACCCATTTCATCTCCTTCGATGGGGAATTTGAAGTGAGTTTTCATTATTAATTAATTGAGTATTAATAATTGGACATTTTCAGGCTAAACTACACCGTCGAAAATAAATTTATAATTTGACGTGTCAACCGATGATTTATCATTGATCTATGTTTTTTCTTCCATTTTGATTTTTGCTAAAACGACTTTTAATTCTCCTTGTTCTGCCGGGAGAACCTACACCCGTCAGTGCCTATCTCAACAGAAGACTGGGTACTGATATACGCAACGGCATAAGTTTTCGGGTTGGCGTGTGAGCTTTCTAGGTTCCATGGGTCGCAAAATAATAAAATTGAATAATATGAGACGGCTGTCTGAACGTACCCTTCACTTTCGATTGGGATCAAAATTATGTGACAGCATTTCTTCCCATTATAATGTACAGGAGGCCCGCTTGGCTCTGTTCAAACCGAACGACAAATTTCAAAAATTCTCTAAATCAACACGCATCCGGGGTGTAATTCTCATGGTCTCACGTATCTTTCCAAAACTCTATCGCTGAGCTGGAAAACTAGAAATGTCATCTAGGTATAGAGCTAGAAAGCGTTCTGAACAAAATGTAAGAGAATAAAAGTAATGAGCCGAATTCGGGAGATAGAAATTTTGGATCCTTATCGGTTTTCACATTTTTACACATTATAACACCAAAATCCGAATCTTCAAGGCACCTTAATTGCACAAATTTCCATGCATCCTATATTCGTAAATTCTGTCACTGCTACAGCAATTGAAGCGTGTCTACATTCAAACAATAAATAGGTCAATGGATGATATGGATCGCTTGCGCGCTGAGAGTTGCCCAAGTGGAGACGACGGTATGACGTTAATGCATTCCGATAATATTCGAATCCGGGGAATCAAGGTCCTTATACCCAGGTCATGACACGATCTCATAATGCACTCTGATTACTTCATTTTGGATCGGGCTCGATGCTCCGTAGCACTGTTACTCTTCATTGAGTAGCCCAAATTGTTTAGCCTTGATCAATGTTACAAATACTCTTTTAAACATGATACTGAATTTGATTTAAAGCTTAACGGCGTATTGTGATTTTTAAGGCTACTGTGGTTTTCCACCACTGCCGTGATTGAGAAGTTGACCCGGTGGAAAACCGGAGTAGCCTTCAAAATCACAATACGTCGTAAAGCTTTAGAGGTTTTTTTACATCTGCGAAAAATACCGTGAACGAAATTTTTCCGGGGAATTACGTTTTAACTACTTCATGACTACTCCATCTTTACTCACAAAGCACTCCACCCTTATGACCCGCTGTGCAATCTGAATGGCATTACATCCTAAAGTATAAATTTTTATCCACTTGGATGAACTTATGGTCAGTGCCTTACAACTCCAAATGTATCTCAGTGCCTCGATGGTAGATGGTTACTTTGGCTTTTTATTTTCAGGGCGTCAGGTGATTTTAGAAAATCACTACCAAACTCCAACGGGCGCTAAGGATGATATAAATAAGGAATACAATCAAAGTATAGAACAAACAATATCTTTATAAATCGTCATAATTTCTTGTCAGCACAAAACATGTCCAATCTGGACCAGCACGACAATTCAACTATCCCGCATATAAATAAACAAACCGTTACCAAGAAAATCAAACCGATCAAATCCAGCCAAGGCCCTACAATTTTATTTAATTAATTAAAAGTTCATACAAAATGTAACATTAATAGTTACAGACTCCCCATATATGCTATGGTAAATAATAACTGAAGTATCTTTCCATTAATGAATCTTCAATACGTGTCATCGTTTAATAATTAGGCATTTTGATTTTAGACACGTCATCGGTATGACGTAACCTACGAGTCATGTAATATGTATGACAGACAGAATGAAAGTCACATACCTAAGTTATCCCTCTTACCTGGGTAAATAACATGTAATTTGACATTATTTAATACCCCAGTCCGGTGGTTCCCCAGTAAGCAACTCCGTCCCCCGAAAGGTGTAGCTCAAATTGATGGGGGTGATAAGAATCTGAAGTGTGGCCGGAGAGAGACTGACTAGACTGCAGAGTGTACATAAGACGTTTGCTTCCTTCCGTTTCCTTCAGATAAATTCATACATCGCGTTAGGTCGTTCAAGATGTGAAAATAGTTCAATCGTAACATAGTTGTCTACGCTGCTCACATTGCGTCATAACGAAAGGACGAAAAGTCAGTGGTTTCTCTTCAGGCTTTTCTGAGAGTCGTTCAAAGCTTTCCTGCAATGTCTAAAGTTACACTCTTAAGTCTGCTTTATCACTCAGCCTACATTGAGTCCAAGCCAATGGATTGAGACCCTGTATTTTACAAACCGACCCGGCAGGCAATTTCATGATTCCCTCCTCTTGCGTTCGCCGTATTTAGGCGCTAACTAGCGGGAGACTGTTGTTAACCTATTTCGAATGGTGAATTTTCCACAATCCATCGTTACGCAATTCCAATAAAACAAGTTAAACCCGAGGGATAGATATAATCAAAGAGAAAGGTGGTTGTTACTCACAGAAATGATCCGATTAATTCGACAAACAGTCTGTTTTCAGTGTGGTATCCCCTGCCGAACACCCTCAAAGTGTCTTGTAGGGTAGGATTTGATTGATCAAGATGGATGACATGGCCTTCGAGCCTGAGATAGAAAACACTGCTCTCTTCCGAGTTATGGTATACCTATCGTTATCGAGGGTTTGAACTCGTATCCGACTTATTCCCAAACCTTACTTTCTCGAGTGCCGTAGAAATATTTATAGCTTTTTTCTAAGTGAACTGGTCGTGATATAAAGTCGAAAAAGTAATGATCATCCTGAGAAGTAAATGTCTGTCTCCGAGCTGCAGCCTCGCGGTGTGGGCTTTCTCGGAAAGTATTTTTGCCTTGCACAGACGAAAGACGAGGAGGAGGCGTGAGTATGATTCGAGTGGTGAATGGTTGAGTTATGCTAGATCCTTCACGGCGGCAAGTGGGAGGGAAGGAATTCTATCAAGTCTCTGCGGTGATACATTTGATTCTGATGCGTGATTAGCGAAGTTAGAATGTTTCGAGGAAGAGGAGGATTCGAACAAAAGGGAAAATGGGTGGCGTCGGTGTTCGAAGAGAAGGTAATGAGGGGTATGTTGAGGTGGCTATATTGGGCTCGCGAAGAATTCGTCAGTGTTGAATGGCAGGCGAGGGGAATAAAAGCAGGAGGATGAGGAACATGGGAATGAATAATAGCATGACGTATCTACATCCACATACTACACCGCGTGTCGCCACATGGGCGTTTGCAAAGGGGTGTTAGGTCACCAGCCGTGTAAAGTAGTTTTGGGATGCGAAATGGTGACGTGTGTATATCTAAAGTATAATTGTCCGAAGTAGACTACGCGAAATACATTTCATCAATATCTTGATCTTTCGTCGAAGTGGTGACCGTATGTTGGATGTATCTATATCGTCTCTTGAAGCAAAAAATTCTTCCCTCACGTAAAATCCTTTCCTTATCAAAAAAATATCCTTCTCTCGCCATCTAATGTATTGGTAAAAACCGACCCCCTAAGTGTGGCGGTTTTTTAGCGCAGAACGCAGGCCAGTTAGGAAAGCCTAACGATATGCGGTCATCAAAAATTCATATTTCCCTTTGTAGTCGAGATCAAGTGACAATTCATTCACTAAAAATAAATTTATAGATTTATACAAATATAATCGTCAGCATATATGGACCCTGTATCTTATTTTACGAAAGTAAGTAGTGGACTGCTTCCAACCTTACATAATGTAAACTTTTGGCCCAAAGATACTTAATTTAATTTAACAGCGTCGAAACCAGGCTAAAAACATGAAAAGGTTTACCCATATGGCCAACATTCAGAACGAAACAGATATACCTATGTCAGAGTGGAGTGAAATGAAATGAATGGTGTGAGAGGTAGAGGTAAGCCGAGGAAGTTGTGGTTGAACGTGGTTGAGGAAATTCTTAGGAGGTGGAGTCTTAAACTTACTTATCTTACTTACTTCTTTTTCCCCAGGACATTATGCCTATTTATACGGTTTTCCTTATTTGAACCTTTGACAAATGTATTTCCTGTAACCTTAAATAAATTGATGCGTAAACCGTTATGCTCGATATTAAGGAAAATGATATAGTGCGGGATTTGATGACTTATTTGGAATATGCATTTGTGTGAATGATCGGCAGTGTTCAACAACTTAGCATGTATTTCCTTTCCGGCTATTCCCTTTTTCGGCGCGTGAGGAACCTGATTTTGAGTAAACACTGACTCCATTGCGCGCACGTCAAAAACAGGAATTATCTATGGAAAAATCCTGAGGCCTATTTTTGGGATCCCGATTAGCAGGTAAAAAGATAGCAAATATTTTGGCCGAACAATCAATCAAATTATAATATAATCTTAATTATAATGATAGAATGAAGGGAAAAGTGGTTTTAAGAAAAGTGGTTTAATACGCAAAATTAAGATTTAGCCTTCTGTCGCAACGAACGAGAGTGCTGAGTTAAAAACCCAATCTTATGCAAATATATTCGCAAGTAAACGCAAGACAATACTATTTTTTGAGTGAAATATGAAAAAAAGAACTTTCCATGACTTTATTTACGCACAAGCTTATTCACTAAAGGGCGAATTACATAATACATTTTCTTGTTTCAACGATTTAATTACGGAATGTAGAAAAAATGAATGGAATTAGAGCAGGTGCTATTTCCCGCTTAGATTGTTCGGATATAATCATACAATTTTCCGTTTTATGCGGTGCAATTTTCCTCATGAAAACGCGCATGCATTCGTTTACAACAGTGAAATATAAAAATATTCCGATGGGGTACCGACATATACCATAGTTTCTGCAGACAGCTGACTGTAATAATAAGATTGGAAATTTACTCAATATACAGTCCCTCCAATGGGTATTTATTGTGGAATCGCTGTCAGCTTGACAATCTTCGTCCACTCACCTCTGTTCCAAAACTGTCCTCCGGCATATATAATTCTCCCTAATTAATTTAAAATTACTGGATATAAAAAAAACTTGAATATATCAATTAATAAACGACTAGAGAAATGATTACTTCACTTCACAGATAGTCGTTATAACGTCACAGCCTATCCGTGGCGGTAAAATATTTCCATATCGCGAAAAACTGAACCTATTCTTAACCAGTCATTTCTTGACTGATAATAAGAACTCTACAGATTTTAAATTATCGCAGGAATCGTCTTCACCGCGATCGTTTATGTTTCATACAAAATACTCAGGAGATTTGAGGTGGCCGTTTTTCGGGAGGATTAAAACTTAAGTTAAACAATTGTGCACCTTTGGTAGACTACCTGGTACGCATGATCCAGGTGGTCTACGAATTATTTCATCCAGCTGATAAAATACACAGTCTCAATCTTCCTCCTTATGTTACAGGTAGTCAAATTTTACCCAGCGAAATTTATCCTATCACACCCTTCTTTCCACCGCTCCAGCATACTTAATTCACTCGCATATCTTCGTCATTCTTTACATCGCGTTCCTTTCAAATAGTTCATGCTCGAGGACATCGACGAAAAACTTTTACAATTTGAGATTCTTGCTATATTCATATCATCTCTAGATAATACTATTTCTATAACTCCAAAGGATACGGTATTTTGTCCGAAAGAGAACGATTCGACAACAATAGGAGGTGAGCCCTTGGTAACGTTTATTCTTAGCAACCGCATTCATTTCCGATCTTTCGATTAAAAAGGAACATGGGAAATACTTTGAGAAAATGCGTTCAAGGAGGTGATGATAATACGGATATGTATGGTGCTGGAGATACAGAACCGATGCCTAACGACAGTAACAACGTTGTCGGTGAGTCTTGAAGGATAGCTATGCCACTTTAACCCCGATTTACCTCCATGGTTGTTGGGATCGGTGTAATGTTAAATGGTTTCCTTTCTTTTTAGCTTATGGTAGATGACTTTCAAGCTAGGAAAGTACTTAAAAATCATATTCATCATTAATGTTGGTGTTCTACGCTGGGGTAGCGTAACCTCTTCGTTTTAAGGGGGGTTTTTTCTTTTCCAGCAGGACACTGACTCATTGGTTCATCGATTAGAACCAATTTGGATTCGAAACATATCCAAAGGTATTTACGTAGGAAAAGGAGTCTCCGTAACCAGCAAAACTGAGGCGCCCGGCAGGGGAGGGTAACTGAGAACCTCCTTCTTACTACCGGGTGGTGCTTGGTTTTGTCCCAATAGGTCGCCTCGCCCGGAGAACCTGGAAAGAGGTGAAAGCCTCATTGCACTTCCAGGGGATACCGAGCGGGTCCCCTCGTTAGGAACTAGAGGGTAGGCTAGGGCGGAAACCTACCTTTCCCGGCTGTGCCCGACCTGCTGGTCAGGCGGATCGTACGGATAGGAAGGTCCTCCTCACTCAGATTTTTCCCACGTATTCCCCCCTTAGGACACGGAGACTCCACGGCTGCGAAGCCTGTATCTCAAGTAAATGGGACGAAAGCAGAAAACGATGGTCGATATGTACTGCTCCTGAAATATCACTACCTACTATTGATTACTAAATTTACTAAAGATACAGTCCCTCATTTTGAATTTCGCCAAGGAGTCGCTGTCAGTGTGGCCGGTTTCTTCCACTGTCCTTTGATCTATTTCGGTCTACTAGCCTCTACACTACTTCCGATTTCATCAAATTTTGCCTATATCTGGCATCAATAAATAAAAAATCGATTACAAAATTGATTTTGACTGTCAACTTCTCCTCACAGTTAATCGTTCTTAAGTCCACGCCTGTCTATGAGGGTATAATATCGCCATATCGTGTAAACTGTGATTCCATTTATCCAGTCATTTCTTATGTTCCTTTGCTGCAACGAAGAATTATCCGAGTTTAAATTGTGGCAGTAGTTGTCATCATCACAATCGCTGACTTATATACAATATGTAATACACAGGGGAGATGAGGTGGGCATTGCCATGATGATGATTAATTTTTGTACGTACCTGGTACGCAAGTACCAGATAGTCTACCAATTGTTTCACCCAGCTGATCCAAAGCGCTAAATACCTCTTCCTCTTTCTGTTAGGGGTAGTCCAAATATGCCCAATAATCCTATCACACTCATCTTTCCACCTGTCCAGCCAACTTAATCCTCGCATTACTACATCATTCTTCACTTATTTTTTCTTCAAATACTAGTTAGCCCATGTTAGAGAAACTCTCTGTGACTGAGGAAGGGCCTACACCCGAAACGTTTTTCAGTAAGACTTTCTTTTTAATCTCGTTTTTTTACCCCCATGTAAGTTTCCTCTATAGTTGTGCATGTATATATAAATACACACAAGCACACACATATAAATGTTTATACAGAAAGGAAGAAAGATGAGCCTGTTACCATCGGTTAATGCATTTTTTCTTCAGACATGTGGTAAAAATAAGTGTATTCAGTTGTAGAAGATTTGTAAAAGTCACAACAAGGAACAATGTCTGCAACCATATCTTCATTCTAATGTGTTTTAGTAATTATTTCTTAGGCAAGACAAGCATCACCACAGATCATCATCAAATTTGAGAGGTGTAGGATTACCTCTAATCTCAACATCATACACATCCATCCATGTGAAAGACCAAAATGCCAGTTCTGGCTGGATATTCCTTGCTCTGTTGTTTGCCTTAGGCCTAAATTATTCTCCTTTAAGGTTAAGTGTAAATAAAACAGTGGAGAATGAATTTTGGAGGCTGTCTTGTTCATCACTACATGCTTGGAGCTTACAGTGGGAAAATCCCGATCATTGGTGCCAGATATTATTCACTATGCTCCATGTAAGTGTCTTTTATCATGAGGAATTGGGCCGGTGGAACTCTTGTCTGCCTTGGTACCCGAGTCAGTGGGGACACAGTACCATTTTCTCAGCCAAATGAGTTGTGGTAATCTCAAGTCTCAACTATATGTCAGCCCCACTCGTAACATGCATGAGGCCAACCATTTATTTGTACAGTGCATTTAATGGAGTAAAAAGTGTTGCATGCCTCAGGAAAATGACTAATGAGTGCAGCCCGCGTGCTCCATTGTTTGTATACAAATATCAAATGGAACTTAAGCATTATAGTTTAGAAAGTTCTAGCATTGTGGATATTACAAAGTTTATATTATATAATACATAGTTGTGGGGTTCTGTTTAAAATTTGTAACCACACTGCACATGGTGTACATACATTAGATTTTTTTCCATGACATGCAATGAAAATATAATTTTTGTTAACCCCATGTGATGAATTATACAGTTGAACATGGAAACATGCAATGATTTTTGTTTCATTACTGACTACTGCAACTGGGACTATGGATTTGAGGCTCCCAATGGAACCTGGCTCCTGCTCTATTTGCTTATATTTTCCTCAACAGCAGAGTCAGCTGGTAATGGTGTTTGTTCTTTTATGCAAAATTAAAATACTCAATGTATATGGCATACAATTTTTTCATAAGGGCTCTACTGAATTGACTGCAGGATACATTTTATGTAGGACCAAGCATGCGTAGCGTCTTGTAGATGACAATTAGTCTTGGTATTCCAACCAGCAAAGGTGACCTTCACCTAAAAGATTCCCATTGGGACTCCAGCAACATTGTCACCTCCAGGACCCAACGCATATGTTGAAAACCCAAAAATAACGGAGAGATGAACCTGTCACAGTGTTTGTTCATATACATGCAAAAATCTGTAGTAGGTTATTGAGTTGTTTGTGGTCAAATGGTTTGAAATGGATTTATGATACAGACATATTGACCATGGAAGAAAGTTTTTAATAAATTTTGATTTCACATTGCAGCCAGACCACATGAATTTATGGCCGGACCAGAGGTATCAGTTACGCCCGCTTCATCCATCGGGAAGCTCCCTAATAAGTCACGTCTTTGGAAACTCAGGAAACCATCAAAAGAGGCCCCTCACCATAGAGCTAAATACACTGAGGATGGTGAGTACTTTTTTTTCCTTAGAACTTATCTCATCTGAATATTTGACTGTTTATGTAAATACAATTCTTTTTGGAGTCGGAAATCTGTGTTCAGCGATCAAAGTAACAACATGCATTGAAATTGGCTCTTGATTATAATATTTGGGTTTCTTTGTTATATATCTTCTGCCGTATCAATTAAAATGTATTTTGTGAACTTAACATCACGAGAATATGAAAAGAAGGTACTGCAATTTCTATATAAAAAATTATTTTACGGGAAAGGATTAGGGAAGTGGAGAAGGGGTGGGCCTCCCTTTCTTTGCAAGGTGCGTAACTCTGGGGATAAAGTCACTCTGGTGGTTATGCGTCACCATATGTTTTGTGAAGGGTGAGGCATTTTTCCTAATTCAGAAGCTGTCTTCATGTTCGATAACCCTGATATTGAAAAGTAAATTCATCCGTCTGAGAGATATATTATTACATTCATCGCAGCAACCTTCATGAAGTCTGCTTTTTTAGTCCAAGTATGTTTCTCAGAGTGTTTCTATTGTAGAAAGCAGCACTGACTTCTCCTTTTGGAAGATATTGTAATTTCTTGAGAGAGATTTACCAAGGAAGGATATCCTCCTCCTCTTTGGACAAGATTCTACCTCTTGTGTCCCACTTTTAATCACCTTCTGAGCCAATGCTGTCTGTTTCCATCTGTGCAGTGTATCAGTTAGAACTTCCAAGTATCCGTTGCGGACAGGTATTTGGTTGATTGCGACGAGCTCCTTCAATTGGTTCACATTAGACAAGCGAATGGTGCACAGTCTGTGTATCAAGGAGTGGAAGGCTTACATTTTAATTGAATGTGGAGTAGTTAGTGCACGTGTAATGGATATTCACAAGTTCTAATTAATACACTGCACTGATAGAAACTGACAGCATTGATAGAAACATACAGCAGTATTAAGGTGTTCCAATGAACCCATATGCATATCCCATTGGCCATCCTCATTTCTGGCATGGCATTTGGAATTTTTAGGAGATGGATTTGTATGGAATGGTTCATAAGATTTTCTTATATATTTTTGATATCTCGAAGACATAAAAGATAATGTTTTAGCCCAAAACTGTTTATGGTTATGCTTCAAAAAAGTAACCTTCCTTCAAAAGCTTTGGGTGTTCAACCAAAGAACTTACTCTTAATGTAGGTTTTTTCTTCTAGCATGTGTTTTTAACATAGGTTTAGATTTATGCCTTTAGAATCCCTGAAACATCTTTTTGCTACAGTTAAGCTTTAAGGTGAAGCGATATGTACCCAAGGTTTAACAAATTATAGAAAGGATGTCATCAATCACTCACAATTTAATGGAAAAACTTCAGTTGAGGCATGTAATAAAAAATAAGTGATCCTTTGCCTAAGGTTCATTAAGGAAATCATGCACTTTTCATTATTACGCTAGTAGTATTTTCTTGCATGGCACTCCACTCTTAATTTGTAGTAGAGTGTTCATTTGCGACTTCAGATTATATGAACTCTGTTTGCAAAAAGGATTAATTTTTGCCATTGTTTAATTTTTTCAGAGTTCCAGCAAGTCATAAAAAACATTAATTGGGTAAATGAGGAGTACATTAGCCGAATGGAAGGGAATCATGTACTTGAGTTGAATAGCTTGCGAGGGGAATATGCAGAAAAGCTTCGCATATACACAAAGTATGTAGTAGAGCTGGAACAAAAGGTGCTTCAACTGCAAGAGGATTGGATAAAATGCCAGACGTTACTTGGCATGGAGGTTAGTGACATTGAAGAAATGCCTTTCCTTATGCTCAAATCAAAATTTTTTCTATTAAAAAGGCCTAAGTGATATACTCAATCCAATTTTAAAGATAAATTTTGGCATAACTTAGTGGAAATTAACAAGATTGAGCATTTATTATGAAACAATTTCTATATTCCACACTTTAAAGCCATGTTAGATTTCAATGCCTATGGCATCGTTGTCATTGCACCCTGACCAATAAATGTAGATTTCGTTTTGGTTGGCAATAAAAGGAATCATACAAAGAGTTTGATGAATATCGCTATACCTAATCATTCTATAAACTTTGATAGTGGAATCAGAATATCATTTTCTTTATGTTAACCCATATTTTTGATTTTTTTTATCTTTTATACTCACCTCGGTCTTAAGCTAAACTTTGTCTGGATGGTAAAAAAATATTTCCCCTTTATCTTTATCCCTTTAGTGGTCGAGAGGATACATTAGCTTAAATATATCAGCACTCCGCATTGTATCATAGTATCTGGTTTGCAGGCCACATCTTCATTATTATTATTTCTAAACTTTACCCACTAACCATATTCTGAGACGAGAAATAGGCTAGAAAGTTCAATATCAGTTAATTTATTGGCCAAAAAAGGAAGTCATCAAATTTTTATGGTTGGTTTTTTTCACAGAAATGCCCTCCTTTAATTATTTGTAGTATAGGTACCATCATGAAGTAGGGTAATTTCTATATGGGGCTACCAATAAATGGAGCTCGTTAATTTGTATTTAACTAACATCTTGTGAGCCTTTTGTATTAATGATCTTTATTAATTGGCGCAGGAAAAAGAGGAAGTGGTTAAACTTGAAGTAGACAAGACAGAGTCAAGGTTCTTGCCTTTGCCGCCTATATCAGCAGCATCAGCCGTCAAAATAGACTCTCTGACGGCAATGACCTTGAACATGGCAGCACCATTTTTGACCAGTCAACTGTCAACTCAACAATCTCCGGAGACACTGCCAGCTCCTGAATCATTGCTCAAAACACCTGCAAAGACACCTGCGAAGGCAACAAGACAACTGCGTCTCCCATGGAGACCACATCTCCTTCACTGCCAATTCCTCCCACTCCACCGATGAGCGAAGTGGATGGACCACAGCCACCTCCTCCTCCAGACCCACCAATTACATTAACCCTCATGACAGGCTCATGTGGACTAATAATATTAGATTCCTAATCAATCAATTTAAAAAGGCCTCAATATCATGCGAAATGTTATATAATAGTTATTGATTTTTTCCCCTCATTGGACATTCTGATTTTCTTGAATGAAAATTAAATAAAATGAATTTGAAAAGCAGTAGCTATTCTGTATGTTACATTGATTTTGTATTCTCCGTCGGCTTCTGTAATTAGGGAGCAAACGTTAAGGGTGAGCTGTGGGTGATTCATGAAAAGACTCAATTTTCTAACATCTAATGCCAACACTGCCGCCTTCTACGAAGCACAGTAACGAAAGAACTTGGTTTTGAATTGGGAGCTGGTAGGAAAATCATGTGACGAGGCTAAACTCCTGTGGCGACATTTGAACAATCGCTCCAAGAGAAATTTCTTCATTATTACTTACTTCCGCCGGTGTTCACCTTGCTCTGTCAGTTCGAGCCATTGCCACCGGCTGGTGACGAATCTAGGTTCACTTGGAGACTTAAGAGTTCAAATTCAGGCATTGAAAGGGGTCAACAGGGGATAAAGGACACAGAAAAACAAACAGATTAAAGAAAACTCTTCTCCCCAAAGCCATTTCTCGCGCTATTTACTTCGTCTCATACGATGTACGGATGTCACTTTTTCATGTATGATAATGGCAATGTATGATGAAAGTAAGGTAGGTGTGAGAATTAATGGGGTTCAGAGTGATTGGTTTGCAATGAAACAGGGCGTGAAGCGAGAATGCATAATATCACAATGGCTGTTTAATGCATTAATGGATAAATGTGTTAGAGATGCATTTAATGAAAGTACGGTGTTGTAATTGGAACAGTAAACGTGCGAGTTATAGTAAATGCAGATGATAAGACTAAATTAAAAGTGTAATTCAAGGAGAATAACTGTATGATGATGGCGAATGTTGAATTAATTAAACAAGTAGATTATTTTGTGTAATTAGGTAAGATGTTGTGAACCAGTGTGTCAGTACACCGGATATCTCTCCTAGTGGTGGGTTGCGGGATATAGTATAATGGTTCTCAAGGTAGTCCTTTCAGAAGGGATCCTAGCTAGAGCAGAATAGAGAGGACTAGCCTAGGGTACTACTATGTTTTGGTTGCTTTTGTGGCATACTGGCGAGAATGAGCCAAAACTGACCGGTAGAGCGCTGTAACCGTTAGCAGGGAAAGCTGCACGTGGTGAGGGTACTGCGAAGGCTGGTAACCTTACATACTCTATTACAACTTACTGCTAAACGTCAAAATGTTGCCTCGGACGGCCAAAGCCACGATGGGTGGCGGAGGCTGAATAAGTTTGGCCCATTAAGATACGGACTGGAAAGGAACTGAACCCTCGGAATTTGAGAAGAGTGTATGGAAAGCAGTTGAGAGCAGGGGCGCCGACTTATAAAAAATATTGGGGGGCCCATATCGGGGGTCTTGCCCCGGGAAATTTCCTAAATTTTAGATGAAAAATAGTGAGTTTTAAAGTTTTTTAAAAGCCTTATATAGGAGTCATATGATCAACATTAGAACCCCGAAAACTCGACTCTCTATAACTCGACACTTCGGGAAACTCTACAAGCCTGACACATTTTTTGGCTTTGAAGAAAGAAACAAAACATCAACAGCTCGGTATTTTGGTAAAAAGCTAATTTCATTTACAGTTATAATTACGCACATAGACTATTACAGAGCAGTGAATATATAGCTCTGAACAAACTGAAATTATATTTAAATAAATCCTAAACTATCATAAAAAGAATTAAACATAAAATATTGCTGTCGCTCAGCAATAGCACTTTGATTAATAAGTGATATAGCTAATTTAAGTTTACTTTGAATAAGACTCGGGGTTCATTAAATTAAAACAATATCTCAACATTAATCCTTTAATACACTTAGTAAAGTTTATACAGTACGCCTAATACTTTCAGTCAACAAGTATGTAAATAGTGGGTTTTAATTGGGTCTTACACTCCAAAAATACTGAAGTACAAAAATACCATTATTGGGGCAAGAGTGTCTTTAGAAAGGTGCAAATGTCGACCGTGTTACCGGATTACTGTATATGAAGTCGTTGATGACTGGTCGGATATCCAATTCATCCAAAACATCTCGGTGGGCATGGAGAACAGCCAAGTTGTTCAATCGCTTCTGTTCCATTGTTGATCGAAGATATGATTTCAGACGTCTAAGGGCGCTAAATGACCGTTCTGCTGTCGCTGTCGTTATTGGAACTACTTGGAGAAACTTATTGCACTTCACTACTTCGCATAACATTTCTCCAACTGCAGGCTCTTGTGTAATGTACTTTCTTACATCACGCATGTTTTTTAAGACCAGCTGTTTTTTATTAGCGATAACATATGCAAGTGTAAGCGCAGTCTCTCAATGTCTAGGTCATTTTTGAAAAACTCAGTTGATTTTACAAAATTTGTTTCCCCTCTGTTTACTAAAAGCAAACACTCTTGTTCAACTGCAATAACCTGCGTGAGTCCAGTGGATGCAAACCGCTCAGTAATGCAAGATTGCACCGTTTCACAAACTTCAATGTAAATAGCTTTGTAGTATTCCTTTGGGATTTTGAATGTGTGCGGTGAGCTGGCTTCGTCGTTTTCATATTTCTTTGGCATACGTCGATTCCGAGAAAGCGAAGGATCATCAACTTTCAATTCAAATTCAAATATGTTTATTCACCAAGACACAAAGGATACAGAAATAAGAGAAAGCAATAACAACAAAAGAGATAACAACGTGTGCCTGGTTCCCTGTTATAGGCTCTTGCCTCTTCAGGGTGATCATCAACTTGTGAAGGTTTCTCTTTTAACCCTTTCGAGACGGAGTAGTTCTCTCCTTAGCGTGATCGCTGGACTGAGCCCCAAGACAAGACGTCGGTTAAGAAGGGTCTCGCAGGTAATCACACACTCTCAGCTCTTACCCTTTTTCGACCCCTCTCAGCAGGGACTCCGCATTATCTCGGACTCTGGAGGTAGTTGGGCTCCCTCCTTCCCGGGTTTAAAACCCTCACAGCGGCATTGGTTCGCGGTCAATTTATGATTTATTTATACATATTAGGTACATAGATAATTGCTGCTTGCTCTTAATTTGCGGAATTTGAACTGAATTCCTGGTTTCTTTCTGTGCTTTGTCAAATTTTAAACGAAGCTCTACCGTCAATATTAACGGATTTAATGCAGCAATCATTTCCATTCCGAAAATGTGGGTGATGAAAGTGTTAATTGACAATAGAAATAACCTCTCTAAGGTAAAATGAAAAAAAAAAAAAAATGAAAAAAAAACGAAAAAAAGTAAAATACATTAAAAAAAATATATTTTACTTCGCCAATGCCGGTCCAAAGCCCGGATGTGAAAGAAGGATGGAAAATATTATTTTATGATACAACACAGAAAAATAAATTTAATAAGATAGGATTTTGTAGGATAACACATTTTACAACAAAATATTGAATTATATTATTCCGGGTATGCATTATCAAGTGTTGGTATCATACTGAAATCGAGATTTTAGTTAATATTTATCGTAGAATTTCGTTTAAAAATTGTAAACGGTCATAAAAAGACAAAGAATTCGATTCTTAGTTTATAATTTTTGAGAAAGGAACAAATATAAATTTCGCAAAACGACTGAATAAACAATCGTATGACCGCGGTCCCTTGCCACAAAGAGGGGTATTATACGACGAGGGGTTCGAGTACCTGTTCCCGGATTTCGAGGGTAAGGCCTAACCCCCGCTGCGTTGGGTCCTGAAACTAAGACTTCGGGTATCCGTGACCGTCATAAAAGGGGGGGGAGCAAGAAGCCGAGTATTTTCGGCATTCGTTCCCTGGTCAAGAAACTTACTGCCGAATATTTTCGGCGTTAGTAGGGAAAGGGTTAAACAATTGAGTCAATAAAAAAATAAAACAAAGGAGGCGAGGTGTAAAGAACAATGAGAAGAAATGGTAAAACTGCGAAATGATAGAGGAGAAGAAATGGTAATGTGTTTCCAGAAACTAAGAAAGATAAAAAGATAGCAAATAATAAAGATGATATAGGAAATATTATTACAAGCAGATAAGATTCAGATTATTGGGAAAAATAATTCGTGGCGAAATCTGAGCCAAGGAACATTAGACTGCGAGGTGGAAAAAGCATTCAAATAAAAGGGTGAAAAAGCATCGAGTAGAGTAGAACACAAATAAAAATATTCAGCCGCGTATACACAGAGTGAGACTACCTTGCCATGCCGCCTATAATGGTTCGACTGTTCTATCCTCAGGTTGCGAGGCAAGGGTGCAAATCAAGTTCTGCAAGTCAGTGCAACGAAACTTTTCTTACGTCTTTATCGTGATTTATTATTATAATTACTGTTATCTACTGGTTGAGGTAGGTTTGAATGGAAGTGGGTAAAATTTCATCCTGATTTTTCGTGATTCATTTAGGGGCCTAAAAATTACTCAGGTACTTAAAGATACAAACGGCGAAACTTAAAAACACCACTGAGCCTGATTTTTGGCAAATTAAGGAATAAGCTGAAAAGTCAAAGTATTTTCGGACCAAATGGTTAAGTGAGACATCAAAGGAGATTTTTTTTACTGCCCAAAATGTATTTTAAATGAGTGCTAAACGGAAATAATAATAAAAACATTATTACCATATTTAACATCATTGCGGTGTATCGTAAGGGTCTGAACGGGTTGGCACACCCTCACGGAATGCACAAACTGTACACACCGCGCACTAATCAACGCGGGGCACCTTTGATTGCACCTAAAACCGGCTTGCGTTGGCATGCCGATGAGGCAGCTGTACACTAATGCGAGGCTACCGTGTGTATTTCCTTTACGAGAGAGGTATCGCAAGACGGCCTCGTGATGTAACCTCGCGATATTTGCCTCGCAAGAGGATAATACGTACATGATAGAAGACGATACTCGCAAAGTGGGTGCAAGACTATCAAAGCGCAAAATAAGAATAAAAAACTTTCGTCATAAAAGCCTCCCTCGACTGGGCGAGAAAGGGTCGGCCGTTGAGAGAAGCAAAACCCAGTTCACTCTCGCTCTACTCCCTAGCGGTCGTGGGATCTAGCTGGGCAAAGACCTGCGTTGCATTCGAGACTGTGAAAGCGACAGAAAGGCGTGAACCCTCGTCCGCTCTCGCCAGTAGCGAAACATTCTCGTCACTCCCGAGCCGAGCGTGCAGTCGCGAGCTTCATTTGAATCTTGGACTTCGAGAAGAGCGAACGGTAAGATAGCAACTTACTCCCTACAAGCAAGACGCTGCAATTTCATCAACTGCCCGCTGATAAACGTGCGTTCCTTGTGCGCATATTGCAGCAGTCAGATGTCCCATCGCCTATGCAATACACCGGGAGTGACGAGTCCCGCTCGCTCCCGCGACTGGACTACCGAGAGGGAGGGCTCCTGAGAGCGAGAAGCCACGCGTCTCCCGAGACGGGGGATAAGGGAGAGAATCACTGCATTCCCCTAGTAGACAGTCGCTAACAAGGAAAATGTCATCGGCCCCTACCGCAAGTCACCAGCCACCAGACGAAAACCAAAAGGGGCGTTGCCTGAGAATGAGGCGGGGTCAGCCGTCACCCTTGGCGTAGTGGTTCTCTTTTTGCCGCCAGGGCGCAGCAGCTCGAGGCCGTTGTTTACCTCAATTTTTGAGCTTCGATGGCACCAAAACTTTAAGAGGTATGACGTTAATTTTTTCTTAAATAAGTATTTGACAACATTCCTAAGGTACTGACAATACAGGTTTTTTTTAAATTTTGGGTTAATTTAGTTTAAATAAAACTGCAAAATAAAAGTTCTAAATAATTTTGAAAAGTAAATATTGTCAGTGACTAAACAACTGTTTAGTCTATATTCATCCCAAGTTTCATTTTGATAGATTATAAAGTTATGTCGTCACCGCCGCTCAAAAATTTTAACCCAGTCCAGCACCCTCTTAATATCCTCTCGCCGCCGCCGTCTCCGCAGCTGAGAAGAAAATCATCCCCCCCTCCCGTCCCCTTGCACAAATGAATCGGCGGAAACAGTGCTGAATGCCCCTGGCACGGAGTAGGATATCCTACTCCGTGGCCCCTGGGTGCGACACCTTGCGCCGCACGGTGGTCTAGAAAGCTCGATTTTCCGGACCAAAGTCGATTTTCCGAACTTGTTCAAATGACTCCAAAATCATGTCTAATGGATTACACGATGGATCTCAGTATACAGTAACATTATGTCTGACAAAAGGACATCGATAAAGCCAGATAATATGGAGACACTAATGGAACTCTATTTTTGCGAATTTAGTCAATTTTACTTATTGGCAGAAATGTGGTTAAGAGCCAATAATTTATTTTCCTTTCTATTTTTATGATTTCTATTGTCGTCTTACTCAAACAAGCCTTGATGACCTTTTTCTTCAATATTAAATAAAAATTTTAATAAATATCACTTACTGTGAACGTTTTATTGTGTTTTAAAATATTTCAAAAAAAAACTTTTTTCACAAAAATTTCATTTATTTACTGCTTTTTTGTGACAAAATCCACTATTTTATTCACCGAAATTCAGGAATTTTATTCACCATTTTTCACCAGCTCTACCTATTAACATGATAAGCATGTGTAGTAGTTCAAACTCAACTATCAGAATATAATGATGAATCTTCTTAGACGCTATTGGCCTGCATAAATTGTAAACCAACAGAATTCGCTCTCACTCTGCATAATATTACTATATACTAGCATTAAGCAGAACCAATTTGATGCAATAACCTACTTATCAATAGAGCTTTGATGAGTATCTCAGCTAACTGATTGCTGCCGGTGGTAAACTGTAAGGAATTCTCTATCTAGGTGTTATAATATTATATGACAATAAATGAAGCAGTGGAAGTGGTTTAAAATGTGAAGCAATTGGATAATAACAAGATATCTGACCACCTCTTACGTGTTTGTTATCTTTACAAAGAATACTCTCCGAGCAGTTTTTAATTTATTGTGTGGTTTACCTCATGGCATATGTTAACCAAATCATATGAGTGATGTCAATCAAAAGAGGTTTTGATTCAGAGAAGAAAAATCAGCTGTGCATACTGTGACTTATGCTCATTTCCCACGCAGTTAACGAATTTGAAGAACAAGATAAATGTCATAATTGGTGATAAATAATCTGATTGTGTTTTTTATTGAATGTTGCTTGATATATTTCATATCAATGGGGTTAAAGTATATACCCAGTAAACACAATAAGTTGCAGAAACATGGCCAAAAGGTTACACGAGGTTGGTGAGGTTGCAAGTTGTTTTGCAACGTTTCTGCAACGTCATAATTACGTCGCCATGAAACTTGTTTGGTCAGAAAAAAATTAAGTAGAAAATAGTTGAGAATGAGGATGTATGGAGTAAATATCGTTTCTTCGTCTTCTGAAAACAATGTTAATATTTGTGAGAATATGTACTGATTTGAGTAATTAATTATTTCGACATCTTTATGTACAAAATGAAATTTATCATTTCAGATGCTTTTAGATCCAAGCCAACTTTGGCTTCGTATGACTATACGGAGGTGAAAGAGAAAATCATCGATTGGCTCAGACATGCAAATACTAGGTATCAGGAGGCAAGAGCACAAAGGTGGAAATAAGTGAATTATAATTTCGTAAGAAAATGAATAAATATTTGACATAAAAGCACGTCTTGAATGTTATTTATAAAGGGTTGCATGAGTGTTGCAAATATGTTTTCGAGAGGTTGCGATAAATTTTCCATGTAGGTTGCTATTACGTTGCAGGAACGTAGTAGAGAGGAGTTTTGGCTGTTTATGTGACGTTAACAGGACGTTTCAGAAACTCCACATAGGTTGCAAGGCAACGTTTCTGTCATGTTTCACAGCTCATTTGGTTTACAGGGTAGAAACCATAATTAATTTTTTTTTAAATTTATTGTCACTTACACTTAAGTAATTGTCATTCGTGAAAGAAGTGTTCTTACTTGGTTTGGCCTGGTTGAGAGAATGGATGAGATTGAGTAGTTTTACAGAATTATTATGGGAATTACAATGGTAGACAGAATTATTTGAAAGAAAGTCATGGATGAATGAAATTGCAAAGGAAACTAATAAGAGTAGGAAGGTTAGGAAGTCATTAAGAATAGGAGAGGGCATGAATGAAGAAATGCAAAAGAAGCAAGATACATATGCAAGGAGATGGCATTAAGAAGAAAATTACTATAAGAGACTCATTTTCTTAATTTACACAGTTCTTTGACAGTGCCAGTCCTAAATGGGAATGGTGTGAAGAGTACCTACTTGTACATACGTGTAAGAGTATGTAAGAAGAATGTAAGAGTACATGTACTTAAATGATCTCTCCTCATGGTCTTTATGGTTTAACTTCTGTATTCTTCATGGCTTTTCTCATTCTTCACTCTAAGAAAATCTATCTCATTATCTCGATGGTCAATGACCATGATGTTAAGGCTTCCTAAACTTCCCGTTATTATATAGAGGATGAATTTCTCTACCCCTTCTCAGACCTTAAAATTCTGAGACATAGGGTTCCATATCAACCATATATTTTTAATATTGATACCATTACCTAGTAAAGATGGTAATTGCTAAAGACATCACTTCAGAATATATTCCCTTCCCGTGATCTTGGATTAAACAGGAATACTATTGAGTGTTGAGCTATGTGCCTCAAGTTATCCAGGTATTCAATAACATATCAATTATCATACCTTTACAGTTCCCATATCTTTATAGCTTTATATTAACTTGATTACAGTGAAACTACTTACTGTATTCTAGTTTAACTTTAATATCGCTGCCATGATCTAGGTCAAAAGTGCACTCATACCTTCGGTAACACCCTTTTTATAACATGAAGGAGATAATGGAGAAAAGAGGCTCCTACATATAGCAGAAGTATTGGTGATCAATGATTATTCACTATTCTTTGAAAACCCATGCTCTCACTAGTGCAAAATTGTATTAGTTAGTAGCCGTTTGCTGATCTGAAATCAATGAATATCATTATTCCATACTAAGTGGAACCTCAGGGTTTGGCAACCAGTGATAGACTCATTTATTTTCTAATAATCAATTAGTCAAATAAATAAGATATTCTACTGCCACTTTGTTTGTGAATACTTTTCCCTAGTACTCCTATAAGAGTATCAATAACGAAATATTTAAGTCAACCACTCTTGTCATGACCTTTGGTCAATTTATTAGTTTTCATCAATTTTTAATAATGGGTATGTAGTGATGTCCTGTTGAGCTGTGGTGAGAATCAGTCATGGTTATTAAAGGTGGTTATTAAAGGGTCACACACACCTGATGGGATGAAAATCAGGTGTCAGGGGAAGCTAGTCCTCCTAGTATCTACAGATGTATTTCCTAACAACTACAGGATAACCAGCTAAGTCCAAAACATAGAATTATAATGGAAAATGAGAAGGAACAAATGGAGCCAGAAGACATTAAACCTAAAAGAAAACTGTTGGGATGAAGTTATGGGGGGTAGAAATTTAGTTTGGCAAGGTTTAGAACTCCAGAGATGAGCAGTCTAGTGTCAGCAGTATTCAAGAATCCACTGGTGGGAGATATGTAATGTCTCAAGTCATGATGCAGCATACACATAACAGAAAAAGGTTAGCTTGAAAGGTTTGTAGTCTTCAATGGATCAAAATCATTAACTCACGTACAGAAGGTGAGAATAGACAGGAGGTATGTGGGAAATGGGACGGGAGGATAGATAGAGGAAGGCAAATTAAGAGATGCATGGAAGGAAAATGACTTACTGAAGGAAATTTATGGTTCCATGTATAAGGTGAGATATTGATTAAGTACCAGAGGAAATGAGGCTCTGGAAAGGCACAATTGAAGGGATAAATTTTGTGTGTGGAGAGGGAGGAAAATTATGGACATAAAGTGAAAGGTAGTGGTATGCTGAGCTTAAAAATATGTAAATGAAAATATCATTTAAAAACAGAAATGGAAACTGACCATCATAGCAAATGTGACTGTCAAGGCATTTGTCATAAAAATGTTGAAATATTATGCATAGGTATATTCACAATAATAGGTAATTTTAAAGAAAGGTCTAATCGAACGAATGTATGTTGTTCAATGCTAAAATCATATTTTGTCACACCTTCTCCAATTCTAAGATGCAACTGAGATTTTGAACTACACATGATTCTCCCCATCTGTATCATTTTCTGACATATCCTTTCAATGTATATGGATCATCTAATAATTAACTCTCACTAACCTATCTAACACAAAGCGTTGTCAGACATGAGTACATCAAGGGACTGGATCTAGAGGTCTATTACAGTGATGGCCTCTATGTTTTTACAGTTGTTATATTTAAGAAATATGTATACATAAGAAGTTGTTCTAATGTATAGATTATGGTGAATATTATACGAGACAGTTCAAGATAATTTTGCACCATCCTGAAAGTATGAATAATAAGAAGTACCTGGTGGCCCTAAAATAAATGAATAGGTGATGATATTCAATGTTGAATTACCTGTCCCATCAATATTAAAAGTACTTGTATTACTGACCTTATGCACACCTTCATACTACCTAAGATTAAGTTGTGCATACTTATCATGGATTAATTGATGGTTTTAATGGTCTACTACCATTTAAAATTCTCTTTAATTGAAAGCAGTTCACTCTCAATTAAACAATTTTTTTCCTCTACTAATACTTATTAGATTGAAGTAGATAAACGCTCATGTAACGTGGTTTACTGCAATACATTTTATTTCCCTAGCCACAGAAATGAAAACAAATGCAAAAGGCACTACAGTACTCAACATAGGGAATGCAACTCAAGTTTTAGAATATAACACCGATAATACTCTAAATGTCATTCGAAGTTCTTTCATACATCCAATAAAAAATCTACCACCGATGGATGACTAATTACCTCAATGAGAAATAAGTGGATTAAATAGGTGATTTAACCAACCGGTAGCATCATTCAAGGTTTAATGTATAAAATTAAAGTCACGTTATTCCTCCAACTCTTCATTGAAACCCAGTGGCTAACTTGTATGAGCATATTTAAGTTACAAGATTCAAGAAACCTAATAACTTGTGATTGAACAAACCTTCGGGAATTGACAAACCTTGAATTAAAGACAATAAAAATCCTCCACAAGGCTACATTGCATTATTTCAGCGAATTCCCTTCAAATTTCACCGTTTTTAGGAGTTAATTCCACCATTTCCATTTCCTGAATTTGCATCGTTTCCTTTATTAAGGACTGCTTGCTGAATTCCCATTGCATATCCGGTACACTACCTATTATGTATTAGTTGTGTACAACTAAAGGTATGATATTATGTAGGGACAAATTTTGTAGTATAGGAAATACTCTAGGATATTCAATATGTGAAAGATAACACGTTTTCTTCCCTATAATGGATGAAAAGTAACTGAAGTGGAGTTGCTGCCATAAATTAATTTGCATTTACATTCCAAATTAGTGTGACATACCATACCATAACATACCATACCATACATAATCATATCACATGTTGTCAATTGATGACTTTCCTAATTTAATGTGTCATAGAAGGAAAGAGAAGCAAGGAAAAGTAAATAAAAGTTTTGTTAGTTTTCATTTGGTGCATACTTAGCGACGCATTTCACGAAAAAGTCAAGAATTGATAATAACAAGGAAAAAATGTTATTAATGCTATGGAATTCAAGACTGTTACTGTTATACATTTAGGTTACCTGAAAAGCTACGTGAACTTCAATATTTTGTAATGGCACAGAGAAATTGAATCATATGTCAAAAATTTTTTCTCATTGGATGAAATATCACAATAGCCTTTTCGGATGTGTCTTTAAAATGTCTATTTTCTTAAATGCAAAATCATTTAATGATAAACAAACTTACTATTTTCTTTACTAAAAATGAAGCACCTGGGTCTAATTGGTGGTGGCAATACAGCAGATATGTCATGAGGCGGATGTTAAGATCCATCCTAAGTGACAGTGTTGCTGCTGACTATAGCTGGGTTGTGTTCAAGAAAAAGAAAGTTTTTTCCCCCCTTACTGTCAAGGCGGCATAGCAGTTTAATGTGCCTTAAACAACACAAGAACGTCATGTGAAGAAGAAGTGACAAAATCAAGACTATTCTTTAAGCAAGAAAATAGGTCGTTTCACACGTATTTTTAGTCCAGAACAAGAAGCAGAACTAGTTGATTATTTGACGGAAATTGAAGTTCACCTTTTAGGACTTACAACTAGTGAGCTTAGAGAATTGGCCTACAAATTAGCAAGCCGTAACCAATTGCAACACCCTTTTGGTCAAAACGGGAAAACAGGCATAGAATAGGTATGAGGATTTATTGGCCGACATCCAAAATTGAGTCTAAGGAAGCCAGAGGCCACGTCTGCTGCTCATGCTATGGGGTTTAATAAGCCAGCTGTTGACAAACTTTTTGACCTACCCACTAGTGTCATTGATACTCACAAGCTTACCGCAGACAGAATTTTTAATGGTGATGAGACTGGAATATCAGTGAACCCCAAAGGCCATTCCAGAATCATAGCAAGTTGGAACTTTGATATCATCAGAAAGGGAAGAAACAGTGGAGATTTGCATATCAGCAGCTGCATCATGCATGTCCCCCCAATGATTATTTTCCCCTGGAAACAGATGAGGCAGGAGTTCCACACTGGTCTCACAACTGGTGCTGTACCAGAGGTTCATGAAAGTGGATGGATGACAAAGGAACTGTTTTTAGTATGATTGAAGCATTTTATATCAATCACAGGAGCAAAGAAAAAGAAGCCGATTCTGCTGATACTGGATTTGCACTCTACTCATATGAAAAGTTTGGAACTGACAGATCTTGCCAGAGAGAATGGAATCATACTGTTGTGATAGCCACCTCACACGTCACATAGGATGCAACCTTTAGACGTAGCCTACATGAAGCCCCTGAGCACACAATACGAAGATCAGGACCTAAAATGGTTAAGATCCAATCCGGGGAAAGTTGTCATGCTGTTTCAGATTGCATCATTGTTTGCCTCAGCTTATCTACTACATGTGTTCACTATGCTGAATGCAGTAAACGGTTTTCAAAAATGTGGCATTTGGCCTGTTGACAGGAATGTCTTTGGTCCTGTGGATTTCTTGCCATCAGTGACCACAGACATAGAGCTGGGAGCTCCAGTGACTTCTGAAGAGAAGCTAGTTTCATCGACTACTCCAGAGATGGCAGCTCCTTTGACATCTGCGGACCTGGCGGTTGCATCAACATCTGTAGGGGTGGCTCCATCACCTTCAGTAGTAGAATGTGCTAGCCCATAAAACCAATCTTCTCAATCATCAAATGTTTCTCCTAGTTTCAAGTTTACTTGTCCAGTTGCCGTATTGCCAATACCCAAAGTGGTGCAGAAGAATAAAAGGGCATTAAAAAATAGAGGTAAAACAGTTCTTTTGACCTCTTAAACCTCTAAATTGGAGATAACTCTAGCTGAAGAAAGGAAAGCAAAGCAAAAAAATAAGCCCAAGATGGCTGTAAAAAGATCTCTCAACCTGGAACAAACATCACCCCTTAAAAAATCTAGAGCACCAAAACAATAACAACTCACAACAGAGCCTACTAGTAGGAAGAGTAGCTCCAAAAAATACCTAAAATCTAAAGATGAAGTTGGAGAAGACGATGACTGTCTTTACTGTCATGATTTTTCTGCTGAAGGGTGGATTAGGTGTAGGGATTGCTTTAATTGGGCTCACAATTCATGTGCAGGAGTTGAAAGTGATGATGATGAGGCTATACATGTGTGTGCATTTTGTGAATAATTGGTAAATATCAATTTTTTTCCATAAGTACGTAGAACCCCATCATGCCCCACCTCTGGGGCAAAACGGGGCAAGTTAAATTTGTTTTAAGAACGTTAATTCATCTAGTAATAAGAAATCAATAAGCTTATATTGAGGTTCTTTTGTAAACTTAACATTATAATAAACAATGTTTTGCGGGAAAACAGTATATTTTGAATTTCCTTGTACCCTGTATGTGGATTCAAAGATTAAATACTCTGTTCTGCCCCACCTTCCCCCACCAGAGACGGAGCTTTGAAGACAGAAAGAATTAGAGATTGGTAGGGAAATGCTCTTCCCCTTTGCTCGTCATGTTGGACAATTCACCAGAGTAAACAATAAACCTTCCATTTTCCATTTACTTTGACAATCTATTTCCTAGCTTTCCCCTTATAACCAAATTGAAATCCCGAGCAAATTAGGGTATTGGGACAGTTCGGGAAAGTAGATTACCCAAAGGTAGCCCATTGATCAAAAAGAAACAGCTAGCTAAGTAGCCCTGCAGCTCGCATGCATTTGTACAGGAGGAAAATTAGAACATTGTTGATGTAAGAGGGAATGACAATTCAGTGATGACTGTCCTATCATCTTGCCATGGTGTACAGCCACTAACAAACGTAACGAGATTCTCGTGTGTTTTCTCAAAACAGGTGCAGGTTAGGCAACCTGCAGTGTTCTCATATTACAATAAATACATGGGCGGAACTGATCTCATGGATCAAAATATCAACAGGTACAGATTTCTATCAGAGGAAAAAAGTGGTGGTGGTCCATCTGGAGTTACCTTCTTGATGCTGTTATTGTAAATGCCTGGATCTCTACGAAAAATGTGGGTTCAGACATACCGCAGTTAGCATTTAGGCGAGAGATCGCACAGGTTTACTTGAAATGAAGACCTAACTTTCCGAAACCTGGTGGTTGTGTTCGACATTCATTGTCCAGTGCAACCGACCATAGAGTGTCTAATGATATAAGGTATGACAGTAGGGATCATCTTCTTATACTATCTGAGAGACGTCGATGTGCCTACGAAGAATGCTCCTCCCGCACGCACTCAAAATGTGTGAAGTGTGACGTAGGTCTTCGCCTTCAGTGCAATTTTGATTTTCACACCCACCACTAGAGGAGCAAATTTCTTTTTCATTGACTCTTCTAATAGTATGGGACTCATTTTTTCAATAACTTCATTTATTCTGTGTTTTGTCATTCAATTACTGTTTTCAAAATATGTTTTATGCTGTTGTGTTTATTGACAATTCAATAAATATTTAATATAACGATTTCAAAGTACCTGATACTGACAAATAAATTAAGTTTCTTGCGTAAATGCAAAAAATATATCGTTTAGCACAATAAAAATGAAAATTAGGCAGGTATCGGCGAAATTTCTGCAGATTTCAGACTGGTACCCCAAACGGCTAGCGTGCCCATATGGGTGAGAATGATTCAACAGAATTTTAAAATAAAGTGTTTTAATGAATGCTTGGGCAGTAAGAAAGCAGTTTTTAACTAAAAAACAAAAATGCCCATAGAAAAAAACTCCACAGTTAAAGGGTTAACATTAAGAGCGAAACAGCCATTGAAGTTAAGAACAATTACAGGATATTGGAAAAAAACACAGGATATTTAGAAACGATACAATGTTTCAAGATGGACAAAAATCTTACGTAAATTGGCTCCAGACCCCTCTTCATAAGACAAAGTATAATGATCCCAACCCCTCTTCCCCCAAAAATGTCTTACATTATACTTGAATGGCTCCTTACCACACAATTTATTCTAGCCTCAATTATTCCTTACTATGCAGGCAAACATCTGACTGATATCCCTTCATTCATCTGATTGTATCCTTATCCTATCCCTTGCTTAGAGATATCCCATCCACCCACCTTATTCCACCACCGATTTATACCTAAACGGCAGGAATAATATCCGTTCATTTAAGGGTATGTGCCACCTAGTGCCGACTGGGAAGTCACTCTTTTGATACAGATATCTATGACTGATCATAACAATCCAAAAGGTATCACCAGGAAATTTTTGTCATCATTTTAATGTTAAAAATAACCAGCTAAAATATGTTTTTTCAGCAATATTTCATCATCTGAAAGACTTCATGATGCGTCATGAGGTTTGGAGAGGTTAGGGATAAAAAAAGGATCAGGGCACATATCGTGAACTAATCCCTATTTCTTCCAAAGCAGATATCCCTCGTGCCAGCTGGGGAGCCAATGGAAACTGTAGTCCATTACACTTCACTGATTTTATTCGTCCCATGTAACCTCACCTGCGTTGTTTTGGACGAAGTAAATGAATAAACTCTCTACATCACATGCGTTTCTCATAAATCTGGCCGGAAATTTGTTTGTTACTGAATATGCATTGTAAGTTGCAAACTCGCGATTTTAAAATAAAGCAACCATGCGAGGGAAATTCAAATACCATTATTTATATTTAATTGTTACGTCAATAATAACTATACAAGGAAGAGAGGCAATCGATTGACAAGGCATTCCCCAAGAGGACTTAAAATGCTGGATATCCTAGACTGTTAAAAGGACTTCATCTCTTGACACCACGTCAGTGAGGAAGGGGGGAATGGTTCCGTTTTATGTTTTTCACATGTGTCCAGTGAAAGGGACACATGCCAGATTTTAGCTGAAGAGATTTTCTCGGAAAACTTAAGATGCACATTGCTTTTTGGATGCTGCCCGACAGCAGAGATCCACCCCTGGAGAACTGCCAAACGCCGTGACTTTAGTAAAACTGTTGTGCATTCGGTGAAGCGGAATTATTTTTCATATCCAGTGTCAGATGAAGCATCAAATTTATAATGCACCCATCTTTTGGAAAAGGAGGAACTTGAAAATATGGAAAATACTAAAGATTTCCTCTGGCAGTCATCTATACCATTTCCGTGTACCTCAAATGTGCTTGACAAGATAATTCCTGCTACACAAATTCTTTGTGCACCAAATACTCTTCCGATGGATGGTAAAAAAGTAGAATTCTGTGCTTTATACATTTGTAAATAAATGCCAAAGCAACAGCATATAACTGTACACATGCCATGCCCGTCAGTTTGTCCACAAATTAGTTATTTCATGGATGGATGGTGCTATGGATGCAATGGATGCTATATCTAAGACCATGTAAGAGCTCCCTCATAGGTCCCATGTGATGTTCCACAGGACCTCTCAGGGAGCTCCCACATTCAAAGTACGTCTCTTGGGAGTGGACATATATGTGTGCTATAGTGTGACTTGCCTGGGACATTATGGGACTTCATATGGTGCTCCCTGGGACTTTATAAATATTATGAAATAAATTTATCTTATTACAAATCATTCACTCAATTACAAGTAAAAGCACCTATTTGACACAAACTGTCAAATCATTGGTTGGGTTCTGTGATAGAACCTTTTGCCGTACTCATTGATGGGTTCCATTCAGAGCGATCTCTCTGTCAAATCCCAATAATAGGTTTGGTTAGGAGTGAAACCCCATTCTAGATCTCATTAATCGAGGTGCTTTGGAGTGGAACGCTTTGCCAGAACCCATTAACGGGTTTGTGTGGCCAAACTAAACCATTTTAACCATAGGGGTTGGGAATGTAACATTAAGTGATCAGGGTACTGATGCAGTCAAAATTAAGAAACGGAAAACGAAAGACACGTTGGCACAACACTACATCGTGTCGACGATCAACAGAAAAGTGGTATCTCACATTTTAACCTGCAATTCATCAAAATAAATGTTTTACACACTGAAAAAGATTTTACAGTGGGAAACGGGGCAGCAAAAGTGTCTCCTACTCCAAGAGTTCTATAACTTTCATTATGATAAAATCAAGGACATGATGACTAACATAAGCCATCTTCAAAAAATCGTCTACAAGCTTAACAGCATGGATCAACCCATTGACATGGTCAACATGAAGATTATGACGATCCTACTACCAGAGGAGTACAAACATTTCAGCAGCGCTTGGGATTCAACGAGCGAAAACGACCAGACTCTACAGAACCTGTGTGCAAGGCTGTAGATGGAAGAGAGCAAACTCAACGTGGAATATCAACAAGACGGAAACGTATCCTTTAAAGAGGAAACCCTAAAAGGTAACCTGAGTAAGTATGCATCTAAGTACTACTCCTGTAGTGATAATGGACACACAAAAAAATTGCCCTAAGTCATAGAAATGTGGTATTTGCAATAAAAATAACCACTGTGAGAAAGACTGCTATATCAAAAATACATGTTCTATTTGTGGCAAAACAAATCATAAATCAGACGATTGTTTTTTTAGGGACTCTAGTAATGGCAAAAAAGGGACACATAATAAAGTGTTTCCAAACTGTATATCCTGCAAAACATGACTTTAAAAATATTTAGATTTAGTAATTGATAGTGGCTCCACATGTAACATGGTAATTAAAAAAGAATTGTTATCTGATTCCGTAATTAGTGAAGAGAGAATAAAGGTAGCAAAGAAAAATAAAAGTATGAATGCAAAGCTAATCAGAACATTAAAGGGAGATAAATGCAACTTTAAAAAAGTTTACTGAGTGCCTGAATACAAGAAAGCATTAGAAATCTTATGTCAGTGAGTGCAATTACAGAGAATGATGGTGTTGTTGTAATTACTAAAGAAGTTGTGAAAATCTTTAAAGAAAATGAAGTGGTCCTTGAGATGAAAAGAACAATAATGGATTGTATGTTGTGAATTTAAAAACTGAAAACGAAGCTTTGATAACGCAGTGTAACAATCCTATTGTAGAATGGCACAGACAATTGGGGCACATAAGTTTTAGAAATCTAATCAAGGTACCAAAATTGTGTGATGGTGTGCCACAGATCCTTGCCAATCTTGTAAGTAATGCTAATTGTTCTATATGTATGCAAGCAAAACAGGTGCGGAAACCTTTTGTTACAGACAGGGCTAGAGCTAAAAGACCTTTACAAATAATTCATTCAGATGTCTGTGGACCAATAGATCCTCCCACTCACAATAATAAGAAATATTTTGTAACATTTGTGGATAATAATACACATTTCTGTGTGGTGTATCTTTTGACCCATAAAAACAAAGTAACTATGAACCTCAAACAATATGTTAGTGAAGCAGAAACTCATTTTGGTCAGAAAATCTAAAAAATCAGGTGTGATAATGGTGGTGAATACAAAAACATTGCCTTAAAACAATGGTGTAAAGAGAAGGGTATCGTACTGGATTACACTATCCTATATTCTCCTCAAATAAATGGTACTGCCGAGAGATTTAATCGCACTTTAATGGAAAAAGCTGGTGCATTATTATTTGATTCCAAACTAAAACAGGAAATGTGGGGGGAGGCACTGTATACCTCTGCCTATTTAACAAACAGAAGTCCCTCTACAACTGTTGATTCCACACCTGCAGAAAAATGGTATGCTTTAAGGCCAAACTTGAATAACCAACAGATTTTTGGTTGTGTTGCTCATGCCAAGACCTTAGAACACCTTAAAAAGCTAGACCATAGAAGTGAAAAGTTTATTTTTGTAGGTTATGCAACAAACGGTTATCGCCTTTGGGATCCAATAGAAAAAAGAATCATTGCGTCAAGAGATGTGGTGTTGCATATGGATCGAATTATATTGATACAGTTGAACATCGATATTCGATGTATTGTATGCCACTATGTATGTATCGTATGCTCAGCTGCGGCAGTATTAAACGTGACTCCAACTAAGGTGGTTGTTCTCATTGTGTCTCGCACCTAACCTATAGATCCAAGGGGTTGGATAAACTTCTCGAGACATTCGGTGACCCTAAGTTGTAAAACTGTAAGTCGCTATGGAATTTAAATCGCCCATAGAATTGTTGCTTAATGAGAACATTTCTACAAATTGGAAATTTTTCAAACAAAAGTTCAAAATATATCTAAAGGCGTCGGGTAATGAAGGCAGAAGTGACAACGTAAAAGTTGCCATGCTTCTAAACTGTGTCGGTGATGAGGCGTTAGAGGCTTTTAATACGTTTAAGTTGTCCGCCGAAGACGCAAAGAAACTAGATAAAGTACTAAGAGCCTTTGATAATTACTGCCTGCTGCGTAAGAACGTAATTTTCCATCGTTACTATCTTTTCGAGGACGCAGGAGACAGGTGAACTCTTCGAACATTTTGTCACTTCTCTGAGAAAGTTGGCAAAAGAGTGTGATTTTGTCGAAGAACACAGTTTAATAAGAGATAGAATTGTGATAGGTACTAATGACTTGCAGTTACAGGAAAGATTGCTTAGAAATAGCTATCTAACACTCACAGAGGCTGTCAACTACTGTAGAGCAGCAGAGTGGAGCGAGAGACTAGTAAGCTGCAACCGAAACGTTACAAGGCATTAAGGAACTTAATGTTGTTAAAAAGCACCAAGGCAAGTCTAGTAAGAGTGCAGTGAAGGTAAAGGAAGTGAAGTGTAATAACACTAGTAAAAAGGGGCCTAATCAAATGTATAATTGTTTGAAATGTGGTTACGTGCACAGTAGGGCGAATTGTCCAGCATTTGGGAAACAGTGCAGAATATGTGGGAAGAAGAATCACTTTGCAGTGGGTTGCAGGGTGAGGAGTCGTTAAGTCCATGAATGTAAGAAAGAAGATGAAGACCACCTCCTCTACGTGGACATGCTGCAGAAACAAGAGGAGGACCACCTTCTCTACATGGACACGCTGCACTAGAAAAAGGGAGACCAAAGTTGGATGGAGAAAATTAAGATTGGTGGCTATGAAATAGATTGTAAATTGGATACCGGAGCACAATGTAATATACTACCTTTTAAGTTATTTAAGTTACTTGGGTTGAATGCAAAAAGGGAAGGCACTCCCTAAAAGTTGCTAACATATTCAAATGAGCAAATTGAGGTTGTGGGGTCGGTAATTGTAAATTGCATTATCAGGCAAAAGAAAGTGAATATAAAGTTTATAATTGTGAAAATTGATAATGTAGCCATATTAGGGTTAAATGCTTGTGTGAAGTTGAAGTTGTTAAGGAAAGTTGACACAGTTAAAATTGATGTGAGTACAGAGAGATTACCAAGAACGACCCTGTACTAAGTAAATTAATAGGTTATAGCAATAGTGGATGGCCTAACAGTGGTATGTTATGCAAAGACTTGAAACATTATAATAAATTGCAAAAGGACATCAGTCTTGATGATGGTCTTTTATTTCTAAATATTAAGGTGATTGTACCCACTAGATTGAGAGGAAGTATGCTAAACTTAATGCATCAAACCCATCTAGGGGTCAATAAATGTAAAGCAAGGGCAAGTACGGTAATGTATTGGCCAGGTATGAGCCGGGAAATTAAAATTAAATTATCTATTTTCCCACAATGGGATACCCGACTATTTCATAGCAGACAATATGCCATTCTCTAGTCAGGAATTTAAGTCCTTTTCTAAAGACTGGAACTTTGTCCATATTACAAGTAGCCCACATTATCCGAGGGGTAATGGTAGAGCGGAAAAGGCAGTGTCAATTGGCAAAACTCTTTTAAAGAAAGAATTGGCAAGTAAAAAGGACTCGGAGTTATTATTGTTGGATTATAGGAAAAGCCCTCTAGCTAATCAAAGTGTAAGCCCAGCTCAGCGGTTCTTAAACAGAATCCTGAGATCAAAACTTCCTGCTAGCACTAAATTATTGGAACCCACTATTATAGAGAAAAAATATCCTTATACATCCCCCAATGTGTATTATGACCAGGGAGCGAGAAACTTAAAAAAGTTTAACGAGGGTGATCAAGTCCTAATAAGAAAAAATGACAAGGATATAGGGCGAAGTTTTTGGCAAACATAGTACTCCACAAAGTTATTTAATGAGGGATTTAGCGAGGGAAGAAGGCAGCACACTCTGCAGAAATAGAATGATGTTAACGAAGTCATACAATGAGACACATCCCAAGACAGGTGATGATCTACCACATACATCAGTAGACAATGGGCATACTAAAACTAACCCAACAGACCATGATAACAAAAATGTAACAAATAATGAGGGTCCCCCTCTTAAGGTTATGAGGTATGGTAGAGTAATCAAGAGGCCTAAGCACCTTGAGGATTACTCAATGTAAAAAGATTGTTTGTTTGTGAAATTGTTAAGCTTGTGATTTAAATTTATATTATGAATTTAAGATTGGAAGAAGCTGTTAAATTTGTGATCTTAACTTGTTTCATAAATTGTTAAGTTTTGAAGTTGTGAAATTGTTAAGTTTAAGAGTTATTTTTGTATAGGTAATGAATTTGTTTTGACAGTTTAACTGAGGATTTTACAGTTATAGCTTGGATGAAGTTGTTACATTTGTGATTTAAGAGTGTATAATGAATTGTTAAATTTTGTAGTAAAGTTGTAGTGTGTATTCCATACATTTCAGTAAGAAGGGAGATGTTGCATATGGATCGATTTATATCGATACAGTTGAACATCGATATTCGATGTATTGTATGCCATTATGTATGTCTTGTATGCTCAGCTGCAGCAGTATTAAACGTGACTCCAACTAAGGTGGTTGTTCTCATTGTCTCGCACCTAACCTAAAGATCCAATGGGATCAAACAGAACCAATAGAAAAAAGAATCATTGCGTCAAGAGATGTGGTTTTCACAAATCAATCATTAGAGTTAGATGTGCAAAAGAACCATGGAGGAATGCAGCGACAATTTGATGTGGATGAAGAAGAAAGACAGGAAACACCCAATCTAGAGCTAGATACAGAAAATGAAGAAAGAGGCGGAGTATACAATTTGAGGCCAAGGGATACCATAAGAGACCACAGAGATTCTAAAACTTTGAAGTTAATTATGATTTAGAAGGAATTTTAACATATAGTGAATCCACAAATGGAAAAGACAGAGAGAAATGGCTAAGAGCAATATATGAAGGAAAAAAATTATAAATAAATAAAACTTGGCAAATAGTCAATCCTGAGGAAGTGAGAGGAAAAGAGGTTCTTACAAGTAGATGGGTTTTGAAAATTAAAGAAGATGGTAGGTACAAGGAAAGACTTGTTGTTAAGATGATACTTTGGTTTAAATGTGGTTTTCACAAATCACAATGATACTTTCAATTTATAATTGCTCGTTAGACTATTCTAATTTCCCATCATTATGGAAATCTGCTCTCATCCAACCTATTAAAAAGAAGCCCAACCCTGTAGAAATGTCTGACTACCGACGTATTGCAATATTATGCGCTTTGTCAAAACCTCTCAAACGATTTGTGCACAATTGTATGATAGAGCATCTGTCTAAAAACAATTTTCTAAATAACTTTTAATCAGGATTTCGCAAAGGGTACAGTACTCAAACTGCTCTAATTAAAGTAACAGATGATATACGACATTCAATGGATAAGCAGAAAATAACAATACTGGTTCTTTTTGATTTTAGCAAAGCATTTGACTGTGTAAACCACAATATACTCTTAAGGCGACTATCCAACTTAAAATTATCTAACTCCGTGCTGCAATGGTTTCGCTCTTACTTGACCCAATGCTTTCAAGCGGTGAATGATCGGAAGAATAATCTAAGTTCTGAATCACTTCCCGTCAAACGTGGTGTCCCCCAAGGATCAATACTCGGTCCATTACTACATATTTGTCATATACATTCAAGATCTCCCAAATAACATACACCATTGCAAGTACCATTTATACACCGATGACTTGCAGATCTACATCGACTGCGATCGCAACAATATCTCAAATGCTATCACACTAATTAATAGAGATGTATCTTCTATATGTAAATGGGCATCAGATAATTTGTTGAACTTAAATTCTAAGAAGACTAAGAGCATAATAATTGGTAGTGCAAAATCCCTTAAATCTGTAAACATTGAATTACTGTCCAAGATTCAAGTTCAAAATTCAGAACTAGAATACACTGACAAAATTAATGATTTAGGTGTTAATGTAAATAAAATGCTAACCTGGGATGAACACATAGCACATATTTCTAATAAAGTTATTAAAAACCTGTACAAACTGAAAAGTTTTCGTAACCTGATGTCTTTGCCACTAAGACTCAAATTAGCTAAAACCTTACTTATCCCTCATATTGATTACTGTTTGTTGGTAATGTCCAATATTTCAAAATCTCAGATATCCAAACTGCAAAAAATACAAAAGTGTGTAATACGTTGTGTGCAATGTAGCATTTAATGAGCATATCACACCGTATTACTATGAGTTAAAAATTCTTAAAATTGAACAAAGAAGAAAATTGCAAATGGGTAGGTTTATGCACAAATTATTAAAAACTGAAACTCCTCCTTACATCATATTATATATATACATACCTATATTATCAGCCATATAAAGATAATTTGGTCAAAAAAACAAAAAAAAACAGAAATGATAACAAATTAATTGTACCCTGCCACAGAACGTCTATGTCTCATAACTCTTTTTATGTAAATTCATGCATTGCATGGAATTCGATTCCGCAAATGCTGAAAAATATTAAGTCAACAGAAAGATTTTAAAAATGCTTGCTGTCTTATTATCTCAGTGATAGTTAATATTTTGTTAAATATCTTGGATTAAATTCATGAATATGCTACCTTTGTGATTGCTACAATGTATTGAGCATGGAATTGTAATATTTGTTGTGAGCAAGTGCTGTGATTTGATAAGATTCTTGTAAATAGTGACATGTTTTCTATGTGACTGTTATTATTTTTGCCTGAATTGTAATTACTTATGCCTGCTCCAAAGGTTTCCTTTCCTGCTCCAAAGCTTTCCTAGAGCCAATAAATCTTATATCTCAAGAGGTTGTGAACAAAAAGCTGACAGCATAGAATTCAAAGATATATTCAGTCCTGTAGTAGAAACATGCTCCCTTTGGGATCTTTTCTCTAATGCAGCAAAGAACCATTTGTTTCTTAAAACCTTTGATATCAAAACAGCTTTTTTGAATGGAGAATTAGGTGATGAGACTTTCATGAAAATACCTGAAGGATTTGAAGATGAAGGAAAAATTTGTCTCCTTAACAAGGCTATTTACGGACTGAAACAAGCCCCAATGAGGTGGAACAATACATTAACAACATTTCTCAAAGGACTAACCCAACTTAACGACAGACCAGTGCACATTTAAAACCTCTGACAATAACCTGTACTTCGCTATACATGTAGATGATGGGAATCTCACGGGCAAAGACACACTAAGGATGGATCAGTTACTATTGATGATGAAAGAGAAATTTGACATGACAACATCACACAATCCTAAAAAATATTTAGGCATGGAAATTGAAAGAACAAAAGATGGTCTATACATAACTCAAAAGAATTATGCTAAGAGTGTGCTGAAGCGTTTTAACATGATCAACTGCAATCAAATGATTACACCAATATTGCCACCTGCAAAGAAAATTTAAGAAGAAATTGAATCAACCTTTCCATATAGAGCAGCTATTGGAGGCTTACTTTACCTGAGCTGCAAAACAAGACCAGATATGGCTTATAGTGTGAATTTTGAGAGCAGATCAATGGGAAACTCCACCACACAAGATGTCCCAAATGTAAAGCGAACACTTAGATATTTAAAAGGAACTGTAAAACTAGGACTTCATTACCCTTCAAATGGAAATCACTGTATAGAAGCATTCTGTGACTCAGATTTTGCTGGTGATGAAAAAGATAGGAAAAGTATATCAGGATATTTAATAATGTTTGCTGGTGCTCCTGTTTCCTGGTGCTTCCGTAAGCAGAGGATAGTAGCATTGTCATCTACTGAAGCAGAATATATAACCACAGCAGATTATTGTTAAGAAATTAAGTTTGTAAAAATTATGATAGAGAAGCTCATAGGTGAAGCTGTAACTGTAAATCTTTATATCGATAATCAAGGTGCTATTAAGATGATTAAGTCTGGTCAAATGGCTAGAAACAGTGAACACATTCAGGTGCGCTACCATTCATTGAGTGATCAATATAAAAGTGGTTTGTTCTCTCTTAAATATTGTCCCTCAGATGAACAATTGGCTGATGTTTTTACCAAACCTCTTTTGTCAGTGAAATTTACCAAATTCAGAAAAAAATACTTCCTGAGATATTCTATAAAATAAGTGTTTTGAATTAATTTGAGTAAGTGATGTTGTAAATATGTACCAAAGTTATTGAACTGTAATATTACCGAGAAAATGATTGGATATATTTTGTCATGCATTATGTGAGATTTAAATTCTTTTATTTTGTCATTAAGGGGAGATGTTAAAATCTATGTAATCGGTAATGACAAATTGAAACGTGCTTAGGTTGGCAACAGAACTAGAGCCAAACGCTATTAATTTTAAAGACAAGAGAATAATTTGTTAGAACCTGTAAAAATTACTGTTGAAATAAAGCAGTTATTTTAAACAGCACATTTATGGAGATCAATTTTCTTAAAAGAAAAATCCACGAACCTCAACACGAATAAGATAAATTTCTTAAGCCCTAAGTAATAAGTTTTTTAAGGAAAGGAAAGAGGAATATAAATTCATAAGGAAGGCCTTATGTGGAACAGGATATCAGCAGCCAGAAAGCGGGAGTATAAAACTGTCAATTTTTATGAACCCATTATATCTTTATTAATTTTCATCTCTCAAAACTTATTCATAAATAAAGTAAATAATTGACACGCAATTCATCCACATTCTCATGAATGGTATCAACATTTAATTGGCAAATATCACTTAATTAAAAAGCATCATTATGCAGCATTTTTCCCCATCAGTACACCTCATTTCATCAAGTATTTCCTTGTGAGAGATCAGTTTGTAGTGAAGCTCTTAGGAGTTGAATTCTTCTTCTTCGCATACACCTTTTCAGCAGTCTGCGAAGGGAGAGGTTAAATTTGTTCACATTTTAGTTTAGAGATGCATATATCACTGTCATTGAATCCCTCTCTTTTAACGTCACAGCACAAAACTATAAATTACAGTGAAGTGGTTAGCTAGGAGTCACACAACTTCGCAGCACCTGCAGTGAGTGGTAGAAAGCCAGGGTTCAGCAAAACTATTAAAAAACTTGCAAAATTCTTTCCATTACAAAATATGAACTTGGAAGTCAAAATTCATCTCTGAAAAGTAAAACGAAGGTGATATCAGAAATTCTCAAATGTCAAGATTGAGGAAACAGAATGACCTTCTCATGAAATCAATATGACAACAACCTTAAGACTAAGAAGGAACAAATATCACTTAGGCAATGTATATACCACTTAGAGAAAAAAAACCATCTTTATATTGGAAAAAGTTTTTCAACAAAGTATGCAAATAAATCTAAAAAGCATAAAAATACACAATAAAGTGGATTCAATAAAGGAAACAATGTTTATCACACCACTGGGGAACAAGCCATGAATGGCCCAGGTTTTGACATCTTTAAGTATCTGCAAGGGCACCATCACATTGCTTAAATTTTTATAAATGAAAATAATCCAACCATTACCCATATCCCTCAGTAGAGCCCAAGCTTTAAATATGCATCAAATGCGTATTATCCAGCATTTAGCAAAAAATAACAAATTAATTCACTTAGTTGTTCAGTATATTGTTTGTAATACATGATTCAATGAGCTGGAGCTATCCATGTATGCCTAAGCACAAATTACATATTTGCTACACACTAGCTTCAGGGTTGAGCCTGCAGAGGCAATGTAAGAAAAATCCAAATGTGAAAATTTTTTTTTTTTGCATTTATGCATTGCCATGGAATCCAATTTCATAAAATGTTAGTTAGGTATGCATGGATTACGGAAAAAAGTTTTGGCTGATTCTGAGAAGGAACACTTTGAGAAAGGTTAATTGACAATTTTTAAACGTTAAATTAAACAAACATTGGAAACTCCAAAAAATATCAATTTTGAATAGTATTACTATTTTTGCAAAAATATAGGCTTAAAAATGAGGTATATATCGTTCCTAAGAGATGAAAAGACATCAAGATTTAAGTAAAAGCATGATTTAAGGCACGCATTTTTTGCAAAAATGTGAAAAACTTTAAATGCGCATAACTCAGGCAAAAACTTTTTCTCAAAACTGTTTCATTAAATGATACGCAAAGGATATCATATTGTCTACTTTATTTACAAACTCATACTACACGTGTTTCGACTGAATAACAGTCATCATCAGGTACGACAAATCAGGCATGATGACTGATATTCAGTTGAAACAAGTGAGGTATGAGTTTGTAAATAAAGTAGACAGTACACTATCCTTTGCATAACATTTGAAAATGCTGCTTTACAACATCTCCCCTGAGAGAGTGGAATTTATTGTTTTCGATTACTTCGTTTCACGTCACATGCAACCCACATACATCAAGTTTGAGCAAAATCTGAGACCCTATGGGACAATAGTTGTTGAATTGAGGTGGAGTGACCATCATAGTCAGTGGTTTGAAACAGTTGCATTTATCATTAAATGATTTAGTGAAATTGTTAACAAAATTACCAACTTGACTCCTCTCACACTTCCATTTCAATGAGAAGCCCATCAGGGAGTTCACCGAAGTCCTAAATTTTCCTTTACCCCTCAGTACGGTAGAAAACTTAGAGAGCAAGGAAAGAAACAGAAAAGGGGTGAAAGTAGTTTTGTCCATTCATTTCCGCCACAAGACACTGTTACTACGCACACACTCGGTCTCGGACACAAAGATGTAATTCTAAAAGTTTTTTCACCCGTTCACCGTTTATTGGAGGTATGACTTTATATTTATATCTGGGTTGAGGGCCAATTTCAAATTTGATTTGAAAAAGATTATTGCTCTTTCTACACTAAGACAACTTGGTTTAATAATGAGAATTTTGTCTATAGGGTTTTATTACTTGACTTTTTTTCATGCTTTAACTCATGCCTTGTTTAAGGCTCTTCTCTTTATATATGCGAGAGTAATAATTCATAACCAGAATGATTGTCAGGATATTTGTTTTATAGGAGGTTTGGTAAGTTATTTGCCTCTTAAAATTAGATGTTTCTGTGTGTCAAATTTGGCTCTTTGTGGGGTGCTTTTTTTAGCTGGGTTTTATTCCAAGGATTTAATTTTAGAAATAGGGGTATTTGGGACATTAAAGGGACGTACCATGTCCCAGAAAAGTGAGGAGTAAAATACAAGATTGATAAAGATTTTTAGATCTAGAGGTAAGGGGGGGAGGGAGGAAAGGATGCCCACGTTGAAACATTTATCAAACTTAATGTAATAGGAAGGAATGAGGGTGGGGAGAGGGAGTGAGTCATAATGGGAGAGAGGGTTACAGGAAGATCGGTGGCCATTAATTCAGAGGTTGAGGACGCCACTCGTGAGTCTAACATTGAAGGTTTCACAGAGGCCACAGATCCTCAAGTGGCCTTCCCTCCCCTTCTCTCATTTCCCCGCCTTACTCTCGTCCTGGGCAACCATTCCTGAGGCACAGCTTTCTTCATTTGAGGAAGGATGTGGTCAAAAATTTCAAATTTCATGTGTGGGTGTGAGCATGTACACGCATAGACCACTGAGGGAAGAGGGAGGGAGGAGTTGGTGGGGGAGGGGGGAAGGAGTGGGCACAGGGATTGGAAAATTATGGGGAAAGAAATGAATGGGGATGTGCAGAGGAAGGCGAAGTGAGAGCTGTGAGGAAGAGGCAGGGTGCAAATATTTATTTAAAACTTCAGGGACATCCTATACTTTTCATATCTACAGTTGCTGCATGGACTCGGGTACAGGTCTCTCTTCTGGAACATAAAACTAAGTATCAGCAACAAAATCACTGAAGTCATGATTTAAAAAAATTATACATGAATACATGTGTAATACTTGATTATAAGTAAATTTAAGTTACTCTTGAGGTTGAGCTTATCTGCCCCGAGGCCTGCTAATGTTCATTAATTCTAACGTTACAAGTACAGGCTGTTAGTCCTGATTGGATAATGACACTTATATGTCAAAACCAATGTCACGTATGCTGTTATTTCTAGTGGTACTGTAAAACTTGTTTCCTTCATCAAATCCTTTTATTTATGGAATACCACCAATTCATTAAGGATAGTTTTACTCAATATTTAAATGAATGGGTAAAAGTAACAAAAAAATAATATTGCAATGATGTGAGTACCAATTTTATGCAAGCATAACATCAACTTTTCAACCTTTGGTGATAGCAATCTTCCACATAGCAGTATCTCAAATATTCATATACACCAGAGGTAGTAAGAGCCTTCCAGCATTTCAAGTCAATTGATTTTAATTTAACAATTGTCCTCCAAAGACAAAACTTATACGTATATTTCACTTGCAATCCAAAAAGAAACTCAATATCAATAAAAAGTTAGAAAAAATATGGTTTAAATTACAATACATGAAATGTAATCATAGAGAATACAGCAACATCAAAAACCACATAGCAAAATGGCAAAAAAATCGGCACAGAATCACTTTGAATACAACAAATACATATTTAACTGATGTTTTGAAAGCATGACCAAAACACAATTCTAGTGCCTCCCAATCAAGAGAAATGTCATAGAAGAAATTCAAGTTAACTCCCATGGCTGAGGAGCAAAAAGTAGCCAAAAATGGACTGTTAAAGCACATTCTTGTTTTAGGATGCAAGTATGGTTAGAGATGGGCTATTCTGAAAATTACTGCAGTAATATTCATAGATTATCATAGAGTTTTACATAATTTATCACAGACCCAGAAAATTACTGTAATTTTCAGTAATATTCACCTGTCTCAGATTTATTTCACACCAATATATATTCCAGTTATATTATTTTGAGTCACGTGTTTATATAATTAATACATTATTAATTCTAAATTAAGGCACGTGAAACTCATTGGAGGGGATATCATTTTAATGGTTTTAGTGAAAAGTTCTCGTATAAACAAAAGAGCGCCAAATTGAGCATGAGCTACCACATTTGCTTTGAGGTTCTCTCAATTTCCAATACATTAATGTAGCAATAGAATTGGTTTATATGCCATTAACCCCTTTGCTATTGGAGTTACTATTAAATCCTCCAATAGCTATTAATTGCAGAAAATTAAAAAATTACTGGAAAACTACGGTAATTTTTGAAAATTACCACGTCCCACAGTAATTGACCTCAAATGAAAATTACAGCAATTTACTCCTCTCTGAGAATGACTTGTATAGATGGGCAGTTTCAGGCATTAATTGGAAGAAGTAATAGATATAGCACACATTACAGATACACTTCAACTTATGTCCTTTTGAGTGCCACTAATTTTGAAGATACATCAGTTTTTCTGGCTAGTTTAAGGAGAAAATAGGACAAGATACGCTGTCATTACTGAGTTTGGACTGCTAGCATTGAAAAACACTTAAAATATATTAAATCATACAGAAATGAATTGAAAATCATTTCAAAACAAATAATTCAAAGTAAATTACACATAATATCAAATCAATAAAAATAAGGACTTAAGTGCACATTAGAAAACATGCTGGCTTCACTTCAACACCCCCTCTAGAGATTGAAAGTCCTACAGCTCCATCGCGAGAGGGAGTAACAAAGACATTTGCGAGTCCCTTCTGTACACTTCCTCATCAAATGCACGACTTCAGATAGCTATGGCACCAAACAGAGGAAACAATAATTTTGATTTATAGGTAACAAATATACCACATCGAGTGATGAAGGTAGAAACTGTCAAAGGAATTAGTGACCATAGAGTTGTTTCAACTAAGTTTTCCTCAAATATTATAAAAATTGTCAACAAATAATAAAACTCTACATTTTTAACACCGCTGATTTAGATGATTTCAATAGTCATCTAAAAAATTCCATCTTCCAAGAATCAGCAATTAAGTTAGACATGGATGGTTCTTGGAGAGCTTTTCTTTCGATGGTACATTCAGGAATCAAAACTTATATCCCAAGAAAATTGAAAAAAGAGAGCAGCGAACCAAGATGATACAACACAGAAGTGAGAAAATTGTTGAGGCAACAGAGAGCATGCCTTGCCAAGATGAAAAATATCCGTGTAGATTTATCTGGTGATGCACGTGAGTCAATTATTTAAAACTATAAGTTGAAAAAAGCCCCTATGAAGGAAGCATTTAGAAATGCATTAATGGATTTCAAAAGGAAAACACTAGTAGAACAGTTACGGGATAAGCCAAAAGCATTTTGGTTATACATAAGGGAAGTTCAAGCCATAATATATACAGTTAATCCACTGAGAAACGATAATGGCTAAGTATTAACAAACTACTCAGACAAAGCTAATTTATCAAAGTCCTAATTCACCACATATTCACAGAATATATCCATGACAACTAATGATCATTACCCGCAAACAATGCCCTCAATTGATATTTGTGCTCACAGAATAAATTGTTAAAATCGCTCAGTCCAAAGGAGTCACCAGGTCCTGAAGAAATTCCTTGCCGCATGTAAAGAGAACTAGCTTCAGAAATAGCCCCCAACTTGCACGAAATATGTAGAAAATCCATCAAGGAACACTTGGTATCCAAAGACTGGAAAATTTTAACGCACAAATTTTCAAGTAGTGATGTGGAACAGCCGTCAAACTAAAGACTGATATTGTATGCTAAATCCAGGAACATATAATAGTAAGCTTGGTCATGAAACGCCTCGATATGCAGAACTCGCCAATAAAAACACAAGATGGATTCAAGAAGGGAAGATCTGACAACACTCAATCAGCACTCATTACCCGGTCAAGATATGTTCCAGTAGACGTGATTTTTCTTGGCTTTAAAAAAGCATGTGATAAAGTATGCCACAGAAATTTACTAATTTAACTAAAATCTTGTGGCTTAGACGACAATGTTATTTCCTGGTTTAGAGAATTCCTAAGCGATCGCATACAGAGGGCAGTATCAGATGGTGCCACCTCTAAAGAGGTTAAAGTCACTTCAGGTGTAACAAAGGGGAGTTTCATACGTCCACTTCTATTCCTCATTTATATTAACGATATTAGTGAAGTAGAAGACAGTAAGCTCTAACTGTTTGTAAATGATGCTGTGGAGTACGGAGAAATCCAGAGCATTAATGATATGGAAGCACTGACAAAGGACATCTAGGCAATTCAAGCATGCTGCAATGCGTGGCAGCTAGAATTAAATTTGAAAAAATGTGTAACAATGGACTTCTGAAAAAGAAAGACTCCCCCAGATACAGCTGTTACATACAGAATACCCAATTAGAGACAGTAGAACCTGTTAAATGCCTCCAAGTTAAATTAACTAATGATCTCTTGTGAGTCAAAGTATTCAGGAAGTACCATATTTCTCCGAATATAGTCCTCCCTTTTTTTCCAAAAATGCCCGTGGGAAAAGTAATGGGGTTCTATTTTCGAGCGTAAAGGCCATGTAACACGGCAAGATTTCCTTGCGATCCCGCTGAGCGCGATGTAGATCTCGACAACATCGACTATGTGTTGTTTGGTGTTTCACACTCCGCGACGCTGTCTCGACTAGCGGTCTGTAGCGGTCGATGACCATGAGACGCGTCGAGTGAAGTTGAGAGAGCCTCTACTTTCACTCGACCATTGAGTGCAAGTAACCAATCACAAAGCCTCGATCTGTCACGTGACCGTGCGTGGAAAACCTGGATGTATGGAAAACCTGTAAAGGCAATTATTCACAAAGATGGCGTGTAGTCCTCGCGTTGTGAAGTGGTCACAGGAAGAGGAAATTAAGTATATTTAAAGAATACATAACTTGACTACCGAAAGAATAAAAAAGAAAATTACTTTGTACAAAGCCCTAACCTTAAATTCTTAACCCTATATAAAAAAACTTGAAACTATTTCTACTAATTAAAGAAACTACGCTTGAAATTAATGAATGACTAAATTAAGACTATGAATCTAAAGTGTAAAATAAGAAAGCTATCATAAACAAGGTAAAATGCAAAAATCGCCAGCAAATTTCCACGTGGTCACACGGTCACACAATCGCCATCAACTGAGTACCTGTTTTTTCAACTGAAGAGCAAAAATGACGAAGAAATACCATTGGCTGAGGAAGTTGTGACGTGTTTTGGTCAGACACGACAAGAACCTCGTCGAGGCGACCCTGTTGAGGGGTGGTGGAGAGGTGGGGTAGAGGTGTGTTTCATGGGTCGCCGTCGATTTTTGAGTGAGGGTCTTAAGATCGCGCTCGGCAGGATCGCAAGGAAATCGTCCGTGTTACAAGGCCTTAAGTCACTTAGGCACCCCGAAAGTAACCACCAAGTTATAAATAACAGTGCAACGGACAATAATTTTTTCTTTGCCTTTCCAGTCAAGTATATTAATGATGATTAATGATATAATCAGAAATATGAGTCAATATCTGCCATGTTTTACCGGCACTCCACCAATTTTGAAAAGATGATTCATCCTATTCAAATAGCATGTAAAACATACATATTCACGGACTGAATTGGATTTCTGTTAATTTCTCAAAGGCAAAATATTAATCGAATATTGAATCGAATACTCAAAACCAAAAGTAAACAAACACCACTACTAAATTAATGGATTGAATCAGTTTTTATTGACTCTAAATACTCAAGTTGTTAACTTGAGAATAACATGCCTGCATAAGGGGCTTCCTTGGCATTTTAAAAAAATTTTCCCAAAACTGAAGCTTCAAAATTGGGGGGAGGGAGACTATATTCGGGGGGGCGTGGGAGGGGGGGCGGGGACTATATTAGGAGAAATACGGTAAATGGACAAGCTAATCATAAATTGGGATTTTTTGAAAGAGTACTAGGAAAGTGCGACAATAAAGTTAAGAGAAATCAGCCACTTCTCTCTTATTAGACCCCACTTGGAATACATATACTGCCAAAGTGCGGGATCCTCATCACGAGGTAGGCTTAAAAAAAGAGTTAGAATGTGTGCAGAGAAGATCAGCAAGATATGTCAAATGCCATGATGATAGTCTTGTCAGTGTTACTGACCTCTTGCAACAACTGGGATGGGAATCACTTTCTGACCGTTGATTGAAAATTAGACTCAATCTTTCATGTAAATTCAAACCTATTTATTTTCCTATAAAATCATTCATACCCTAAGAGCTCCAACATATTACAAAAGATCAGATTGAAAGAATAAAATTAGGGATATAGACAGTAGAAGGAACAGGTTTAAGAGTTTTTCCTGCTATTGATAAGTGTCTGTAATGGCTGCATCAAGACTTTGAAGTAGGTTAGTTGACAGGTAGTGTAGCTGATTAACTGATGTACACCCTAATGAATGTTTCTAAATCTACCATATAGTGCTAACAACATGTTTTGCATGTTCCCTACATGACTCTTACATCTTGCTTACGTAATTGCATTATGGATAAATTTAATGGTTTCTGTACCATTTGTATTATGCGAATAGTGAGGTGCATGTTGGTGAAAGTTTATTCGTACACTGAGTGTTTGTAGGTGATGAGTCAACCTCTGCCAAACACCCTTGAAGTAGCTTGCAGGGTAATATGTAGGGGTAGATGCTGACATGAATGGTGATGAATTGAGTTTTGTGCACAAAAGAAACTTTCGGTAACCTACAGGCTCATATTAAACAGTATTCATAATAGTGGATAGTCACAGCCGAATGTTTTGTATATAGTTATTGAATTCGTTCAAATGTGCATTTATAAATGTAAGCATGACCACATAGTATTTCAAACTTTGCATTATGCATGTTAGTATTTATTGTATGTATAGTATGCATGTTAGACAATCAATGAAAATCAACATGGATGCAATAATTGAAGTTCTTTTATTGTCCAGCACTCATTAGAGAGGTGTTTTGACAGCAGCTGTATGGACCAAGGTTAATGGCAGAATGAAATTTCTAGGAGCGAAATGGCAGCAGCCTTAACTATTTCGGACTGTTAGACTACTGGACAACTGATTCCACTGACTTTTGCAAACAACAGGTAAGTTTCGTGCTTGTACCACAGCTGCACAGTGGCCATGAATCAGCAACTGACAGCTGACAGTTTCATCTTCCATTCTGTTCCAGCAGCATGGTGCGTATGATTCTGTAGCAGTTATAAGCAACAATTTGTTGCCTTTAAGTCTGTTGCAGGCAGTTGCTGGTCTATTTGGCTAACACAAACTTGTCTGCCCATAGCTGCCGACAGAATAATAATAATAATAATTAAACTAGCCCCATAGGTTTGTGATATAAACATAAGGCAAGTCAAAATAAAAATTAAGTTTAGGAATACCCTGATAAATAACAAAAATAGGATACAAATATGACAAGTTAAATAATACATTTTCACCTACACAAAAAAGATTAAGATGATCATGATGTTTAAAAATACCCTGATAATAAAAACGTTTAAGTTATCTTCCATGAATCTAAATGGAATTGTAAATCAATTTATGTTAAAGATTTGATACTGCATAGAATTCAGAACTACCACAAATATTCTAACAGTGTCGATCAATTGTCATTTGTTTAGTGTGCCTCTAGCTTTGCTCAGCAACAGGATGTTTCACCGAACTAATTATGTTACAAAACAGCTGCAATGAGGCTGTAGTGCTGTTTTAGTTCTGCCCCCAACTGAAGTAGTTACATAAGGTTACACCTTTAGACCAAAATCACAGTGGTAATGCACATCCATATAGGTGAAGCAAGTAGTTCCTAACGAAGCAAACCCCATATCTTTTGGTGCTGACATTGTGAGTGAGAAACGGGAAAGCAAGAAGTGTGATAATCTGAAAAGGAACAAAATATGGATAATGGTGAAATGAAATTGGGTTTTATAAACAGAGAAGAGTTTTATTTACAATGGAAACCATTGGAATGTAGCCAAAGTTATTGGATCCAGGGATTTTCATTTCATTTGAAATGAAATGCATTACGCTGTAACACCCATCAAATGGAAATAGACATAGTCTCTCTACACCAGTCCGAATGGCTGTTGAGAAAATGAGGCACCAGTCAACTGGTTTGAAGCGCTTTCTCTAAAGCCATCAGAGGCACAAGCGATGATGCTGTAGGAGCTTTCTACTCTTTAGCGTGGCCTAGAACATATCAGCACAAATGAACTATGCTGAATGGAGTGAAGCACACAAAAGAAACATTTGGTAAACTGTCATAAGGGGACATTCTTTCCATTCACATCAGTAACGGCTTAATTTTTTGTGTGAGGTTATGAAATTTTTTGAACCACAAATTTTAAAATTTGAACTTTTGCTAAGTAAATAACTTTTTATGTACCTATGATACGTACACTGAAAATAAGCACGGAAAAATAATGCAGATACGATCATTTTTGTATAAATTTCTTTTATTATTTAGCACTCATTAATTCTATTCCCGAATTATTTGAAGGGCGATACTCAGCCTAGGGTCAGAAACAAATTAAACAAAGCAACTGTGCTATCGTGTTGTAAGGTGAGCAGCGCACTATGTTAAATACAAATGCATACAGGATTGTGATTACGTTTTGTCATTTTTCTAGTTACTATCATCTTACTTATGCATAAAATGAAGTTAATTGTCAATAATTTGAAAATTTCTGCGGACTACACCCATCACGTAAGCACTGTTGTGCATAATTATATAATCGGTAAAATAATGTATATTCTGTCAGAATTTAGAGATGCAGGATCGACGTAAGTCTGAATTTGACTTATGTCAGTCCTTGTGGAACCAATTGACAACATGTGACGTACAACAATAGGTAAGAATTTTTCTCCAAAGGCTGTAATTATTTGCAACACTTACCCAAAGAAAGAAAATATTTACTGTGTTGATTTAATAGAAACGTCAGTGACCAACCATAGCCTCTCAACCAGATAACCCTCTGTGGCTGTATACGGGAATGTTAATTCCTCCCCAGTGACCACTCACAGGCACACACTCAACCCAAAATAGGATCCTTCACAGGGATTAAGAGACCCTGTTAAAGATACCTGGGTTATGACCACAAACACACTATCTGCGAATGTTTACGGGAATATAAATTTCACATCAGGGACAAACACAGAGCAATCACACTCACAAGCACTCAGAAAAATCACACACACATTCAAATGGGCCCAACTACTGGGAGAATCATACACGAGATGAGCTTTGTCCGAGAAAAACTATACAGGAAAAGACGAGGGTGTGCGTTGGATACACGTATTTTGGTCACAAGGTGGCCCTGTTCAGCGAACTAAAGGGAAAAACACTAACAACACAAGGTTGAAAGCGGTATTATAATCTTCCTAAACCTACATCATTTTCAAGGTTGAATGACTGTAGAACTACCCTAGAAACCAAACTTTTATTCCAGTTTCTAAAATGCACCTATCATAATGCTATATTCAAGTTATTAGAATTTGTGGAATATGTGACCCAGAGTCACCTTAAGTGCCAAAGGACCTCGATTTTAGGAACCCTGCCCCTCAAAATATAACTACCCAGCGGTTACTACATAAACAATATTCCAATATTCAAATCAAGCAGAGTAACATTTTGCACTTCATTCTTTTGGGAATACCCACATCTGGATTGTAAAATGCCCACATTTCCCCTCGGGGACCTTCATCAGGGATAATGAGGTTACCTTAATGGCACATCCGAATATATATTCTCAAGAAGATGAGAGGGTAGGGGGTCAAAGAGGGAGCAGAATGTTCTAAGAGTTATTTTTCCTTCTTCAAATTACTGGCAGCCATGATTCACTGAGCTCTTTTCCCTGGGCTCCAGTGGAGTTACTATTTTTTTTTAATCTACAAGGTGCCATTTTAGATTAATATTTAAAGTTTTTATCGATCATGAGAAATGCATAGTTCTTGATGTCAATGTCAACATACATCTCAAGAAGAATAGGTGTAGTCTTTGAAAAATGCCATTTAACTTCAATGAATTTCAGATAATTAGGATCATGAACATAACTAAAAAGAGCATGCAAAGATATTCCATAGTTTGAGCGAGGTTATTTTGGAAATTAAATGGACAATATTCAATTCTTGGATTTTCTTAAGGTTTTAAAATAAAACTAATTAATACAAGCTCAATTATACATCTGATACAATTTTTACTGAAATGAAAAACTAAATGAGAACAAATAAAAATTCCTAATTCTTAGGACCCCAAAAATTTTGCGTTAAATGGAAAAAAATCACCACTAGCGAAACAATACACAGAAAACACAGATAAAGGGATACATGCAACTGTTGCGTATTTGTTGTGGGTCTCCCCCTGCCGTGTTCAGTGAGGAGGAGGGAAGAAGAGGAGAGCCAAGGCTGTATTATGCTTGACAGAAAGAGTGGTGAGGGGAAGAGAGCTGTAGGAGGAGGAGAAAAAGAGGTGAAAGGGGAAGTCACCATAACCACGAGCAAGGATGAAAAGATCCACAGCACAGTTGAATAATGTATTAAGCCATGTTTACACAATGCACGTGCTGCTGCACTTAGATGAATGAACACATTCACCATTAAAATTGCATTGTGTTAAGAAGGAATATTGCACAAATGCATGAGCATGTTGTCATTTAATCACTTCCCTGGGGATGGAGCGGTATCTCGACACATAGAAAAGGCCTTTAATGTGGACTTTGACGAGATATCTCGTCATGTTTGAATTTGTGTTCTCACATTTGGGCATGATGAGGTATCTCGGAAGGAGTTTCTTATGTATCTTCCTTTGTTCTTCAAGTACACTCTCCGGCCAGCAGATGGCAGCTTCAGAGATTATTTCGTCAGAAATACGCACTCCCGTCAGACACCACACATGTACACAGACATTACAGAACCCCTACCTTTTTGACATATTTTGTTAATTCCATAACAAAATTTTTACCCTTACAGACACACAAGGCAATCACTGCGCTTCTTTCCTCTCAAAAGAGCAGAATGCATTTCCTCCTCTTTTACTTATAACTAGCATCATTTGTGAATCAGCATTCGTATTTTCAAGAAATTAGCCATCAAGCACGCATGGGTCACACAATATTTATTTATCTACTCTTGCTTGTATTATTGATACCGTACTGGCTGAGTGGTTAGAATTAATTAATGTTGATATCAAGCTTGTAGGTTCGAGTCGCTCATGAGGTGTATTTTTTTCTAGGCAAATCAGATGCAATTTTAGTATTTTTTTTAATTCAGCAGATGAAAACCGCATTATATTATGCTTACCGGGTTTCGACATTTTTTGCAGTAATATATGGAAGCTAAACTACAGGCCATTTGCATTCCAGAGGCTTTCCGCATTAATATAACATCATGGCATTCTCCTGTTTTACATGGGTCCAACTTAAATTAGTCCACTTGCAATGAATTTTGCCAATAATAGGCAAAAATATCCCTGAAAATATCGTAATCAGCAAAATTTCAGTATACGGCCTATATTTCAACCGTAATACCTATCTCTAGATATAAAACACAGCCGCAATTGTAAAGGTCCTCTTTTTGACAAAGTAAAATTCATGATTTTGACACTAAAAACGTGATTTCTATGGAAATTTTATTCGTATAAGAATATTGAATAAAAAAATAAGAAACTGCAATCTTTTATCTATCTAATGGCAAAAACTATAGCTTTCTATCTTTAGTAGAACTAATTAAAATATGCAAAAAGAGAAACCTCTGCACTTGAAACAAAATGTTTAGACTTGAGATTTTCAAACACATAAGACACCAGACGGCCCAATACGCTGCCCTTGGGGCCCAGGGGCCTTCCTTATAGTCCCAATTTCCTTAAAAAAGCTTTACTGATCCCATGTGAGAAAATTTCACTTAAATAGGTGTTTTGGTTCAATACTGATGAGGCTTTTAAGAAAGCATTCTTTTGGAACCTTAGGCCCTCTGGGGCCCCAGTGTGACTTACGACCCATGATTGTTGTATATTCAGTATAGGTATATTTTACGTGTTTCTAATACAGGCAAGAATTATCTTCCAGGGCCAATTTTTGGCGATGAAAGGGCCCACTTGAGGGCCTTCTAAGGTCCCAAGGCCCTTGTTCTTTAGCCTATGCATGAACCAGATATATCAAGTATCTTCCTGCCAAATTTTGTTTCAATCAATTCAGTGGTTTATGAGTGATTGAGTAACAGTCAGACTGACAGACAGTCACCACTAGATTTTTAAATATTAGTAAGATTAAGTGGTTTCCATAGTTTATTTACACACCTCAAGTTCACTGTGGGCGGATATCTTCTAAAACCAGAGTAGACATACTTTGTGTTTAATATTGTCAGTGGCAAATTGAATTAGTGCTCATAATAGCATCTTTCCACACACTTATGAATTACAGTGGAATCTTGTCATTACGTAAATGCATGGGAGTGTGAAATGGGTCATTATGTAATAACAAGTCATGTAACAACAAGTTACTCTTAAAAAGTTCACGCTGGTATCAGTTTTGAGGCCTACAATATTAGGTTCATACATTTCAATGAATCATAGGCTGAAACTGAAAAAAAAAAAATATTTTTCTTTGTCTTACTAATTGAAAGTTTTCATAAATACATACATGGGCGACAACGCTATTTTTGAATATGCATAAAATAAACCAGTTTTAATAAATTCAGTTGAAAAATGGAAAACATAAGTCTTTTTTGAAATGACTGGTTATTTTTCATTCTCATCATCTCCATCATCACTTTCACCAGCTTAAAGGCTTGGTCTATTAACGTCTTTTCAATGTTTCATTTTCTATATGCGTATCACTGCTCACAACACCATCATCAATTTCTAAATAATCTTGAGCTTGTACATCATTTTCGTGTCCCCAATACTAAGATGATACTCTTTGAAGTCACTGGCATTCTCTGGCATCTGAGTATTTCATCTTTGCCCTATTGGAAAGTTAAAAAACTAAATAACTCTGCTGTTGTATAGTCCAGGTATAAGTACTATGTATTTATAAATTATTCCACTAAATTCTAATGTGTATCGTGCATATTAACAACCATTACAACTTGATAAAAATAGGAAAGCCTTTAGTGTACTTCAGGACACTTGCTCACCCTTATTTCTATAATTCAATGTAAGTTGATTACAGCTAGGAAGTACAGATTGATAATGAGAGACTAATGAGAAGTTAGCTCTGACTTCTCATTTCATTGTAACTAATCAACTGAGGAAGGAGTAAAGCCTGCAGCATTCCAACAGTTTGCTACTGTAAGAGGTTTAACTGATTTCCAGGCAGTGTCCAAAGCTCTAATTGCATTCATCAGTGTCCATTTAGGTATATCCACTTGGTTGCATCCTGACTCTTCATTTTAAATTAGCATGAGAAAAAGCCATTTTATGCATGGAAATGTATGCATCTACTTTTTTTTAACAACAGTTGAATAAATACTGTTGTCACATTTTAAATGTTTCATCTGAAGTTGACACAAACAATGTCAAATCGTTTATAAAAATATCTTTCAATTTCTTTCTAACATATTTCAGTTTGCTTGATTAAATACAATATTCACTTACACGAGTGTTAATGTTTCATACCCATCAATGCATCAGTTATCAATTTTCTGAATAAATGAAATAAAAGCAATTAAAACTCATCTAGCCATCATAGATGATGTCTTACAAGTTGCTGGTGATAGAAACATTTGACATTTTGGATTATCCCCTTATCTAGAGGCTGACACTAACTCATTGAATTTGGTGGCAGGAACAGAATCTCTACATTTAAAATTTCTAAGGATAAGTCGAATACAACTATCAATTCTTGATTCCACCGATTCTCAGGATTAGAATCGGTATCGAGAATCGATCATCTAAAGTCGATTCCTTTTCCATCGATTCCAGATGAATAAATATTCAAATCAAATTTCATTTACCACATCATATTTGTCTCAGTAATTTTGGGTGTAGGCTATCAATTTGTACTTTTTATCTATCTCAATAAGCTGAGGATATACTTGCTATTTGTTGATAAATATACTTTTTGAGCGACTTAATTGTCTTTGTTGTTTTCTTTCAGCCAATACTTGAATTTAAATAATAGTCGTACCCTACTGGTATATCAATATCCCACCTGTTATTAGGAATAAGAATGGATGGAATCAGAATCGAGAATTGGGAATCGATTGGAAAGAATTGGAATTTAAAAAAAGTGGAATCGACTCATCCCTAGAAAATTCCTTTTCCAATTTATGGCAACTTGCATTATCTACTATTTGAAGTATTTTCCTGTTTTCACAAGCCATTTTTCGATTTAATTGAAGGATGGTTTTCTCAAAAGTGTTTCTCTTCATCCAGCTTTTGTTATTGAGTACATGAAACACAAGTTGTCTTTGTTTACATATTTTAGGCACCTTAGAGTATCGTGTTTGCCTATTAACACTGGCTCTATTTTTTCCTTCCCTTTTGATTAACACGGAGTTCCACTGTTACCCAAACCTTGCTCTTCTTACCTCCATGACATTTTATTCCTTTTAGAGCAAGCGTAGAATCAGGTAATGCATTATAAATGAGCTCCATTTCATTGAAGTTGAATATATTTCAGGGATCGTATTCACTCACAGTAGAAACTCCAAATTACGAAACTCAAAATTATGAAATTTTGATTTTCCGAAGCAAAATCTTTGGTCCCGACCAAAATGGATCCAAAAACATGTAACAGTGCACGATATTACGAAAGAACTAAGTTTTGAAACTACGAATCTCAGGTCTAGGTCCCGATATGAAATAATCACTTGTTTTTTATGAATGATGACGGGTCACAACAGTGTTTTTAGGCGCTCCTTGTCAGAATTAGGACACTGATCAGCATTGGCAAAGACATTATGCACTGCATGATACTTATATAAACAATAATCTCATTTCATTGCTGCAATATTAAGGACGAGTTTTAATGAAAGGCATAGTATTTCATAAAATATGACACTAATCGGACCAAAATGCATTTGGCATTGTCATCACGAGTCCAGAGTTATCCAGGTAATAGGTTAAAAACAAAAAAAAGCTACAGTTAGTGTCATACACATTCGGAATCAGGCATCTTTCGTTTTTTCCGAATAACATTCGGCCGAAAAAAAATCAGCCATCCATGAGCTATGAACCTGTGCCAAAATTTCACACCAATATTTGGACGAGCGCCTTCACCCCCACAGCCACTGCACCCTCTGCCGGAGGGTGCAAAATGTTCAGTACTTGTCTCACTGTTCTCCTTTGTTGTTTTTAAAGCCATTTGAATAGGAGAGCACCATTGGTTTCTTTTGTTTCAACCTTTACACTCTTCGACTCTCCCTTTTGGCCTTCCTCCCCTGTCACTGTGTTTCCCATTATCTAGTTGTCGCAACCACAACCCAAAAATGATCCATTTCATCTCCAAATAACTTATACCTTGGCAAGGCTGGTGACCTAACACCCCCTGCCACATGCCCAAGCAGCCGCTCTTTTGGATCTTATTTAAACTATCTAAATACACTCCTTTTAATTCATGTCTCCATTTCATCTCCAAATATCTTACACCTTTGCATGGCTGGAGACCTAACACCCCCTGCCACACGCCCAAGCTATCGTTGACCTGCGAAGTGCGTTCAATAGAGTTCCCCGAGAGCTACCTATTCCACTTTGCAGCACTCAAAAAGCTCTCAAGTACAGCGAGATATAATGGTTTTATTATTTACATACACTTTTTGCATAGGAAAAGTGAAGACAGACACGCTGTAGAATTATATTAGATGTACATATATTATGCCTGACATGAAGCATATGATCTTCTTCTAACGAAAATATAATGTATGCATAAATCAATATTACTGGTATAGTATTACATCACTCCCACCAGAGTTACAACTTCTTTGGCTAAGAAATGATAATAAAATACGCAATGAAGCTTCATAGGCTTAGTCCAAACTGCGCAAAAATTTTGCTACGACGCTTGATTGCCCATTCTCTGATGCATTGAAAAAAACAAAAAGTTAGTCGTTTACATGTAGATTTCCGTGGGTCATGGATGGAGGTTGATTCTTCCGATTTTTGGGATTTCTGCCGTGAGAAAATGGAACGATGGGGCGCAAGTCCCAAAAGTCGGAAGCATAAACCTCCGAGAAGTTATTTTTGTTCAACTTTATGCACCCTGTGTTCATGTATACAAATTTAAATTTACTTTCATGAATTACAACTTTATTAATCATGCAAGTACGTCGATAGAGTAAATCGTAATTTAAGGAAACAAAACAATAACTACATCGCAATGCTCTTGAATTATACTCATTCATGCGCACTTCGATATTACAAAGTGACGATTTTTCCGGTCCCATCGACTTCGTAGTTTCAAGTTTCTACTGTATCTTAGGTGTTGTCTTGTTGACAATGCAGAAACTGGAACCTTAAAACTGTGAGCAATTTCACTCATGGTGGTATCTCTTCTGTCACACTCATGGATCATTTTTCATTGAGTGAAATGACTCTCCTAGTTTTTTTTACCAATGGCATGTCCATATTGAACTGCCCAAGCACGGAAGATTCCAGGCGCATGTTGTAACACCAAGAAATCTAAAAATGTCAGCGTTGACGTATTCTTGGGCCACCTTATGTGTGACTTTGTGTTTGGACATCTCTACTCCAATGACTTTGTTTCATGAGACAATGTACTTTACAAATGTATATATTGTAAAAAAACTGAATATCAACCCACTAATCATGTTGCAAACTTAATGACCCATGGTTGAAATTACGTCAATATTTTTGTGTACTCGTCATAAATGTTAGCAGCATGGGATTCTGTGTAATAATCACTGAAATTCAGCTTTGAGTACATAATTTTATTGCATGAACACAGATCGTAGTGGTTTATATCATTCGAAGATGTGCGGCTAAGTATGCGGCGTGCCTGAATTTTTCTTTTGTTTTTATGAGGAGCAGTGTATACAATGCATACGACCGTAAGGAGCCGTCATTAGAGAAATGTTTTGAAGTTGTGCATCCATGGAATTGAATTTTACTTTCTGTATGGAAAATGACATGCAAATAACATAATTCACAAGGTAACTTCTGTCATTTGAGTAAACATTCCCAATTGTGAGGAATGGACAGTACATTCTCCTACGTACTGTAGCATTAATGTTGCTGTAGCTGACAAATTTACCTCGAAGCGCACAATTTCCTTACCACAATATTATAATGGTCAGCACAGCTGAGTGCAGCCATCAGAAGCCTTTAAATGTGTTTGGTTGAAACAAAACAACCTGTTGAAAATAACTTTGTTGTCACATTTTTCGAGATTAATGCAGTAACGAAGTTATGACTTCCATTGGTTCCATTAGAGCCTTACGTAATAGCGCAACTACAATTTTACGTAAGAACAAGGCTTAAACTTGAGTTAACACATGAATTCAGCCGGGCCTGCTCGATGTTTAATGCAAGAACAAGATTTACGTAATAATAAGATACATAACAACTAGATTCTCATGTACCACTTTAATCTTTTGCGGGAAAATCCGAGTTTGGATGCCATAACTACACACCTGCCCCTGCCCTCTGAAAATTCATAGGAATTTCCTAATGTGCAGAGAACCCCGACCCAGTCTATGTCATGTTCTCCTCCAATTTAGACTTCCATCTACTCCTGTTTGTCACAGCTGTTTACACCCTGTAGGGAATTGGCCCATGGCGTGCAATCCCCAGCTCCCACCATATATTAGACAGAGAAGGGCAGTGAAGGGGTGGTAAAATGGGGGTATAGATCCTCTGATGAGCCTTGCTCGTTGATGGAGCTGCCATGTAGCAGCAAGGAACGTGAGATATAGAAAAAAAGATGCCGATCAGTCGTGAGAGAGAGTGAAAAAAGAAATGCATGCTTCTCCCTCCTCAGATGCAATTCATGAACTTTCGAAAGAAAGCTATGAAAGTGCTACCAGCGAGGATAGCGACAACATTTTTCCGATGAAAGTTCCTCTGAATCAGAAGCAAGTGAGGAATCAGAAGACGAGGAATTGAAGTGCACACCATCCGATCCACTGTCATGGAGCTTGCACCGAACAATTCATATTCAATTTTGAAGGCACCAGTGGCATAACAATGCATAAGTAGGATATTTTAGAGATACAGTGGGAGCTGGCTAGCACTTTTTTGAAAGGGACACAAAAATGAACATGCAACCAAGGAAAACGAGCTATCCAGGAAAGTAAATATAGCAATGCAGGTAGCTGCAATCGGAGGAAAAGCAAAAACAACCACGATTACTCACAAAAGTTCTCTTACTTATGCCTTCATTCAATCTTTTCAAGCATTAAATTTACAAAATAAGCAAAAAATGCAAACCGAATGAAAATGACATTTCACAGTTTTCCCCGAGATATAATTATGTACATCAAAATGACATTACTTTTCCTAGATTCATTGGGAAAATAGACCCAATTCTACTAGCTTCATGTGTGGATTTCCCTCTACTTCCAGCATTTTCATTTTTTCTGCAGTAGTAATCTGCTTCACCATTCGCTAACTTTCCATTGTAAGTGTCCTCAGAATCACAACACATGCAATGACTGCCTGCTCAAGACATACACTCTCACTTATTTAGCCACTTATTGTTTCACCTCACATCACAAAATTGGAGAAATACATATTGAACAGCATTAATAATAAGCCAAGCATTGATATATAATACATTAACTCAGGAGTTTCAGATGCTTACATAACTTAAAATATATCAGAAAAGCACCTCTGGGTTGCTTATCGGCAAGTTATTGAACATACTCAAAAGGAAACCGGCAGTATTTAGAACGTACTGACCAAATAATTTTACCTATGTATCTGCCCTATTATACTGGGACTGTGAGAAATCAATGAACTATGGAGGAACATCCTAACCACATTTTACTGTACTTGAAAACTTTGTGGACGATGAACTGTGTGGCTTGATTTCCAAGCAGACAAACCTCCACGCAAAGCAGTTTCTAGACAGTAGTCCCTATCTAAAACTGTGCTCAAGGGTGCCTGAGTGGAGTGAGTCGAGTCTTGGCAAAATAAACATATTGATAGGTGTTTTTATTTTGATAGGAATTGTACAGAAGTCTATTACAGCTATTTTTCAAAACAGAAAAGCATGTTGTCTCCATACTTATGAAAAGTTTTTACAGAAAGGAGATTTCATCCGATGGTGAAATTTCTTCATTTTGTGGACAATGAAAAATTTAGTGAAGACTGTCCCAACAAAAGAAATCCTACCAGTCTTGGAGCACATGAAAGAGACATACCCTGCCCTCTGCGTCCCTGAAGCAGCAATAGTGGCGGAGGAGTCTCAATTCTTGTGGAAACAGTGCCTATTGCAGAAGCAATTCATTATGTGCAGTGGCGGAAAAATTAACGCAAAACTCATTGGCGTCTGAATGCGGCGTACATGGGAACTAATTGAAATCGCTTTTCCTTCGACAACTTGACAACATTGAGACAGCATATGGAAACCGGGAATATTCAAACTCTCTATGAATTGATATCGATTTTACGCGTCATGTATTTACATGACTATGATATAGTGATGATATGATATAGTGATATATGATATACATGACTTAATAGTATGACATAGTCATACTATTAAGGTTTATGTTCGCGAGATCGTCTGGGAGTTATAAACATGATGAGCTTGCTTTGACCCGCACCCAGTCGAGGTTCCGAATTTGTAGTTGATTATATAGAGATGCTTACCATATTTTTTTTTAGAGCTTTGGACCGTTTAACCAAATTTCTTGGTTGAAACTTAAGAAACAATACGATGAAAGCATTATTTGTTGGGACATAAAAATTTTTTATTCTCCAGATCAAATTCACTTACAATAAAAAGTATTTCCGCGTGCTGGGAATAGCTGTGGATGAACATCGTTTTTATAGACCTCAAACCACTTCCGAGAAATATGATGCATTACAATTAACATTTTGGCGTAATTTCCTGTGAATTTCAAGTTAAAGTATGGGAAATCTGGTTGACTTGAATGGTTTCCATGTGGAGAAAATTATTCTTTAAAAGTATTTCCAATACCTTAAAACCCTACGTAAGTTTCCGCCCTCGTGCACACAGGTCGTCTCAAACATTTGAATTTCTAAATTTCTCCAAACGTAATATTATTTAATTTCTGAAAACTACTTTTAAAAATCCAGAACATTTTATTTGGACCAGTTTTTAAAGGAAACATTAGAATTCCCTTTTTTCGTTTTGTAGTAAGAACCACTGGACGCCGATTCCTCTTCATCGATGAAGTAGCCTAGAGGGAGAGCGTTAGTCTGCGGCCAAGAATGCCTGGGGTTCAAATCCTGGTGTGGCCTCTTTTAGTGCCTTTATAATTAATCTACGCGATGTGACTTTATTGTGGCCAAAACTTCGCAGAAATCCGCAGAAGGCCCAGGGAATGGATATTGACCTCAACCACGAGTGTGTGATTTTACGCATATTCGGGCTTTGTAAAAGAATCAGAGCGGTCTCCTTGGTCGTCGAATGAGATGTTTACTTCCAATTCTCGGGTACTCGGCCCCACTTAATTTCTACGTCCTGCCTGTCATATGGTACTCATATCCATTCATTTGCCAATTTACCACTCAATGAAAAGCTATTCATGAAGGAGGGAACTGACCGGATCTCTGATTGTGTCAGTTACTCGATTTATTGAACTTACCTGATGCTACATTCACCTTTAAATGACTTTGAAATGATTTAGTAAAGAGGGCAATTATTTTTATTAGGAATTAGAGTTTGGTTCTATCTGCCGAACTTGTAAATACCTATTACTTATCTGAGTGAGAGACCAAACAAGTGTGGAATTTTCTTCAAAATATCTTTAAAATGGTTTTTGAAGCTTTCCCAGCATTGTTTTCTAGGTTTGCTATGAACAATATATTAGCTGTGTAGTTCAACAGTTGAACTTATAGGATGGAGGATAATACTTAGAGAATAAGGTAAATGAATGATTCACTTAAATACCTTTTGACATATTCGCAGTGAAAAATGTTTGGCTAAAATTACAAGGTTAAATTTTATGAGGAGCATTTTTATACCCACGCGTACGTAATACTCCGGACAAAAATGCATCGCGTATTTCCCCCTGTGAAAGTGATAAAATACTAAAAATAATCTTTTTCATGTAGTGACTAAGCAGTAATTAGATATTTTCCCTATGGTCATTTGTATACTCCTCATAAATCTGCAGAGTAGTCCATGGAGTACAAATTAGGAATGTGCACCATCAAAGATTATACGATTGCTACGTTCCTAAAGAATCTATTCCTCTTCAAATGTGTCGTAATATTATTGCTTCAATGGAAGTTAAAGTTGTGAGTGCCGTCACATGAAGATATTAAAAGACTTTTTACAGGGTCATAAATTTCATCTCTTATTAGTAATGTATTTTAACGGATGTTGAAAAGGGACACTATAATGGAAAAGGGTCAAATGTATGTGTAATTCTCTCAATTTGAGTTGTGTGTGCACATGATCACAGCAATTGATCATCAAGAAATATGCTGGTATTTACGTAAAGAATGTGGATGTTTATTAGCCTTATAATCAATCCATCCCCCTCCATTCTCGATTTCCTGACCAAGTCTTTGTGACATGGAGTTGTCCACATTTTGGTATCCTCTTACTGGCTTCATTTCCCATTCTTCCTCCATGATTTTCCTCATTGAATCTTAATTTGGGGTTGTTTCGTTTGAGGGGGTCGAAAAACGTTTGTTTCTCGCATTGTCCTCATAATAAATGCTGCGCTCCGTGCAGCCCGCTCCATCTATGTTACATGATTTGTTTTGAACCATCTCCTAAAATTTTGACATTTGTGAATTCGCAAGTATTCCTAGTTGCGGACGAAAAATGAATATTGATAAACATTTGAATAAACATAGTTCTTATTATAGCGGACATAAATTCAATGATTTTCGTTTGATAGTAGTGAGAAATAGGTTTTTTTACTTTTAAACACCAAATAAAAGTTCAGTGGGTGAAAGTCAAAGGCGCAACACCTCCTCGGGTAATTTTTCGACGGATGTTTTTGCCTTTTACAAACCTACTATCCGATTCCTCCACCTGGGAGAAAAATGAGGCATACTTAAAGGCTAATGAGATCTTTTTTTCCCCCAAGAATTTAGGGAGAGGCCGCTAAAACTTTGAACAATATCTCTGCTTGCGCTGTCCGCTCTGCTTGTTTGTCTATCGACGCTCGTCTCAATGAAGCAGTCATCAGTAAACCTTAGCCAAGTTCCAGGTGGTGATGGTCGGAGTGGTTTGGTGTTGTGAATAAGGCACAGGTTTTAAATTCTCGCTGCACCAGAAAGAAAAGGCTCGTCGCGCTTCGAAAAAATCTGAAGCACCCATCAAATATTTTAAAGGGCGTTAGATAAGTCAAATACCACTTCTTTCCTGTGAGTTAAACGACTGGCGTCCAAAACATTATCTATGGCAGAAAAGGTATCGCCTGCAACACAAGGGGAAAGTAAACTCTTATTAAAGGCATACTATTTCCCAAATCAATATAATGCGGGCTTCATACATTCCAATTTTGAATGGATTAGTATTGATGGAGCTTTGTATCGACACAGGGGAACCTCTAGGGATCCTCAAAAGTTCTCCAAGATTGCTCTTTACTTTCACTCAGACTTATGGTAGTTGGCCTCCAAACCCATGCATGAGGGGAACTAATGGCGTTTGATTGGAATGGTCTGGGCTGATGAGGTGAAATCCGAGAACTACTTCTTTCTCTTTGTATTCCCAGGAGAGTAGTAAGCTTTTTCCTATCCTTTAGTTATTTTAAACGTTCGTATACAATACCACCACTCATTTCAAAAGTAACTTAGTTCACAGTAACGCATACGGACGCAAATAAATTCTCTGCAAGGATACGGAATATCATCTTAAATTCACCTTGACATAAGAAAGTTCAGTAGTTGTTACTGGGTTGCAAACCTGAATCGCAATCATGGTTCTTCATGATAACATTGTTCGAGTACGCTCATGATTTCGAAAACGTGATCGTCATCAAGAAAAATCAGGTGCTACATAGAAGTGGAGTGCACTCCAAGGACCTTGAGTATTGCCCTACCAATGCGGCTTGCCTTTTGGATGACAATAATGACCATAAAAAGAAAAGAACCGTGACCTCACCCCTGGTCGAGACATTTTTGAGTTTTTCATTCAATTTCTGTTCCAGTAAATTGATTTTTATTCGGCAAATTTTATCTCTTTTGTTTTTAAAAAAATTCATATTATCAGCCAGTCATTGCAGCTACACATTACATTCATTCATATCGCCAATATGAGAAAATTTGTGTTCTGAAAAACTCATTTCTGTTCATTAAAAATCGAACACGGACCACTCTTTAGCAAGCCAAATACATCTGACAGCTACAACATTAACCGTTACCTATTAATTTATTTCATTAATGACATTTTACTCCAAACTGAAGTCTTTTAAAAGGCTTTTTTGTTAATTTTTAATGTGCGGCGAATTTATAGCTAAGCATATAAGATATTATGCAGTCAGACGTAATAGAGTTGTTTATCCATAACTGCACCTAATTTGGGTAAACTTTTCTGAATGTTTATTCGTATATCCTGCATTTACTAGACAAAGCTTAACAGAGGACAGCTTGTCACCAAGCTTCCTGTGATAAAATGAAAGAAATGTCGGGAAAATATGCTTTGATTATTCGGTATCGATGCGAGCACATTTATTTTTAGTTCTTGAATTATATATATTTACATATGTTTTCATAGTTTAATCCCATTCTGACGAATGAAAAACGGATTTATATAGGGTCAAGAATAAATATCCGATTAGAATTTAATAAATATCCGTTTAAGGAAGTTAGTCAATCTACAAATGGAAAATCATGAAAAATTTCATCATGTAGACTATACTTATTAAACATTTAGTGCGGATAAATCTCGATTTATATCATTTCGGTGAAAAAGACACAGTACGTGTCATTCAAAAAGATCCTCGGAAAGATGAAGATTTCAGCATATATACCGAATTGGGTGGGATAGTGAATATTTTTTATCATCAGTCTTTCTGTATAAATGATATCATTCGACGTAAGAACCATGCTGAAATAAACACAGTGATACACCGCAACTGAATGTGCGAATAATATGAGAAGAAAGCTCGAAAATGAGGCGATTGACGACTAAGTTTTACGCTCCAGCAAATGTGAGTTCCATTGCGGATTTCAAATAATTGCGGTAGATGATGTTTTCCTCAGTGTTGCCAGTCTTTCGAGTATGTACTGCTCCTAGAAGTTCCCAAAGATGCCGCATTCTGGCGCTCGAAAAATTTTGCGTTAATTTCTTCCGCCACTGTACTTCCAAGCGCAACTGGTTTTGGAAAAAATTCTTTGTTTTGTGTGAGTGAAAAACAGGCCATGTGGGGAATTATAAACTTTACACAGGGAAGGACAATGTGTTAAGTGAAAATTAACAAAAATTGAAACAATTACAAGCAGATTTGTGCAAGATTTATGATCACTCTGGCACAAAATTTGATCTCAGAGTATGCTCAACCTCAGGTAAGGAGAATGGTTCCTCCCCACACTCCTTCCCCAACTAGGCTGACTTAGACACACTGAAGACTCGATTCCACCCACTCAAAAAAAAAAAAAAAGCTTTCCCCTCAAAAAGATGTGCAGTGTACTTCAAAGCAGGGCAGTAGAAGGAAACAAGATTCTGCTTCCCTTATAGTGAGGTGGCTTTGTACCTGACTTCATGTTCTACAGATTTTCACACAATATCCGAATTTTAGAAAAAATTATTTCCTAATTCGTATGACAATATTTTAGGAAAACTCATTGCGTAAAATTGGAGGATAAAAACAAAATATCATATTAAATGTATTCCCTTTACTGTGACTAAAAAAAATTTATTGATGTTACAAAAAAATTTCCCCAAATAGAATTCACTATTTAGAGAACTCATTTGTTAGTCAAGTGGTTAATAGCCCATGCCCTGATTTTAGAGCATTTGTATGAACATCTATCCAGCCACTTAATTGCATCGTGTAAACATGCCTATACACTCATTGTGAGGAATATTACCATGCAGATATGCAAAATTAGCTCAATTTCTTTTAACCTTCTGAGACTCACATCATGACAGCTGATGCTCACTTACACGACAACAGCTCCTCGGAGTCGGATTCCTCAACCCCAAACAATAGCTAACCCAGATATGTTTCCTCTGCAGTGATTGGGTGCTTTCCACATATTTAAATCTTTTGATTTTCTGTTTCATTCACTTCAACTTATTCTATCAGATAACATTTTTTTCATAAAATGGTATTAACTTCATTTTAAGAAGCAAAAGAAAGTTGAACGTTGCGTATGCTCCAGAGCACGCTCCAAAAACAACTGCATGACCTGTGACGTCATTTTTGCTGTTTCCATACAGACCCAAATGTTTTCTCATGCTTACGGTGGAATCAAGCATGGTAAAATCCCTTTAGGATATTTTCCTATTATTTGATGAGCCTTTGCAATGAGATCTAAGGAATACAGTGTGTTTTGGGTCACAAGGTTAAAATATATCATTTAAGATTTTCCCGGTGTATTATATTTAAATATCTTTCTCGGGCTTCACACCGAGTAATGTTTTCTTAATCTGCCGACGTTTCGGAAAACGACTTGTTTTCCATTTTCAAGGCACGTGCTATTTCCGCCATGACCACTATAATAATAAGTGTTATAGTGGTCACGGCAGAAATAACACAGGCCTTGAAAATGGAAAACAAGTCGTTTTCTGAAACGTCGGTGGATTATGAAAACATTACCCGGTGCGGAGTCCAAGAAAGATATTTAAAATATATTGTTAAAAAGACCAAATAAGAAATTTATTCAGCTTCAAAACAACGAAAGAAGCTATGATTTTGAGCGGCACACAAGGATTTCGTCCATAGCAAAGCAAAATTCTACTGTTGTGAAGACCATTTTAATGTATGCACCAAGTTATGACAAACTTTGTGATAACGTATATATTAACAAATATTTTTAAGTAAATTTGGGCAAAAAAATTCAAATAGTTGCCGGAGGACTCAACAAATTTCATGCATGTGTCAAGACTGCCAAGGCTGTTTTCAAGAAGTTAGCAAGATTTCAGACTTTTAATAATTTCTAGTACTTAATTTTATGTAATACATCTAGATTTTTTCCCAATGCTGAAGATATGTTTTCTGCTTAAAACAATGCAAGAATTATAGGGATTGTGTATTATTTTTATAAAGGAAAAAATAATTTAATTATTATTATTGTAAAAAACTCAAAATTGTAAGTTTATTTTACATTATGACTAGAAAAATATAATTTAAATGAAACGAAACAGTATTTATTATTGAAAACAATTAGTTAACTCTCTAGTGGTACAATTTTTATGATGATCGATTCACATTTGCAAGAGTTATAAAATATTTTCTATGACTGTACACTCACGCTCTCATCAGCTGATGCACACATGCTTATGGAAGCATTCACCGTGAAGGCCTTTATTGCATTTAGTGCACACAGTTCGGGATCTTTTTCTTTGACCTTTTCCCTTTTTCCCTCTTATACTGCAAACACAACAGTCCTTCTCTTTTTTATTTGGCAATTTTATAAGTTTTTTGATATCACATATCACTGATGACGCTGGTTGCCTACCTCTGTTTTGCTTTTCTTGAAGCCAGTCTCTGCCAAGTTCCTCAATTATGCTAATAGTATAATGTTGCCTGGACAAAGGTCTTTTTTCAGATGTCAAATTTTCTTTATATATTATATAGGAATTCAGTACCACACGCGAAAAAATATTGAAGCACATCTTTTTCCAATATTTTACTGTACGTCTCTCGTCTAGATAGGTATAGAGCATCGTCTGATGTGTCAATTCCTCCCATATAATCGTTATAAGAATGAATAATGGAAGACTTTTCCATATCTTTTGCCCTATTTCGCTTTGTAGACGAACGTTTACTCTTTTCTGCTTTGCATTTTGTCGAAAGAAGAATAACAGGAAATCCCTGGGATTTTTTTCCCCGCACCGCAGCAGCAAAAATATGGCCACTACGATAGTACCGCTCTTCTCCTACATGGAATTTTTCTTTTAATTCTATCGGAATAAATTTCCTATTTCTGCGAATAGTCCCAGTTACATAAGTTCCTAATCTGCATAGGTATTCAGCTAGAGGTACTGATGTGAAAAAATTGTCCATAAAAATATGATAACCTTTGTTTATATAGTTACCCATCTTCAATAACTTTTCTACAACTGTGTAAGCCAAGCCAAACTTTTTTATTTGCTCCTTTTCTTCTGAGCTCTTAGCGCCTCTATAAACATAAAAAGATAACAAATAGTATGACACGGAATCGCATAACATCCAGAACTTTATACCCCAGCGATGATGACGCTTACTAGGAATATATTGCAGTAGTTGCGTATGGTTTTTGGTGCCAACCAAGCTTTCATCGACACTCAGATACTCACGGGAGGTATAGTGGTGCCTGAAAACTAAGTTAGCATGGTCAATGAGGGGCTGTATTTTGGCACAAGGATCATATCCTTCTTCCCCTGGACGAGGTAGATTTGTTATGTCAGCTAAATGAAAGAATTTCAAGATCAATTGGAATCGATTCCTAGGAAACATCTCGTGAAACCATCTGATGTATTACAATTTTTGAGTGAACCAATAGGATTCAATTGTTGGCCTTCGAATTAGACCCATATTCAAAGTGCATGCGATAAATGCATTTAGTTCGGCAACCGTTATTTTTTCCCAATTTTTTGCCCGAGAATTTGGAGTAAGACGTCCATTACCACTGAGAAAGTGTCGAGCGTATGCATTTGTTTTCCTAACAATTTCATCCAATAGAACTCGCGTAAAAAATAAATGAAAGTATTGGATTGGTTGTGCATCACTTGGAGGAGCATGCTTCGGTCCTGGTGTCTCTAGAAAATCAATGGGCATCTTTGGCGGGTTATCACCATTCACTCTCACTTTGACCCACTCGGCTTCACCTGGATCAGCTTTTCCATCCCCTTCTTGGTCGGACCCACATGAGTCATCTCCCTCAGAGGAAAAAGAGATCCGACGCCTCTTTGTCCCTGGCCTTGAGGTGTAAACGAAAGATTCTTCACTGCTAGAAGAAGAAATCTCTTCATCGGAGGTCTCTGATGGAATATCACTGCTATCATCATTAGCGACGAGCGCATCTCCAATATCCTTACATTTCAAATACTTGGACATTTGTCACAGGGGCAACCCTAAAATAATATTTTGTAAATTGCATCAAAATGCAAAATTATAAATCGCAAATTGCCGTATCTACTCGGCCAACACTAAACGACATGGAGAAAGATGAGCGCATAGTTCCGGAAAACTTATTTATGTCCTTGAATTTGTAAAACATAACTATTATTTCAATAAGACGCAGTTATGTAAGAATTGAACACCACAGGTTTTGCACCGATTCTTAGTAAAATTAGACGACAAGAAAGGTCCAGCAAATAAATAATACGGCAAAGTGCGATGAACGGCATAAAAGTCACTGATATACATGAACAAGGAAAATTCGTGAAACTATAATGAAGGCTATAAAAACACGGAAAGCTCGTATATTATAATAATGTAAAATTGTAAGATATATTATTCTTTAACAATTACTTACTCAATATAAGAATATTTGGCAATCTTGCTGGAAACTGGCACTGTAAAGTAAATACTAGGAGCCACAGAGAAAACAGTCCTCGCGAACTCAGACCAGCACGAGCTCTGACCAGCACGAAAAAGAGTATGATACTGGCCCGAGGGTAACAAAAAAGCTCAAGAGAGCTTATGAGGCAAGAATAATGTGAACAGTCAGCATACATAAGTCATAGTAATGGTTTCAGGGGTAACTTAGTGGAATGACTCCATGGTATTGAATGAAACACTTAGTAAGGTGCTTCGATGACATCGCTCAGCGACGAAACGAAACCGAAGTCGTGTTCACTCTAACCAACCCAGCTTATACACGGTGAAAACAACTTAGTAACTGAAATAAGGCACATGCCGATAAATGAGACGGGAGCCCTTGAATACGCTGCATACATAGTCCAGAGAGAGCTGTGACCAGCACAAAACCTGATACTGAGCAATACGATACTAGGTCGGGCATAACGAAAAAACACGGGAGAACTCATGAGGCAAAAAAAAGCAAACAGATAACATACATCGTAAGGATGAAGTGAAATCATCTTGGTAAGCAGCAGAGATAAAGCTCAAGCGGATAAATGACACTTGAGCCGTTAAATAGGCATCATTACACGAAGTAAAAAAATGTCAAAAAAGTTGGGCCAATAAATCGGCCCGTGGCAGTTTTCGCACATCCAACGAGGGCCGATATATCGGCCCGCTGGCAGTAAAAGGGTTAAGATCCGTATTCCTAAAAGTAAAATTTTGGAAAATACCCCATTAGTGGTAAGTGTGGATTGGAGGAAGGGAGGGGAATATCAGAATGAGGGAGGAGGAGATGTCTAATGGCTACACCATAACACTTGTTGATTCTAGTGCTATGTAGAGATGGGTAAATTACCGTAATACCGTATAATAATATAAGTCAGGAAATAAAGAAAGTTTCCCTCTGTAGAGATCTGTTTATGAATGGAGGTATATGCTTGAAAGCTGCATAAACCACTTCTGCTATAATATTGACAAACATAGAAATGCTGTATATAATCAGCACCCTCCCTGTGGTCCACTAATCTGCTCAAGATTGGTTCAGAACATTTAGCTGCAATAGTAAGGCATATATACCAAATATTTAATGTTGCTGACAAAGTAATTATTGTTTAATAACATCTTTGGTTACATTTCTACGGCTATTAACGCATCTATTGTAGATAGGTGGAAAGATTTTGCAGATAAGACATTCAATTCCCCATTGTTGAGCTACTTGAAAGCTTCCTCCACAAATGATTACAAGTAAGATTATAATTGTTTTGCTGGTTGCTATGCTAATATTCACGTGCACTTGTTAAGTAAGAACCAGAAAATACTGTCGAGGAAAACCTACCTATGATGAAGTAATCCGATACTGCAGACATTAAATAACTCAAATATGATTTCTCCACACACCCTCATTAATAAAAGTTTCACTTCAATAAACAAACAAACACTGACAGTATACTGCAAATACTTTCTATCGGTCTGAAACTATACTCTGGAGTAAAGTGAACCGGCATGAAATTCAATGGGTGTATATAGTTTCCTACCTGAAAGAATGAAGTGCCTTTTTGTACCAGGCATTATTTTGTGCTTCGTATTTTACAGGTTTTGTACTGTGTACGATTTAGTGTATGAGGAATTAAATTCAATAATATTGTACTTTTAAGTGCAATATAGTACTGGATCACATCCCTGCCTCCAAACCCATCCTAGATTATGCAGACATGCAAGCCTCTTTCCTTGGTAAAGATCCATCGAAAGTCTTGGCAAGAAATGGAATTTTGATCCTTTCTCCTGCTTACCCTAAAACCCCTTTAGTCTACATCCTTCCCTAATTCCACAATAGATGTCCCCTCAATCTACAGCTCCATTTCAAACTCAGTAGGTCTCAGTTTCATTTGCTATTTTCTTACCCAACGCCTAACTCCTCAGAATACCCAGAACTGATTGCCTGTTAAGGCTCTCTCACTTTATAGTCACCTGTAATGCCTTCTCCTTCAGTGACCTTTTCTGCCTCCAAACAAAGGTCGTCAGTAGTAGGAAAGTAGTCAGTCTATGTATCCAAATTTTTTCTGGCTCTTCTCGATCAGAACTTGTTACCCCAAACCCATTTAAAACTTCCTCTCTGGCTTCAGGTAGATGATCTTTTCCATCTATGGTTACATAACTTGGACTCCAAATACTTGTTCATATCCTCTCTCAAGGCATCCTCTCATCTGAAATATTTCTTTCACCCTAACAACTTTCCTATATATTTATATCTAGTAATCTTATCACAAAGAGGGTACCTCTTCATTTTAAACCAACTCACAAACAGCATTACCTTCAGCAATTCATTTCAGTAGTTGTCATCCTTCTCACTCCAACAGTCCACCCATTATAGATTATCAAGTTAGCAATAACCCAGAGACCCTTGACCTTTTCATGTCGAACCTACTCCAATCTGTTCTCTACGGAGGATATCTGTCAACCCTTCTGCATAAAAAACTCTCCATAAGTCTTACCATACTTACTTAAATGAGTTACGTGAGGGTTAGCATTCAACAGAGGAAAGGTTAAATTTGGGAATGACGGAGTTAATAAGGGGCAGGCTGAAAAATTTTGGGAAGTAGCTGATTGGCGAAAATTTCAGCCAGGTGCTTTGAGGGAAGAGATTTGGGTCACAAGAGGAAGGAGGTTTGAAATTGGTGAGCACTGCATGTGGGGAGTTTTTTATTGGAGAGGGGTTGAGAATTCAAAAAACAGGGGATGAGTTTACCTCTGACTTTCTCCTAACCTTCTACTTAGTCTCTTTTGATCCCTGACTGTGGTCAAGTCAACTACCCCTCTTTCCATTTCCCCTCCATCACTTCTCCCTTCCCCTCTCATCAACACTCTCTTCCCCTTCATTCACCTCTCACTGGAGAAGGCGTACGTAACCACCTCCTTCGTCCAACATAGGGTGAAAGTCTTTCTATCTGTTTTAGTATATTGTTGGACTACTGATGAAGTTCTTTACATGCATACATATCTATTTATGCATAGATAAAAAGAGCTAAGTGGCACTGAATAATTCAACTAGTGAAAATTCCAAAATAAAAATAGGCTGAAATTTGTCTGAATGATTGTTTTAGTGAAATATTTCATTGCTGTTTATAATTTGACAACCACAACAGATTACCACACTCTTGATATTAGATAATGGTGTAAAAAGCAAACTTTTATAAGTAGACCCAATATTATTTAAAAATCTCCTTCCTTTAAAAGAAATATTATTAAATTATTAACGATATGTATTAGCTCCCAGAAAAAGTAATAAAATAAACATTACAACATATCCAATGAGATAAAATTACTAACAAAATGTTATATGATTGATACTTGTAGCACTACTGAGATTGATCCCCTAAAATTAATTACAAATAGTTTAGTATAAAAAGAAATGAACAAAGATGAATGAATGACACTTCTGTAACAATTATAACGAACGCCCTAAAATAGCGATAAGCATAACATTAAAAAAGAAAGATAAGGATGCCCACATTCATTAACTTAGCCAAATCAGCAATGCCAGAAGCAACAACCCACCACATCCTCGACGGTTGATAGTGGCGAATCCTTCGGAGCCCGCCATTTGGGTTAGGCTAGGATATGATGGAAAACAAGGGCAAATTTTATGGGAAAGCTGCAAAAGGTCCTCACTTTGGGTCATATGATATAAGACAAATGTCTCAGAACAATTAATTCCACCTGCCAGGCCACTGTGAATCCTTGTCAGTAAGGGGCACATATACTACTCCCATCAGAGTTGTCCTGGTGACTGTTCCATTGGCATCCTTATCAATCTGCTCAAGCTGCTGGTTCCCTCCCTCAGGACCCACTGGTATTATCATTCGTCCACCAGGTTTCAACTGGTTCACTAGCTGCAGGGAAATGAAAGAATGGAACAATCAGAAGATTCACCAAATCGAATAATAATGAACAGCTATTTTCTGACTGTATTTGTTTATGTACAGTAGAGCTTCACGGTATTAATCTGTTCCATGGGGTCATTCATAATGTGAATTCCATCATAAAGTGACCCCATCGTGAAGCAGGGGTCCATTGTACTGCATACAAATTCTTAATCTGAAACACAAATTCTAAATACTTCTCTCTAATTTCAATGACTGAGATTTATTCAGTGAGTAAATTAGTAAGGAAAATGATTATGGCTGAAAAATACAAATAAAAAATAATTTTGAGGTTAAAACTAGACACAATTAGGAGTTACCGAGGTATTTTCATTGATACTGATCCCACATTAAGTTCACAAGCTAAGCCAAAAATAGCTGTAATCAAGAAAGCACAATGCAACAAGGATAAAATACAATCACCACCAGACCTACCACACCTATCATTGGCAGAGCATTAAAAATACATTAAATTATAACAGATATCAGACTGGGAACTTGAAATTTATAGGCCCTCGGGAAAAATAATCACCAAAACAACTCAGATCATTATGGATACAAAATATTCAGAAATTATAGCTAAAAAATATTAATTTCATACCAACAGACTTTTTTGCCTATCATACATACTGCTTTCTTCATAATTGACTCTCTATTCAACAAATCATTAATTATCCAAAATGATATAAAAATTAATGCTACATTACCTTAAATATAATATTAACACACACCAAGTGAAAATCATCTTTCTTCTCATTAAGTCTCCAAAACAATATGAATCTTCCCCTCATGAATCTTGACGTACATAAACTTGGTTAGAAGACTCATGATCTCCGATGATCACCCCTCTGCCAAGTTTACATTACAGGCTCACTTTGAGGAGGAGTAATTCTCAGAATATGCACTATAACAAGCCTTAAATTGACTGTCACATCAACATTTCTCCAAAATAAGAACAAAACACAATGAAACTAGACAACTTAGGATAACTTGCTGAACTAGAGAGAAGTCCTCGAAAGAGCTGATCTAGTAGTTAAAAAAAATATGCAATCAACTCCTTGGCACTGAAGTGCAACTGTGTACAAATAAGGAGAAGTAGAACCGCATATATTCCACAATCCTTGGTTTAAGAGTTAATAGAGATAAAATTTTCTGTAGAAAGGATATAATCTACGGAAAGTGTTTATGTTTTCCTGACTTGCCAATCAGCACCTAATTAATATCAGTTGAGGCAGATATATTCAGACAAGGAATAGCGGAAACATTATGATGATGATTCTCCTGATATCGGGTGATGACATGCTTCATCACAAATTCATAACTATAAGTGGTTTATGAAGCTATGTATCAGTCTCAGGGTTGCAACATCTGAAATTATGAAACTCCCTGAATTTTCCTGGGCTATGTTTCCATTTTGAACAAGGAGATATCCAGTCAATTGTAAGTAAATATTTCAATTAAGGAGGGAGAATTCGAGCACAACTTATTGATCGTAATTCACCATTTAAAGATAACTACAGTAGAACCTTGTTAGCACGTTTTTGAAGAGGACGCACAACAATGAATGTGCAAACCAGGAAAACATGCCAACTAGGAAATTAAATATAGCATTTCAGGCAGTTGAAATTGCAAGAGAAGTCAAAATAATCACATTACTCTCGACAGTTGTGATAATTAAGCCTTCCATAGGTCTTTGCACCCTTAACGTTAACAAAGTAAGCACTAATTTATGAAAGCAATACAAACTGAATGAAAATTAAATTTCATTTTCAATGAAAGCGATGGAAAGATGACTGTATTGTCATTCGATGTATTCATTGATAAGACAGTTAATTTGAGATGTTCTACTGCTTGCAGATTTTAATTACTCTAAGTTTACATTCACACTGAAAATTTGTCCACAGAGCTCTACTTTTTACTTCTTGTACCAAGCTCCAGTATTTCAGCGGCGAGCTTCGCATGGAGATTCAAAGTGTAGTCTGCTCCCACAACACTCGTCAAGCATCTATTTCATCTAACTCCTCGTGAATCTCAATAATTGACATGGACTGGCAGAAATTGAGATCATCATCACACTCACATTACTTGTTGAAATTCGCCTCACAAGCAATTTGACTCCATACGATTTCAAGCACCATACGAATAAATCCAGCTGCATTAAAGCAACTGGTGACATTTTCTTTGTTCATGGGATTTCAAGCGTATTTCATGAAGTGAATCACATGCATAATGTCTATTTTCGGCTCAGCTGTTTGTAAGGTGGTCAGCTTTCTTTGTATCAGCAATCTTTTATATTTTACTTGAAACAGGATGATGCCTAGGTCAAGGGGTTGAATGCACTCATTGCGTTGGCTGGGAAGAATTCAACCTGGAAGTTTCTTAGGTAACTTGTATCAATGGGATGAGCAGCACAGTGGTCGACAAAAAGTAAATTTTTTCTATTATTGCCTCCCAGCTACGCAACGAACCCACCCAGAAAGTTTCCATAAATTCATGAAGACATCCATGCCACATAATTAGCTGATTATTGACAGGGAAAGGTTCAACCGTTCTTAAAACATCTTGGGTGTTTTTCTATCACAAGCAGCATCAGCCAGTTAGTTCCACTCTCATAGCAGCAAGCTGAACTGTCAGCCTCTACTTACTTAATTTTTTCTCCACAGCATCTTTCACCCTTAAAAGCATATATTCAATCCGGTAATAAATTGAAAAAAACCTTGTAAACTCATCAGCTTTGTAAACACCATTGGGACTGTAAACTTAAAAGCAACTAATGCAAGCTTGTTTTCGTCCAGGTTTCTAAAACATCAAGGTTAACACTGGCCACCTCACCAAGCACACACCTATAAACGAATGAATGTCTCTTTTTGAAACCATCAATCCAACCCTTTAGTCCCTTCCCTCATCTGCTTCCCCTCATGAGCTAAAATTGGTTGAGCTCCCATTCATTTGGCTCTATTACGCGATCCACCATCTATTATATATAGCTATAGGCATCATCTATATATTGCTTATAATATTGGTAAAGCTCATCAATGTCCCCCAGCATCAGTCTTTCACTAATCATCCTCTCCTTCCCTTCCCCTTGCCCCCCCCCCACACCTCTCCCTCCCTTCAATCCTCAACCTATCATTATCTCCTAATATTTTGAAGAAAGCGGTTGCATCGAGCAGCAGAAATATGTAAAAATCCTGTTTTTCTTTTTTTTTATCTTTAGACTGTTGTAAATATTATCCATTGTTCATGTGCTATTTGTGATGAACTCTTGAAAAATGAGGTAGCACACCATTTTTGAATCTGCCATTCGATGACCAAAGCCCTTATGAGAAAAGGTGATGAAGAATAGTTAGGTATTGAAAAGAGCACATTTGCTACTAAAAATAAGATTCATACAGGGAGCGTGTGCAGGGATTATTTATGACCTTCAAGTCACTGCACTGAAGAAGCGGATGAGTAGTGGGTTCCAACCAAAACCCCAAGAGGCAACAATGCACAACTTTCATCACCCCTCTCACAAAGACAGATGGCTCACCACCAGCTTCAGCTAGTCAAAATACTCAGTAGTTTATTAACTTTTTAAAAATCGATTTTGCAATATGAGCTAACCATGGTAATTTCAAATACTCCTGTAAAGAGCTTTAAAACATTTCTTTCTTTCTCTTTCTTCCTTTCTTCCCAAATTCTTTCTTCCAGGACCATTTATAACCAAGAACAAACTGTTTCATAAGATTGAAAACAAGTTTTTTATGGTGAATCATTAAAAACTGAAGGGGTAAAAATACATAAAAATGTTTTTCCTACACATCATCAAAGATTTCATCATAATTACTCAAGAAGTTTCTTCATTATTAAATTTCAGAGAGAGCGTTCCATTAGAAAACACCAGAAAACGGCACATTTTACATTCACATTGCAATAAAAATTGGAAGTGCATTGTAAAAATGATCAGCAACCATGGTTGAGCGCAGAATAAAATAAGATAGTTTGAAGTGACTTGCATTCATGTAACATAAATGAAATCTTTGAAAATGACCAGCACATCATTTAACTTAATCATACACCTGTATATCATTATGCACTTTACATGTATGTATTCAAATTCATCTGCTCTGTACGATAATTTGTTGATGTTAAAATTGTTAAAAAATAACCTTACAGATACACGAAAAGAATTTTTTCTACAATTTGAAAAGAATGTGCTTTCTACAATTTTGAGGTAAATAGTCACTAAGATATCATTGCTCTCTCTATAGACATTGTTCCCTCAGCTCAGGTATCCTTCTATGTGGGATCTTCTCCATCTTAATAGGTGTGTAACAAACATCTCAAGACTTGTATGTACTCTATTCCCATTCACAGAGCCTCCTTCAGACAGTCATCTATCTCTTGAAAAATGTAAAAGAATACTACTCAATTTTTATAGATAGCAACATTTGAACCTGCAAATGAAAGAATACTTCAACGATAATGCTGCCCAGCCATGAACATAAAAGAAAAATCATTCACTGAAAGTTTATAAGCCGTCGTCATTCTATCATCCTAAGGATAGGCATGTCAAAAACCGAGTTATTATAATTCATCGCGATATATTTACTATGCAAATTTAGATGTATTTATGTAGGTTATGTAAAGTTTGTTAAGTAATGAGCAAGGGTCAATATAAAGCATATGCTCCTTTCAAGAACTTGAGCCATCACTATTAAAATCGTTCAGCAGAAAAAATTTCACTATGAATTTCATACACCACCATCAGCAGATACAGACTTCAGGAAGTATAATTCCTTGGGTATTCAACAGCCAGCATTTCCTGTGGGCCTATACATTGTACCCAGGCCACAAAAATTACTTCAACACCTTAAATTAACAGCTATTCTCATGGATACTTGTGTATTACTTTTTGTAGCCTAGATAATTATTTTAAATACACACAAAATGCTGTCTGAGTAAGATGTTTTAAAGTATGGCAAAATTTTGTCTCTAATCAGCACCAAAGAAATACCAAGAGAAAACACACGTATGTAAACTTCGTTTGTATTCCAAGTACAGGGGATTAATGGTACTCAAAGACAGATACACATTCAGCAGGATAATTAATTAAAAACATATTTTCATGCACCAGACTCGCTGCAATCATAGTGAAGGTTTCAGCTGTTTGTGAGGAATGTGAACATTGCTCGTCACTGGCCACCTGAATTGTAAATTACTGTACTGAAAGGGCAGGATAAATAATGTTTCAGAACCAGAGCCTTCCCCCCCATTTACAAAATAGTTTTCTCTTGGTAGGCAATAATTTTTCATTCTAATTAAATGATTTTTCAGGAATAGAGTTTTTCAAAAACAGCACCCCTGGAATCAGAAAAGCAGCCACAGACCATAGTTTGGTTTGAGGTGCCATGAAGTAAAACAAGACTGGCTAAAATATCTTCAAAAGCAATATAAGCTAACATACCTCCTGAGGAAGAGTTGGTGCTGCAGCTCCCACATGAATTGCATCATATGGTGCTTCTTCCAAATAACCTTGTCTACCATCCCCCTCTGGAAGAAGTAATTACAATAATTTTTGTGTGGAAAAAAAGATTGACTGTACAATAGTCAAATACATTTATATTTAATTATCAGTGCACAGTATTTTTTCTCACCAACAAGGGTAACTCTTCCATTAGTCAATAGTTCAGGCTTATCTTTTCTCACATTCTCTCGAGAAAATTCAACAAGTTCAGCAATATGATCAATTCCAATGGCCTTCCCAGAGGAGCCAACCTGAAAAAATTATAATCCTTCCAATAATGTAGCTCTAATAAAGTAGTTTAAATATCTCCAGAATATATATTATACTTTTATCTAAATGAATATGTACAAAAATCTACTACCGTGATTTCAAAGTTCAAAACAAATCATTTACATTCGGTTTCAAAAAAAGATGAGTGCATACATTTTAGTTAACCTCTTTAAAGAATTCAGGAAGGGTAAAGAGTAAAAACATAAAAAACTTTACCATCAATGCCATGCACACTGTGAGATAACCACTTCCAGATCCAACGTCCAAAGCTTTGTTTCCCTCTGCAAGATGGTCCTTTAACAACTCTAGGGCATGAGCATGCTAGACAGGAGGAGTAAAATTTAGAATAATAAGAGTAACTGGATAAAGATAAGAGTTACATATACCTACATGGTGAACATACGCAGAAGCAGGATTACAATTATTCTATCAATATAGTATGTTCTTGGTAGGTTTGACTGATTTCTGCCATACATTTGGAAATTATTTAAAAAACCTTTTATGCCTTTCTGCCAATAACTTCAGTGACATGGAAAATCTATATAATGCTAAGAATACGAAGCTTCATATTCGAGTGTATATTTCAAATTACATAAAAAACCAAATTCTCAATATGGAACAATGAATTTGGCCTTCCAGACTTACTTCATTTATGACCAGAAATTACAATTCCGTTGACGAAAATTCAATTACAACACTTAAACAGTGCATTGAAGTAGTAGCCATCACTTCTCGCTATTACTGTGAGGTACTGACAAAAGGTTGTTGTGCAATCTGTTATGTTCTTTTATTATATTACGTTCTTTTGTTTTTTAATGTATCAAGCACCCAAGAGAGGGTGGTCATTCCATATAAGCTTACGTGACCTCAGAGCATGTGACAGGGCTGTATCGCTAAGTCTGTGATGTATTTTTTGTATCAAGTTGATTAGCAATAAAACATGGTGGCAGCGGTGAAACAGACATCGAAATTGATCCGAGTGCTCACAATACGATAATTAGTGCTCTTGGCACTTGAGGAAATATGGCTTCGCAGGTTGTAATGCTAGCCACGTTGAGCACTGTCGGTGATATGGCGGTCAATTGGAAAAAGTTTCGGCGGCAATTTGTAACGTTTGTTGATGCTTACTATGATAAGGCGACAGAAGCCAGAAAGGTGGCCATATTACTGCATTAGGCTGGAGAAGAGGCTCAAGAGGTGTATGAGTCTTTTCAGCTGGCTGCTGGAGACGATAAGAAGCTGGAAATCGTGCTACAGAAATTTGACGAACACTATGTTCCGACCACCAATGTGACATACCAGAGGTATTTATTTTTCAACAGGCGCCAAGACATGGGCGAATCGTTTGAGCATTTGATGTCGACACTAAAAAATGAGCTTACAGTGTGAATTTGGAACACTAACAGATAGCCTAGTGAAAGACTTATTTATTAGTGGGATACAGGACAAAAGATTCCAAGAAAAGTCGTTGAGCATTCCTAATATTGATGCTAAGGGTGCCTTGGCTTTGTGTAGATCGCTTGTAGTAGTATCTCAACAGGTTCATAATATTAAGAGTGAAAGGAACATGAATACAGAAATGTTAATTAAGGAAGAACCTAATGTTGATCAACTCAATCGAAGCTGGGTAGGTGGAACTCGACAAAAAACACAGCAGAAGCAGCCGGCAAAGGAACTACAGGATAATCAGAAGGGTGATAAGAATAAATGCAAGTTTTGTGGGTATGTGCATGGGTATGGCCGTTGTCCGGCATACGGCAAACAGTGCGCTCGGTGTAAGAAAAATAATCATTTTGCTAGAATGTGTATGTCCGCAGGCAGAAAGCCGCAAGTAAACTCTACCAATGGACTCCTAGACATCCCGGAAAGTGATAGCGATCAAGAGATAAGCGAGCTTTCAGTTGTAGTCTCTTCAGTGAAGCAGCAAATGCACGAAGGTGGTGATTTGTACAATGCTAGTCTGGAAGTGAACGGGCAAGTGTTTCAGGTTAAGGTGGACACTGGTGCACAGTGTAATGTGCTTAGTTTTTGTCAGTACACGGCTTTGGGATTGAATTGTATTATTAAAAACATGTAAAGTGGTAATCACTTCATTTACAAATGGCAAACTTCCAGTTGTAGGTAAATGTGTTTTGCATTGCCGGTTCCAAGGGGTTTTTTTATCCAATAGAATTTTATGTGGTGTCTCATAAGTGTGCCAATATTCTCGGGTTAAAATCCTCAGAGGCTTTAGGATTGATTTCAAGGATCGAAACATTATCAGTAAATCCTGAAGGTGTAATTTCGGCTAAGTATCAGGACTTGTTCAATGGCCGAGTGGGCTGTCTCCCACAACAGGTGAAAATTGTAATTGACCCTGAGGTGAAACCTGTTGTTTCCCCAGCACGGAAGATACCCTATTAATTAGTGCCCAAAGTTAAAAATGTGCTCGATCGCATGGAGAGAGCAGATATTATAAAACCAATTGTTGAACCCACAGACTGGGTCAGTCAAATGGTGGTAATTAAAAAGAAAAATGGGTTGTTAAGGATATATCTGGATCCTAGACCACTGAATAAGGCAATCAAGAGGGCCCATTTTCCATTTCCTACGATTGAGGAGGTAGCAACGAGGCTGGCTGGGGCAAAATATTTTTGTAAATTGGATGCTCAGTCTGGGTTCTGGATGCTTCCACTAAACGAGGAAAGCTCTAAATTGTGTACATTTCAAACCATCTGGGGAAGGTATTCCTTCCAAAGACTTCCATTCAGTCTCAATTGTGCACCTGAAATTTTTCACAGGATCATTTGTCAAACTTTTGATAAGATCGATCATGTTGTCTCTTTCCAGGATGATATTTTGATATGGGGAGATACTAAAGAGGAAGTTTTGCAGGTTTTAATTAAGGTGCTGGAGGCAGCAAAGGCTAATGACATTAAATTCAATCCAACCAAGTGTGTTTTCTTGGCTGAAAAAATTAATTTCTTAGGCCACACTTTTGATTCTCAGGGAATGTCAATTGATAAAGAAAAAGTAAAGGCAATCAATGCCTTGAAACCTCCCACAGATAAAAAGTCATTGCAAAGAATTCTAGGTATGTTGAATTATGTGTCCAAATTTATACCAAATTTTTCAGTGAGGAGTGCTCCGCTGAGGGAATTGTTAAGAAATGAAATTCATTTTGTTTGGAGTGAGCACCAGGATAAAGCATTTGGTGATTTGAAGGCTGCATTAACCTGGGCACCAGTATTGGGTTTTTATGATCCTAACTTAGACCTAATGTTGAGTGTTGATGCAAGTTCAATAGGGATTGGAGCAACATTGCTTCAGGAGGGTCGGCCTATAGCTTATGCTTCTCGTGCTTTGACAGACACTCAAAGTAGATATTCCCAGATTGAGAAGGAATTATGTCAGGGTGGAAACTGATCATAAACCATTAATAGGATTATTCAACAAACCACTTCACAAAATTCCATCAAGGCTACAAAGAATGATGCTAAAGCTGCAGCCATACCATCTCAATGTAGTGCATACTCCAGGCAAATACTTGTTCATTGCTGATACTTTGTCAAGGGATTTTTGTGCTGAAAGTTGTGATGTTGATACACAATTTGATGATGATGTGGAAATGCAGGTAGCACTGCTGTTGGAAAATTTGCCAGTGACAAAGGAGAATTGGGAGCTGATTTCAAAACATGCTCACAATGATACTGTTTATTGCAAATTCAAGAATTACATTTCTAATGGGTGGCCTCAGTACTTTAAAGATGTTGACTCTGATTGTAAGGCCTATTTTGAATTTAAGGATGAACTTGTATTGGTAAAAGGAATGGTATTCAGGGGTGATAGAATTTTAATTCCTTGTTCTTTGAAATATGATATGCTAAAAAAATTACATACGGGTCACCCTGGTATTAACAGAATGATGAGTCATGCTGAAATGTCCATGTTCTGGTTGGGATGTGGGCAAGACATTAGGAAATTTGTCAAGTTTTGTCCAACATGCCATAAATTTCAGGATAACAAAACAAAAAATGTCTTTAAGTACAAAAAACTACCCCAATTGCCTTGGTCAGAAGTAGGATGTGATATGTTTGAACTACATCAAAAATATTATTTGGTAGTGGTTGATGCGCTGTCTAACTTTGTTGAAGTAACTACATTGGATAGTTTAAGGACTGTTACTGTCGTGGAGAAAATAAAATCGATCTTTGCCCGGCACGGAATTCCAATAGTTGTGTATACAGATGGAGCATTATTTTTTGACTCTGAAATGTTCAAAAATTTTGCTAAAGAGTGGGAATTTCTTCATATTCTCTCAAGCCCTCACTATCCAAAGTCAAACGGTTTAGCTGAGAGTGGAGTGAAGTCTATTAAAAAGATTTTTAAGAAGGCATTGGATTCAAATGAAGACCCCTACTTGGCACTTTTAACTTTCAGAAACACTCCTAGAGGCAAAGTTCACTCCCCTGCATCAAATCTAATGAGCAGAAATTCGCATACGAATATACCTTGTAGTTCCAAAACTTTGATTCCAAAAATTACATATGATAAAGATCGTCCTATCCTCCAGGAGAATAAGAATAAATCAAAGGAGTATTATGATCGGTCTGCAAAATCCCATGTCAAGTACAGGGTGGGTCAGAAAGTCATGTTTCAAAAGAAACCAAACTCCATTTGGGTCCCTGGAACTATTTCGGAAATGGGTCAAACTCCCAGATCCTATGTGGTTGAGGGTGAGCAAGGAAGGGGAGCGTACAAAAGAAATGAGGTGAATGTGTCAGCAAGGGGAGAGCCAGTCACTCATCAAACGTGTAATCCTGTAGCTAGTACTAGGTCGGGCAGACAAGTCAAAAGGCCAAGTAAGTTTAAAGACTTTGTCTGCTGATTACTGTATATGATAATCTAGTTTTCTGTGTAAAAAGGGGAAGATGTTGTGTAATCTGTTATGTTCTTTTATTATATTATGTTCTTTTGTTTTTTAATGTATCAAGCACCCAAGAGCCATTCCATATAACTCACGTGACCTCAGAGCATGTGACAGGGCTGTATCGCTAAGTCTGTGATGTATTTTTTGTATCAAGTGGATTAGCAATAAAACAACTGTGAGAATGAGAGATTACATCTTCCTACATTAAACCAAGATTTACCTTATGTTCCTCATAAATTTCCAGGATTTAGGCTTAAAATGGCATTCTTCCGTCGCTCTCTGCACCCAATAAAATATCTACCATTCAATGTGAACGACAGGTGTAAAAGTCATGATAAAAGCAATGAATTACTTCAGATGCACTCATGTGCATTCTTTCGCGACTGTTTTTTACTTGCTCTCCCCGTTTCAGTAACCACTTTACTTGAAAGTACGACATATATACGCTGCTTCCTGATATGTTGATTAGGTGACATGACATCTTATGCGGTTTATTTCCGTCCCGATACCATCTTAACAAGGGCAACGGCTATACAGATTTGATGAAACCAGGCCATGTCATTAAACACGGAAGAAGGATTGATGGATCATTAATAGCACCGATTACCATCACCTACCACACGGTAGGCAGGTGATCCCTTTCTTCTGCTTTGAACAATAATAGAACGATGACATTCCACCTATTTACTTCGAGCAAGGAAAAGGCGAAGTAAAATGACGTGCAATGCACTTGACCGTAAGTTGTTAGTGGATTAATTTCAACGAAGCAACCTCAAATCATGTAAGAATCTTAGAACGAACACATCGGGTAAAACGACATCGATCGAAACGGCCGTCCTTCCTAAGCAGACTATTCCATTCGGTAAGCCCAAGACCGACAACTATCTATAGTAAGAACAATGTAGTGAATCATACATTAAAATAAAAGCAATAACCTGAAATATTTAAATTTACACATTTACCTACCATATGGGGTGCACTGATAGTCACCCCAAAACCGATGCTTTGAGGGGCATCCATGTACGGATTATTTTTCGAATATTTTCCCCGGTCAACCTGAAGCATTGCATCTTCCACATTTTTACTCCTAATAATACCATTCACTGCAAAAGATAGTTCAGAAATAAATCACACTTCATACCAAACAAATCATAGCATGAATAAGCACGATTTCTACCTACGTTTCAGGTTCTTCACCAAGTCAGCATTGTCTTTACCGTGAGATCTCCAAGCCATTATACCTCTCTGTTGAATAGTGAGGACTAATAAGCAACCTATGACATAAGAGGTCACAATTGGCATCAAAACATAAGTACCTATGCTATTACTTGCAAACCTGAAATGCATAAAATAGCAACCGGTACTACACGGAATAAAATAAGGAACGAGTAATGGGTAGCATTAATATAAATCTTCCGTAAAATAGTGCACTGAGGACGTATGTATAACAAATAAGATCACTACACAACAACAACAAACCATATAATTTTCGGGCCGTGTTCATTTCTAATGGTCGGCTCGATGAGGCTTAATATGGATAAAAATTACAAAAACAAAACAACTCAACAAATGCGACACAACGCGCGTACCAGCCGCATGAAAGTTCCTCGTACGGATAGTGCAGAGATAGTCATGAGTATAACCAAGAACACTGTATATGCAGTACATTGTGTAAAACTGCGTATACATTGTTCTTGAGTACAATATTCATGCTATTATTCTTCTGTATACAAACCATGCGAACCGATAGACGAGAATAATTAAGATTTGCCTCTGAAGTCAGCTGCCACCATCTACAGTTAGTGCTGGGGAAATATACCACTTGATCCTAAATATTATGGGTGTCAGCTGGCATCCTTAATTAAGGTTTTCTCCCTAGATTCATTTTGTAGAGTACCAACGTTATGAGAGTATATTTCGCTCGTTGCCTATGCACATAACTGCTAAATTTTCTCCATTAACTCCTGTTATGAAGCACGACGATTTTGTGTCCTATGCGAGATTTTTAACCCCATTAATTTCCGGGTTCTTTTTCAAGCACATTTGCATTTTCGGTTGCGGGCGCAGTGCCAACTCGAGCCCAGAGACTTTCGTCTAACATTATCCCAGAGGGAGGGGGAATTTTAGCACGCCTAATACCGGATGGTAAGATTTGTGCTACTCAGTAAATATTTGGTTGAAAACTGCCTTTTAAAGGGGGGGGGGGGATTATTTTACGATGGTCATGGATGGAGCAAATTTACCGTCGGATGGTTGTTGCTGCGAAAAACATGATAACGTATTCCTGTATTTTAAATATAAAAATAATTCGAAGAACTTGATTTTCTTCTCAAATCCTCATTTTCGAGTTAGGTCAGTACTTTTCTCATTGAAATAAATGGGGTATTATGCACTTCACTCAATAATTTTTTTCGTTCTCAATAATTCGTTCAAAAACGGCCATATCTATTATGGAGGGAAATATTTCAAGATGGGAATGGAAAGCGCAAATGTGTCCTACTTTAATATCTGGCTATAGTTTTAGACTGGTATGGTCGACTATTACGTGGATATTTCGATGAGGGGTCGCCAGGGAAAAATTGTTTCTTCCCTCTAGAAATTAGTGGTTTAAACAATGACTTTTAATATCCATTAACTCCCATAAGCAAAGACTCCATACCACCAGCAGTGGTTGTATATACATTCTTAACAAATGTGCGTACATTCAATGAGGTCGGACATTTGAGTATATCGCTTCAACTTATATAAGACTACATACTTTTAAATTTTGCATGTTTACTACCAACATACCAGCTATTAGGCAGTTTATGTACAACAATTTCATAGGGCTGCTTAAAACGTGCTGTGAGATGATGATGAAGAGCCAAGTTGCGATACTCTGGCAACAAGCCAACTCTTCTATTTAATAAGCCAAACTTGTGGAAATAGCAACTTAAGGATAATATTTTGAATTTAACCCATCAATAATTGTAGAAAACCCAGCTATGGTAAGGGTCAAAACACAAGGGATGATGGCGCAACCATTGATGTTAACATTTAATGATGAACAGACTCAGAGAAACTGCACAGTTGTCTGCCTTCCCAAATGTGTGAACAACCATGATATACCTACTCTGTTAAGCTCCCCTAAAATTCAGGCAAAACCTCAGCTTTTGAATAACTTTTTAAACAATGACAACTTACTGTTTTAAAAGCCAAACTTTGACCAAGGAGAGAATTTCTAGTGGCAAGTTGCACGGGTTTTTCCATCACGCAAAATCATGGACCATGAAGATATGCCTTGGAATCAGCATCTGTGATGGGGACTACAGATTGTGCAGAGACTGCAAACGCCAAGACTTTAGACTGTCTCACAAGCAAGGCTCTTGATTAATGGAGAATCCGGGACAGTTGTACAGTATGATTAATTAATACCGGGACAGTATGATTAATTTTTAATCCATTAATGCAACCAGATGAGGGAGTCCATTTTTCTTATATGAAGGTGTTCACTTTGTCATTTGTCCTCTGTAATTATTGCCACCAAAGGGAGACAGACATCAACCTACGCCAGTAGCCATCAGCAAAAAGGGAGTTGCTTCATTTCCGAGTTGTTGGGTAGAATTCTACCTTAAGGGCCTTATTCTGAATCTGGGTCGCTATATGACCCATAAGTACATCAAGATACACCACTATCCTTTATTTAAACTCCTTGAGGATGTACTTAGGTTAACTCTTTCATGTGGGGTTGGTCTCAGCAACTTTTCTTTCTATGTGAAAGAGTTGAGAATAATGCCATGAATAACCCTGCATATATCTTCATCCTCTTCTTTTTCATTGGGTTGCTCTAGTATAGCACATATTGGCCAAGAGCATAATCCATCACTAGTCACCTACTTCCAGTTCACAAAAGGCTTTATGAGTGGAAGTGTACTGCCCATTTCATAATGTGTGGCATAGGTACCTTGAATATAATATTTTGTAAAATTTTACTACTCTAATACACAAGTAGATACTTTTTAGTTTTCCAAGTTGTCTAGTTGAGTTTTAATGCTCATTGTATGAAGATCTCCACTTCCAGTTGCCAACTAAGTACTCTTCTATCTCCCATTAAAAATGACTTGCCATTTTGATAAGGTGCTCTCTAAGAGCACTTCATTCAGGCTAATGAACATTGCCTTCATGTGCAGAGGAGTTAGTTGTCAAGAAGAGAGTAATCGAATTTCCAATACCAAAACTAAGGCAATTGTCTTTTGACCTACTTACACTCATTAAGAACACTTCATGAACTAAGTACGTCTGACATTATATCAGCGTGGGTTTTCCAGTATGGGGTGTCCCGATGGGGTTTAAGAACAATTCATAAACTGTCTGATTCTGGCCACCATCTCTCACATAAATTATCAGCTTTTAACTCCATTATATTCAGAGCTTTATCAATCCTTATGTCATGTAATAACTTAAAAATAGAATTAAATAGGATAAAACGTATGGCCAAAATTAATGGCTACAATAGTAACTTTGTTGATAAAATTGTGCAACAACAACGAGTGAAGATGGCCCTCCGCTTAGTAACTAATTTGTCTCTACCCCAGCATGACAAAGGAAAAAGATGGTGTAAAATTTCTTTCCTTGGAAAATTGTCTAATCAAATAGCAAACTGTATACCTAGAGATAAATTCAATGTCTCATTTTACAATCCTAATCGCTTAGATAAATTTCTGTTTAACTCTAAATAGATGTGTTAGGTATATGTGGTGTATATTTGCTAGTGTAATAGTCTTAACTGCTCTACTGTTTACATTGGTACAAGTGGACATGCTATCTGGACCAGAGTTAAAGAACACTGACATTGTTTACTTAACGGAAATATTTGCTCCCATTATGCCAATTGAGGAAGACCACCGAAGTGACTTCATCCCGGAAGTCCTTCACATATAACGTAAGGGGCACAAATTGGATTATTTAGAAAATCTGGAAATAATTTTGCATTCGAAAAATCAAAATTTTGTGTGTGCTATATGAAATGTTCCCTTCCCACTCCTTTCCTGGCCTTACCTTTCCTTACCTCCCTCCCATGACATAAATCCTTAAACAATACTCAAACCTTTCTCCCCCCCCCCACCACCTAATTCAGACCAGTCATCCACTCTCCGCCTAATTAGCTGCTTTCCCATCCTCTACTTCCCCTCCCCTACTTCTCCCCTACACCCTGACAACGTACATAAGTGGCTCATGGTGTAATATTGTCACCTTGATAATGACTTAACTTGAGTCGAAATCTAGATCTGAATAATAAAAACCATTGTGGAATATTACAAAGTGAATTTATTTACAAATCATCGCAATGTTGTTCCACCAAGTGAAGCCTGAGAATTTATTATAGAAAGGAGTCAATTATTTTCTCATCATGCATGACAAGCATTTGGGTTTGTTTTACCTCCTTGTTACCTTATTTTTATCAGAGGGTACTATGGTTGTCATTTCATCAGCAAAAAGCAGTCTTTTTAACTACATATTGACAGTCATGCATCAGAAAATTATTCAGATATAACTCTGATGCATCCATTTACAGGTAGGTTAATATCATGAGGAGCAGGGAAAGAGGCAATGTTTGAGTTGGCAGAGAATGGAGAAAAATTTCCCCAGGGATTTGTAGGGGTGCAAAGAGGATGATAATTTATGAGGGAAAAGAGAAGTGGCGCAGAGTGAGGACAGAAGAAGAGAAAGTATCTGGGGAGGAAAAAGGAAAGGCTGTAGGGAAAGCACTTCTTAAAAGAGCTGCTTACGGACTAGACACATTGTCATTACTGCCCTCCTGATTTTGGGAGTCTTTTATCTACAGGAGATTACTGGATGGGTGGGGGACAGTGAAAGCATCTGAGGTTACTGTAGTTGCATGGACTATTATGCTTCATTAACTTTAGCAAGGCAACAATATCTTCCCTCATGAATTGCCTCAAAATTAAAAAAGCACTCCCCTAAAACACCACTGATGTGATTCTGTTAGGAATTTGAAACACACGATAAAAGCAATGGGAGATCACCCCAATTTTTCCCCTGAATAACATAGAATGAAGTATAGATAGCAGAATCATGATGGATTTCACACTCAATTTACAAGGGCAGTGCAGTCATAACAGGCAGTAGGAGAGGCAAGGACTCTGTTGGGTCATCAACCCTACAATTCTCTTGCAGAACAGCTGATGAGAATTATCAGTCATAAATTGATGGCAGCAGTTAGAATTAAATAATTAGAGCAAAAAAAATATAAAAACATGGAATTAAAACAGTAATAAGGAAGGTTAGGGCTTACCAAGATGGAAGGAGACTGATGGTTTTGGAGTAATTACTTAATAGAGAATGGAACAGAGCCTACTATTGCATTCAACTCTAAACTGTAACAGGTACACAATATATTTCTTATAATTCTAGTCCTCACAGCAAAAAGGGACAGAGGAAAGGATGTGTGTAGCATATGCCATGCATCTGAATACTGCCATTAGATTTTCAGGGCTACGAGTGAATGTTCACCTGCAGCCTGTAGTGTCTGTCTGATTTTGGACCACTGTACATCCATTAAGTCTCTTATTTATCCTGGGCCATGAGTCGACAATTTTGGGGTAACTATACTCTTTTGCCATCAGGTTAGGCTGTCCCTGAAAGATTTGAAGTCTTAAAAATGGCAATCTTTTCATCTTCACCAGTAGTCAATCCTAAAATAGTGTCAGTGTTAGGTGTTAATAGTCTCAGGATGTTCTCCTATTTTCATGTTTCTTTCTGCTTACTGCCAGTATTATTTCAGTTTCACTTTTCCTTTTTTTGGCATGACACCCACTACCTTACTGAGTACATAACCCAGTATTCATTACTCCAACTTTCCACTTAGTCGAAGTGATCTAATGACCCAATTCTACAACTGATCTCTCCTATTATAACAGAAACAACTAACACTTTTCTAACTAACAACAACAACTTTCCCATGGAAAAGTGTAATAGCTGTTTCTGTAATAAAATGACGAACTTCCATGATATCTCACTGGAATGTGTTGAAATGGCCTCTCCTAGATTGAAGTTTTCCTTTCACTAGTCTCCACCCACAGATCCGATTGGGCGGCCAATAATAACTCATGGATATTTTACTAGGCAGAAAGTAACATGTCTGAGAAGGAGAGCCTGCATCTTCAACAGATAATAATGAGCTTGTTTCCTGAGCATCCTCTCCAACAGGGCTGTGGCAACCTTTCCATGAACTTAATCTTGCCTCAGGTACAGCAGTTTGGACCAGACTGATCTTGATCTGCACTGTTAGCGCCTTTTGGTGTAACTGTTTTCTTCCTCAGAATCAGCTTCATCACATTATTCATAATAACAGTCACAGCTTCAGACTAGAGCGAAGTTCACGCGATCATCTGAGGTACTACAATGTGGACGGCAACCGCAAATCACCACATTTGTCACCCTAGAAGATGCGGCCTTGCATTCTGTAGAGACATGATGGCATTCCACCCATAAAATAGTCCCACAATCCGATCTCTGGGTGGGGTCTCCTAGAATGGGTACATCAGTCTGAAATGACTAATGCAAGTTGGATATAATAGATCGTAAATGAAATTTCTAAGGAAAGGTGTGAGATTTAAGCCATACATGTATCACTCATTGTCTGAGATCTTTCCTCCCTTATGATTTCTAGAGTAAAAAATATATTGTTAAATGTATGATTTACACATCATAGAAACAACAGGAAGACTACCTCCTTATGTTCTCTAAAAAATGTACAGTAACATTGACGTGGGAAAGTGTTTAGGCTGGCATTTTTTTCAATTGACATACCATGATATCCATGTAATGCACCCAGTGTGTTGCGTTGCCTAGGGATAAGTTTCGTTTGATTGCAACTACACAATTTGTGCCGTTCCATCAAGGAAATAAGGATAGTTAAGCTAAGCAATGGTCAGTTTATGAAATCAACCTCAGAGACACAAATACATTGGTATAAGACTACTATGCTTGGCAAACATTACCCGATACTAATTAATCACCATTGATACCGTGTAGAGTATACATAGATCTTTGCGGTCAATCATGCGTCTGTATATAAAAATCACCTTTAATTAAAATTGTTTCTCCATACAAACACCCCATATCATATAATCTGCGGTAGGAAATACATAACTTTCCTTAAATGATAACCTTATTTATGCTTTTCGAGCTCGTCAACATTAGATTCCAGGGCAGTCCCTTCATAAACAGCAGCTTTTTGCAATATCGGTTGAAGCTGATTGACAGCAAATTGTTTTCTTGAGTAATCGTATCGACAGTAGAACCTGGGGAACATAAATCAGAATATATCTGCTTTCAAGTATGTGCACCACGTCGGTTGGTAGTATCAACAATGAGCTATCCTCATCTATGTAGTCACATAACTTAACGAGTACCCTTACCAATATGATAACGTGATACCGCAAAACGACGTTACTGCAATGTGAGAAGCGATCCTCGGCTTGCTTGTGAACATGAAATAGAGTAGCCCAGTACCAACTCCACCTCCAATCCCATACAGAAGGGAGCTCCTAAAACACGGTATTGACTGCAAATCTCGATCAAACGGGAACATTTTTCTTATAATTCCACCGTATCACGAATACTGATCCACAACTAGGTCGCCGTGCGCTTTGAAAGCACTAAGAGCAGGCAGAACCTTGAGAGCGGACTTGAACGATAAATTACACCACGCATTAATCACGTAATAATTATAATATTCTGTATATTCTCTACTTCTGCCCGGTCCGTCCTCACAACCACTCACGACACTTATCCCAACTTATCCACTTCTCAAACCAAAAACCGGTGAGCGCTAGCAGATCGTCGTTTGTTCTTGATATCAAGGAGTATAGAGACAGGAGAGCGGACGCCATGTTAAAGATTTGACGCGGTATCGTAAGCCAGGAATCAGTTTTTTTTAATCCCCTACGTAGCGCCACCGTAGACCCTTCCAACATCTAAACCACGGAGTACTCCTACTCCGTGATCTAAACATAGTTTAGACCAAAGATTACTAACGTTTAGACTGTGCCCTTCCCCTCCAAGGTCCTTGTGCCTCAGCACGTTGATCTCTGGCACCTCAGCTAATCATTCTCAATAAGGACCTCCATTTAAATCTACTTTTTACCATCTATCCCAGGTCATTGAGCAAGTCCCTCTGAGGTCCCTTCGCTGTCCTTTCTTGAGTACAGACCACTTGATAGGGTAATTTTGGTCATTGACACTTATAGAAGTGCAGGAAACTCAGTTTTTACTAATTATTTTTATTCCTGATGCAAGCGCACTCACGCTCAGGTGTGCGGAGGATTTATCACATTTGTTACCTGTTGATGACGATTCTTCTGTGAATGGTATCTTGGTATTTACAATGGAAATGAAGGACAATAAAACAATTTAAACTGGGTACGTACTTTTTCAAAATTTATTTTCGCAGTAAAGTTACAAACACAATGTAGTGAGCAGTAAGAATGTCATGCATACAAAAATTTATTTTCGCAGTAAAGTTACAAATACAACGTATTGAGCAGTAAGAATGCCATGCATACATGTGAGAATAGAGAAGCAGACATCAATATGTCAATGCGCTAACAGTATTTAATGAGTTGCATTGAACACTATTCGGATCTTGCTCTGTAATTTGTTCTCGAAGTAAAAGCTCACCATCATGAGTCTTAAGAAATGCACCATGAATGCACTAATTTCCTCTGAGAGAGAAGCAACGTTCAAGAAATGCGGACGGTCGCCGATGTCCGCGGGAATACGCCTGGTTTTGGACACACATTTCCACGGCACACTTTCTGGGAGTTAACCATCTTCCAGGACACAATCGCAAACACCGTGTATAGAGTCCATATCATGGACTATAAAGTTATGGACGTACGACTTTCCACCTGAAAGTGATTCCAAACCACGGAGTAGGATATAGGACTTATGTTTTTCAGTCGATGACTATGTATTCCCCATGACCCTAAGCTAGAATTTGAATCTGCCGCCAATCAGAAGATCTAGTACCAAAAATGTGGCGCTAACATCGCGTAGTTCGTAGTTGGCAACACCTGCGTCGCTACTGTCGCGAAATACCGACTCGAAAGTACGGTGGTACGGTCGTTGCCCGTGCATGAGGATATCCTACTCCGTATTCCAAACACTTCCGTGGAAGAAACTGCCGGTAGATGGTGCTAATAAGCATTTAGGGTCTATCGGTGGGAATTTACATTTGAGTTAAGGGGAGATTATATCGCTCTTCCTATGCAATTAAAATGATTGAATTAGGACGTGGCTAACCAGAATTAAATTTTGAACGTCGAATACCAAAAAACCTCGCGATTAAGCCCCCCGGAAGAAAAGTTTTCCCCAGAACGACAGGCAAACCGTACTGCGCCGCTCATCTCCTGCAAATTGAAAATTTTCATTGCTACTACAACGCAATTTCTAAGAATTATTCGCGTTGTGGCCGTCAGATATGATCAACCAAACACTATTATTCATAAAGACCACGCGGGTAAAATCTTAAGAGAAAGCACGTCCCCGACATAGTCATGCTGTAGATGCCTGCTTGACAACTCACACTTCCGAGCAAAGGAATGTCATAGCGCCGGCTGAGATCAATTGTTATTCCCTTTGGAGTAGAATAGGCAAATAAAATTTCACCCATTGAGCATTTAAGAATTGTTTACCATTTTATATACTGGGGGACAGGAGGAGGTCTCTCTCTATACCGTTGGTGGAGAGCTGTCGCCAACCAATCCCGATGGATTGACAACTGAAAAAGAAGACTGTTGGAAACAGGTAATCCAAAGCAATGGGGAAAGGACGAGCTGATGGAAATAAAAGTTGATGTTAAGCAATTTAATTTATTATATTCAAACACCATTCAGGCTACATTGAGCGCAATAAATAAAAACTGGAGAATCACCTTCAACTGGAAATTTGGAAAGGAAAAAAATTATGATAAAATAAAAAAGGGAAAAATATAAATTTACAAACATGCAAGGAAAATATCTACTCCAAGGATTGAAAACCACTCTACTTCATTAAATGATGTCAACCTGTCCACACACTAAAAACAGTGCCGAATTCCGCAATTAATCAAATCATAGGAAACAAAATTTATTACATGAATAACTAACAAGCATAAACCAACTCAAATGTCTTGCAATTCATGTATTTACTGTCTTAACATTAGGAAACAATCCAAAACCGCTATCACTATGAATATCACTACACCAGACAGGACAAAAACAAACACGAGTCACTTTCTCGTATACCACAAATCACAAAAACAACCACGAGTCACTTTCTCGTATACTATACATGACAAAAACAACCACGAGTCACTTTCTCGATGAACTTTCACTACTTCTTGGATTCACAACAACCAATCCACTTGCTAGAAAGAAAAAAGCATCATCAATATAGTGGACTTAAATAAATACTCCAAGACAATGACAGCGTTAAAAGTAGCCCAATCCTCACAGCTTCCCTTTTTTTCTCTGCAGTTTTTCCTTGCGTTCCCTTCCTATAGTTACGAACGTTTCCCTAATAAATTCCTCTGTATAAACTTAAAATCTCTGCGATTAAAAGTACAACAGAGAAATATTTAAACGAAATCCATTAACCTACTCATGGCTACGAACAAAAACAAAACAACAAGAACAAAAATGTTAGTTTTACTACATATCTGCATCTACCCGTTTAAGTGCTCGACCGAGTCCGAAAATTCGTGTCAATCGGAGAAAATATTTTAATCATGACACTATAAATAACAGAGTTAAACAGAATATAATTTTTTCAATGAGGGGAAAATATTTAACAAGATTAGGAGAAATTTCAGTCTATATCTGACTTGAGACGTAACCACGTGGTGTAGTTCCTATACTAAGAGCGAAATGGCGATTCCAGGATACTAACTTATCTACGGAGTAATAAGTCATTCCAGAGGCTCATAAAAACATCAATTCGCCCGCGTAAAAATATCCGAATAATGAAAGAAACATAAGAAAAGAAATTCATGGCGATACCACATTCCACATAACATGGATGTGGTAGCACTTCCTGCAGCAAGATTTGTCCACGAATAGAAGAAATTTTCAGTTGGAATATCAGATTTAACAGCCAGAATCATAAATCAATATTGCGAGGAAAAATAGGGAAACGATGACTTGAAAACACCTCAACATTGTCAATAAAGCCAACTAGTATAGTTTTCGTATTTCACTGCCTTGAATAAACTCCTATTTCGTACTCCCAACTTCGCGTTCAATTTCTTTGTCTTGTTGTAACACGTACAACAATTGGGCAAAAAACAATTACGCGCAGGGTGAACCATCTTGATAATTATTCGGAGAACTTGCGAATAGTAACTTAGTTCCTTGATGAAGTCATCTCAAAGCCATATCATGGCCATATGCTGAAATGAATGAGTTTCTTACACGATGGACCCTAAACTGTACCTGCGCCACCTTTTCGATGGTCAAAACGAACGAATAACGGTAGTAGGGGTAGGGATAATAAATTCTTGATTTTGAGCGCCATGTTGACAATCCTATTTCTGTTATCCTTGGTCCATATATAGCTTCATTAACTACGTGTCTAGACCACGCGCATGTGTTTTAATGCACTTCCCGTAGTTCAGCAGTACGAACCACGATGTTCTAGCTAGATACACATTGGCTGGGTCACTTTTGTGATTCACTTCCTCCACAATCAAGGATTTGACATCGTATATAGTTTTGAACATAAGGATGCATTTCCCGATGGGGATGTTGTGAGGCACAGCGTCATTGTAAAAATAGGATGCGATCAACTTGGCGCTTTCAATAATTTGCAACAGTCCATATAATCGATCTTCACACATGCACCACCCAATTTGCCAATGGCGATGAAAGGGAGACAGTAATTGTTCACGTCTACCCCGACGCTGATTCTCTTCGTATCACTGTGATTCGCCTTGTGAGAGTACTCAAATGGAGCAAGATGTTCAGGACGTCGATTCTGCGAAGTGCGAGCTAAGGATGCGTCTTGCTGCTCTGCAATCAAGTGTTTGGGGGAGGTGGATGGCTCGTACGACGGGCGGTGGTACCCTTACCGCTGCTGGGCGGACGGAGGGAATACGGTTTGGGCATGCGAGTGCTATCCATTTGGCTGCCCTCTTATCGATTCTCCTTGGTGTCCGGAAATCTTCTCCTTTCGCCACCATGGCTGTTGAGGTGGTACTGGCGATACTGGCCGGTGACAGGTGGACCGCTTTTAAATACTTTTCTAAGTGGGGAGAGGGTAAGAGGGAAGATTGGAGGGGCAGAAAAGATGGCAACTCCGCGAAACATCCACGGATAGTGCCTTTCGCCGTGTTATATTCAGGGATATTAAACCAAACCGGAACCAAGCTTATAGTTTCGTTCCGGAACGAAACTATAGGCTCTCTTTTTTACTATAGTTTCGATTCGTAATGAAGCTTTATGTACGGCTTGACTTTAGTTTCTTTAACGAAACGAAAGATGAATTTTGAACGAAATATAGTGTTCCGGGACCGTTCTTTTATTTAATAGTTTCAATTCGGGTGAAGTGGCAGATTAACTTTCGATTCGCACTCATGGTTCCAGGCCCAATCGGGACTTATCTCAGGGAATCGCCGTCGTTACTCGCACAGCAACAGCGTAAACAATGGGAATCCTTATGATATACCTACAAAGTAGGCTTGGAATCAGCGCAGCAACGGCACTATCGGAGTATCATAACTGCGAACATCTTAGGCGTCTCAACAACAGATTACTTACTAACCTCAGCATCAGGAACGTGTAATAACTGTGAACAATGTAAAATATAATAATTTCAGAGATTGTAACAAGTGTAATATTTGAAATTGAAACTTTTTGGAATATTCGTAATCGGAGAAATATGGGATATTTTAAAATAATTTTATTTATTTGAACATTATTGATTCCTTTTATAATTTCTCGATATCAAGATATCCATAAATTATGAATCTAGTATGGTTCATAATTTGTTTATCATCTAATTCAAATGTGAAAACGTGCACTCTTCGCCTACTTGTGTCCGGCAGAATTGGAAAATTTTAGGATTAGTCTCCCATATGCATATGAATACTGTTTGAAAATTATTTTGCTAAGAAAATCCTACTTATCATGAGTGAAAAAAAATTGAACCCCGATAATGTTTTACTGTATCGTATCAAGTTTGTTAACTGAGTGTCAACTCTTCCCATCCCCTAACCCTCTCCACCATCTCTCCTACTCCCGGATAGTGGGGGAAGGAAGAGGGGGACCCCGTCTCACCCCACCCCCTACCGGCTGGGATTCCCTGGCAGGGGTATGGCGGTCAGTCTTGTTGGGTAGTAAACCGACAGGGTGAGGGGTTTTTCCAGGTGGATAAGCCGAGTGCTAAGGTACAGGTCAGAGACCTTATTGAAAAGGGTAAGAAGGGTGTATAGCGGAAGGGTTATAAAACAAAACGGGAGAAAAGTGGTCACTGCGAGGATACAAAGAGTTTGAGGACACAATGGTGACCTCTGGTGTAGAGGGATGGAGGTATCCTCCGAAGAAGAGAGGGAGACGGAAAAAACCCTGACCCTGCTTGTAAATTGTTAATCCGATATGTAGCAGCCAAGGAGGAGGACAAGGCTGCCAAATAAATTCCAGACCGGGCTCTCAAACAGTAATGGGAAAATGCCGCGCCCCTTCATCGGTATCAGCCTCTTCTTCCTCATCCTCCCGAACGTCGGGCTCCGGCGCCTCCCAGTCGTCCCGTTCAGAAGGAACAGGGCTCCTCGACTTCGAGTGAAGCTCAATCACAGCTTGGCCAATGTTGTTCAAAGCGTGAGCGAAGCACGAAACCTGCTTTTTTCTCTTCCTAAAAAGTTCGCGCGTTGCAGCCTTAATGTTCGCGCCGCCGTCGGTAACGGTTGCGCTTACCTTTTTCGGGGTCTATGTGCCAATCCGCGCATATACTCCGTAAAGCTCTTGTTAGGGGCCAATTATGTAACTCATAACTCCGGAGTTACGGAGAGAACGGAGTTATAATGGCCGCCATAGCTCTTTCTGTAATTGCTAAAAGAGCTATGGCGGCCATTATAACTCAATTCTCTCCGTAACTCCGGAGTAATGAGTTACATAATTGTCCCCTTAAATTCTCCGTGTTCTTTCTATCAGACATAGGATATGCACCTAATCCAATAGGAATCAAATTCTCCACTAAAAAATTTTTTTTAGTATAATGAACGGTTCCTCATTTGCGACATTATATCTATGTGTCTCCGTAAAGTTAATTGGAAGGAAAATACTGACCGTTGTCAAAATGCGCCGTCACTCCTAAGTAACCCTACATCGTATGCTTATGCGTCCATAAGTCAGTAGTCAGCCCTATAGAGTCACCTTTTTCTAGCACTTGGGCCACATCCTCCTTTAGAGTTGCGAATTTTGCTTCAATTTTCTTGACTAATGTTTTTGAGCAAGGAACTTTATAAAGAGAATTCAGTTTGCGCGAGTCTACGCGAAATCCTTCTTTGTCTGGCGTGCACAAGGGAAGGTTGTCCCTACAAATCATGAAGCCCAGTGCGTCCGTTATTTCTTCATCTTTGTGACCTCCAGCTGAAAAAGAGACACGAAGACGAATTACACTTTTGTATCATTTTAGTCTGTCATCAACTTCAACACCCCACACGAGTGCGTTGTGTGAAAGCAAGACGAGCTTGGAGTATATGTATAGTATCAAACCTTCCCAATGTTCTAAACAGTGAGCTCACAAGAAAATCCAGAGGCATTGCTGAAACATCTGTCTAGCGATCTTAAAGTGTTACCGAGACTATCTGGACGAGAGGATCCTCCTGAAAAACCTTCTCAACTTGGCGGTCTTAATCGTGCAGGTGACGAGGGTGGTGAGATCATTAACGATTGAAATAACGGAGATCGACGATGGGAACAAGCTTATGGACACAAACGCCTGAGGAGAACTAGGTGGGTTGTTGGCGGTACTGACCGCTCAACCATGGGCACGTTTCTTTGTGTTGTGAAGAAGCGAGGTCGAGAGACGCTGCAAGCAATCATCCAGAGGTATGTGGAGAAGGGCACAACAATCCACACCGACCAATGGAGGGGATACGGAAAATTAAATGAGTAGGGCTATCATCGAGCTACAGCATTAAATGGTGAAGCATTCTCTCAATTTTGTTCATTTAGAAAATCGTCTAACTCGCGCCCAACTGATTGAGAGCCAATTGTCGAAGTTGAAGAGGGATTTTCGGAAAAGAATCGGCCGTATGTCCGTTTCCACTTTGGAAACATATTTTGTGTAGCAGATGTGGAGGAGCTAACATGGATCGGTGGAGGAGCTCTTCGATGATTTCACGACGGCCATTGTTTTCTTTCTACCCCCACACGAAGTAATAGGAGGCATTTATTGACACCGCTCCTCCCTTCAACGGATTACTAAAAAGCCCTTTCCAGGGCTGCTAGAAGCATCGGATTGTTTGACTACTAATTGATTGTCATTCATTTCGATTCCTATAACAGCCTGGAAAGAAATCGACAATTAAACCATAAGATTCGAAATGGACTCTAATGATAATCTTTTGGTTGCATCTGACCTATTGCAAACGCATTGATGGGAATCACTCTTCGACCGTCCATTAAAAATGATGCTATATGAAAGATTTAAGGTTTGCCCGGCGTATCTACTGGATAAATGTTTCTCGGGTGTTGCACCGGGTAAGAGGGTCCACAGGTACCGGCGTTTCGGAGATCGACTCGATCTCCATCTTCAGGGGTTTGATGCCATGTTTTTCATTTTGGCCAGTGTATATACTCTTTGCACTCCCATTCACTAGTTGAAACACGGCATCAAAACCCTGAAGATGGAGATCAAGTCATTTTCCCGAACGTCGGGACGTGTGGACCCTCTTACCCGGTGCAACGCCCGAGAAACATTTATGCAGCATGATACTATATCTTTTATGTGAATTCCATCCAGTGCATTTTCTGACGACTTTTTCGATAGGTTACGAACTCAGATATCCTACAATAGATCAGATAATTTGAGTGAAATTAGGGAAAGACACAGCGGAATAGACAAGTTATTGCAGGTTTTCCTATCGCTGTTTTTGTCTTAGTTTCGTTAACGAAAAATTCCACAAGGTCTGAGTATGAAAAAATAAGTAACTTCCACAGAGATAAAATTTATTTCGACCGGTTTCGCTTTTTACAGCATCTTCAATAAATTTTATCTCAGTGGAAGTTGCCTATTTTTCCATACTCGGTTATGTTCCGTTTCCACTCCATCAAGCCTGAAACCATAGAGTAAATCCCACAAGGTGCAAAATATTGCAGAAAACAAAATCATGCCGGATATTTGGAGCGGGGTAGGCTGTTAGTAAGAATGATAAGTTATGAAGAATAAGTATAATGTCTACCTTGTGAGTGTGAGAGCTTAAATTCTGAAGTATTGCGATTTTATACCTGGAATTTTGTCGGCATGTTCGCCTTTTATGTCCAATTGCCGCATCATCGTTGGCTGGAGGGGCAGTGAATAATAATATTCTAGTTTATCGCCACGTCGCTCGGCTGTCATCTGGTTCACCGACTTTCCTTCTCCTTATGCAGTGCCAGCTGTTTAAATGTCGCTCTCTTTGTATTCCCGTGGAGGTAGAAAGCTGAACATGAATCTCGATGGCTGCTTGTCGCTGCTAGTCCGTCTGTCTACGTTCGTCTAAATTAATAAGCCATCGGTAAACCTTAGCAAAGCTCCGGGTGGTGGTGGCCGGGGTGGTTTGCTTTTCTGAATGACGCACAGGTTTCAAATACTTGCTGCACCGGAAATAAAAGGCTCGCCGCGCCTCGAAAAGTTTGGAAGCACCCGTCGAATACTTTCGTGGGAGTGAAAGAAGTCAAATACCTCTTCTTTCTTGAGGGTTAAACGACTGGCGTCCGAAACATTTTCTTTGGCAGAAAAGGTATAGGCCCGCAACAAGGGGAAAGTAAGCTCTTACTAAAGGCATACTATGTCCCAAATCATATAATGCGGCCTTCATACATTCCGATTTTGAATGGATTAGTATTAGCGGAGCTTCAACACGGGGAAACGTTTTTGGGATCCGCAAGTGTCCTCCAAGAGTACTAGTAACTTTAACTCTGGCTGAAGTCAGCCGGCCACAAAACCCATGCTCGATGGGAACTAATAGCGTTTGATTGGAATGGTCTGGGCTGATGAGGTGAAATCCGAGAACTACTGCTTTCTGTTCGTATTCCAGTGAAAAGAGTATGCTTTTTCCTACCCTTATAGTTCTATTAAACGTTCGCAGACAATATCACCACGCATTGTAAAAGTAAATTAGTTCATAGTAACGCATACGGACGCAAATAAATACACCGAAAGGATACGAACCTTCATCTGAAATTTGCCTTGAAATAAGATAGCTCGGTAGTTGTAAATGGAAGACAAACCCGAATCACGATCATGGTTCTTCAAAATTATTGTTTAATTACGCACGTGATCCTAAAACGTGATCTTCGTCAAGGAAGATGAGGTGCTTCATGGCAATTGAAAGCGCTCCCTGGACTTTGAGCATTGCCCTTTCAATGTAGCTTCCCATAAGGATGACGATAAAGACCACGAGCATGAAAGAACCGTGATCACACCCCTGGCCGAGACATTTTTGAGATTTGAATTCGAATCTTGGTCAAGTATAATGATTTTTATATGGCAACTTTCATTTCTTTAGTATTTATTAAATTTCATATCCTGAGCCAGTCATTGCAGCTATATATTACATGCATTCATATCGCCAATATGAGAAAATTCATATTAAAACTCATTTACGTTCATTGGAATTCGAACACGGACCACTCGGCGAGACAAATACGTATGACAGATGCAACGTTAACCGTTACGTATCAGTATATATCATTTATGGTATTTTACTGCTAACTGAAGTCTTTTAAAAGACTTTTTTTTTAATTTTATATGTGCGGAAAATTTATAGCTAATACGTATTACGCAGTCCGACATCAGAGAGTTTTTTATCCATAAGTACACCTAACTTGGGTTATTTTTTTCTAAATGTTTGCTCGTATATTCTACATTTACTAGATAAAGCTTTACTGTGAACAGCTCGTCAGCAAGCTTCCCGTGATTTGATGAAAGAAATGTCGTAAAATATGCCTAGATTATACTGCGTCGATGCCAGCACATTTATGCATTTACATTCTCACAGTTTTCATGATCCCACTCAGACCAACTAGAGACTCGTTTACATTGAGCCATGAACGATTCGTGAGTAAATATCAGTTTTGAGATCGGAACGTCATCAATCCACAAAGTGAAAATCACCAAAAATAACATCTCGTAGACTATACTTATTTTAATTGTCTTTTTTTGTATCAACATTTGGTGCGAATAAATCTCGATTTATATTATTTCGGTGACAGAGACACAGGATACGTAATTCTAAAAGGATCTCAGAGAGTCAGGCGCAATAAATATCCCTTGGTGGTAGCAGATGACGATTTCAGCATATATTCCGAGTTGGTTGGCATATTGAATATTTTTTTCAATTAGTCTTTCTGTAAAAATTATTTTTTCCATGTAAGAAACATGCTGAAATAAACACATCGATACGCCACGACTGAATGCGCGAATGAGATAAGAAGAAAGCTCGAAAAAGAGGCGATTAATGTGTAGGTTCTAGGGGTCCGGAGACTGTGAGTTCCATTGTGGATTTCAAACATTTACGGTAGACGATGACTGCCTCAGTATTGCCAGTCTTACGAAGTATGTGCTGCTCCTAGATGTTCCCAAGAATGGCGCGCGAAAAATTTAGTGTTAATTTCCGGCACGATATCCACTTGCATGTTTTAGTTCCTTGTAGTGCTATTTATCTGTCACATTGATAATACTGACCAATATTTGTATCTTGAGTAGTGTACTGCGATTGGGAACAGCCATGTAATTATAGACCAATATCATTAACGCCACTATCATGTAAAATTATTGAGCATATAATAGTTACATCAACAATGGGACACCTCGACAGCCAGGATTTATTGATAACAAACCAGCATGAGTTCAGAAAGGGACGGCCTTGCGAAACTCAATTAGGTCTTTTTGTTCATGATATTTTAGTTTCCGGAGAAGGTAACGTACACGTATACGCAGCTTTTCTTGACTTTAGAAAAGCGCTTGACAAGGTTCCCCACTGCAAGTTACTCGCGAAGTTAGCATCATACGGGATAGACAGTAATATAGTAGGCTGGATAGGAGACTTCTTACATGAACGTGTTCAAAGGGTGGTATTAGATGGTGTCAGCTCAGGCGAAGTAAAAGTTACATCGGGTGTTCCCCAGGGAAGCGTGATAGGTCCAATTTTATTTCTTCTATACTTACGTAAATGACTTGAATACAGTAGTAAAAAATAGCAAGCTCCGTCTTTTTGCCGATGATGCAGTAGCGTATAAGGAAATCAGAAATGAAGAGGACAGTCAGTCTTTAGCTGAGGATTTAGATGCGATTGATGGTTGGTGTGATAGATGGCAGCTAGCATTAAATTTGAAGAAATGTGCGATAATGGACTTTTGAAAAAAGAATGGCTTTCGCCGGAATAATTATAGCATCAAAGAAAAGAAAATATCTAACGTAGAATCTATTAAATTCTTAGGCGTCACCATCACTGAAGACATGTAATGGGGGAAATACATCAGGGAAATAACTAGTGTAGCGAACCGTAGATTAGGATTCGTAAAAAGAGTTCTAGGCAAATGCGATGAGAGAGTACGAGAAAGAAGCAATTTTACACTTGTCAGGCCTCATTTAGAATATGCCGCTAGTATATGGGATCCGTACGAGGAAGGTTTGATAAAAGAATTAGAGCGTGTGCAAAGGAGATCTAGGGGGCGAGGGATGTGTGATCCCAGGGCGGGCAGCTGAGCAGAACATGCTCACTGCCCACCAAGACCGTCATGCGTGGTGAAGAGCCACATCCTCCACGAGGTGCTCCTGGTTTTCGCTGAACATGACGGATCTAGACCCGGCTGGTCGATAACTAGCTCCCTTCACTACGGTGACTCCCCGTGCCAATGGTGACCGCGTCTGCGGGGCGGAGGGTAAGAAGTCATTAACGGGGAAACTCCGGATACAGGGCGACCTCCGGTTTTATTTAGCCTTACCCATGCAAGCGGGGCTCTGTGTGGGTGGACCATTTATTTCCCTAGCTACTCGTGGGATTTCTATGGAACCTAAATCAAATAAAAACCTTCCGGAGGTTGCCGCAAGGCGAACTCCATCTATGGACGCAAGTCCTATGTCTCTGGGGACGGAGGATGCACTGTTGAGGAGCCCCGTTGGGGAGCCCAACGGAAGCGCCTCCTCCTCTCTTCCCATAACCCAGGGAGTCCCCTTGAGGGATCCCAAACCTTCCTGTCACCCCTCTGGAGCAGTGGAGCAGGAAGAAATGCTGTCGGACTCCTCTGAGTCTACCTTGAAGGCTGCACCAGGGTCTCCTAAGTCAGACTCGGAAGCCTCCATCATTACGCTGGGGAGCATTTCCAATAAAATGGAAAAGCTCACCACCAAATCCAAGGAAAGTGGCGCAGCCAGGAGAAGACGGAGAAGAGAAAGAGACAGACTGCGCGCTAACGAGGCCACAACCTCAAGGGGTCCTGCGGTCCCTCCCACTGGGGGAAAAACCGGTGATGGCAACGTCACCGGCAGATCTCCTAGGTTTCGGGCGGACTCCGCTGGGAACCAAAGAGGTGCGCCTCAAAAAAGAACGAGGGCCCCAGGGGACACCCCTACCAATTTGGCACAGGATGCCAAGAAACCAAGGGTATCATCCTACGCGCAGGCCGCCAAATCGGCCGACCTCAAGAAGATGGCGATTGTGCTCGTCTCCTATCCGGAGGTGATGATGAACGAGGAGTGGCACAAACTGGCCGTCGCAAGGCTCGAGGAGTTGTGGGACACAGTCCCAGCGGACCAGGAGGTCCCTCTTATTGAAGCCAACAGGCTCATAAATGGGGCAGTGGAATTTGCGTGTGCAAATGAATACACTGCCAATTGGCTGGTAGAAGCAGCAAAACGTATGGGACCCTTCGGCGAAACCAACGTCAAGGCTGTGGATGCCGATAGCCTTATAAAGAGGAGAAGGATGATGGTGTGGGTTCCTGGTCTCAGCAAACCCGACGTCAGAACTCTCCTGGACAGAATGAGGAAGTCCAACCCGGGGCTCCAGACAGTCCTCTGGAGACCTTATGAGCGGAAGGAGGTGAGCCAAGGTACGAGGTTCATCCTTGGAGTCGATGAGCCCTCTGCCTCCTTTATACCAAGCCCAGAATTCCGGGGAAATGTCGGCATGCAGAAGGCTGAGATATCTTTCCTGGGAAAGACGGGCGAACCCGAGGAACCCCAAGAGACCCCAGAGATGGAAGGGGTCGACTCCGAGGAAAAAGATCAGCATGGCGGGCATCCATTGCCTCCAAGCCAATCTTCAGCATAGTAGGGCCGCCTCGGGGGTCCTGCAAAGGATCCTCTCGGAAGGTAAGGTAAAAATCGCTTTGATTTTAGAACCCTGGGCTTTCCAGAGCAGAGTCAGAGGCTTGAACATGACCAAGGGTAAAGTATTTTATTGTACCTCGGTCGACAGACCAAGAGCTTGTATCTTTGTTAATGGGTTAAATGCTATACATTTACCTGAATTTACCACCAGGGACCAAGCAGCAGCTGTGCTGAGTCTTGGGGACCATGGGAACGAAAGGAGGATGGTGATTAGTTCGACATACCTCCCATACGATGCTCCTGGACCACCACCCTCAGAGGAACTGGAGAGATTGGTAAGATTCTGTCTGGCCAAAAAATGGGACCTCCTCGTTGGGTGCGATGCCAACTCTCACCATTTTGTGTGGGGAAGCAGAGACACCTACAACAGAGGGGAGGCACTTCTTGAGTGCTCATGTCTACGGATTTAACCATTCTTAATAAAGGATCACGACCCACTTTTTTTAACAGATCAAGGGAAGAGGTGATTGATATTACTCTTTGCACCAACTCAATGGTGAATAGCGTGGTAAGGTGGAAAGTGTCGAGTGAAGATTCTCTCTCTGATCACCGGCACATACAATTCACCCTTCTGGAAGCCAGCAACAGGCTGACAACATACAGGAACCCCAGATCAACTGACTGGGGGAAGTACAGGCAAACACTGGAGGGGATGCTTTCAGAAGCCCCCACCATTAAATTTAGGAACGCGGACGAGATAGATGCTGCCGTGGAGTTTCTCCAGGAAAGCATCATCACATCCTACGAAGCCAGTTGCCCTTTAAAAACCAGGAAAGAAGGCTGCAAGCTACCCTGGTGGGGCACAGAACTCGAACATCTCCGGAAGGAGACGCGGAAACTCTTTAACAAAGCAAAGAGAACTACCCTGACCAGGGACTGGGATAACTATAGAGCAGCCCAGCGGAAATACAGAGCGACCATCAAGCGCTCCAAAAGAGAATCTTCTGCGAGAGCATGGAAGGTGTTCCACAGTTAGCTAGATTTCACAAATTCATTGCAAATGATGCAGAAACAGGGGTAGGGTCTCTTCTGCTTCCCTCTGGTGAATTCACGTCATCAGACAAGGAAGCACTAAAGTTTATGTTGGAGACCCATTTTCCAGGCTCCATGGAGGTCGAGATGCGCCTAAGGAGGCCTCCCAGCCGTCCAGCCAGGACGGAATGGAGATTGGCCTCCAGCATCATCACGTACAACGCTACTAGATGGGCGATAACAAGCTTCAGCCCTTATAAATCTTCTGGTGAAGATGGTATCTTCCCGACACTTCTGCAAGAGGGACAGAATCTAGTGCTGCTACCGATTGTCAGAATCTTTCGATCCTGCTTGGCATATGGGTACGTCCCTAAAACATGGAGGATTACTAACGTCGTCTTTATACCCAAACCAGGAAAGACAGACTACACCAAGGCTGGCTCCTTCCGTGGCATCAGCCTCATATCCTTCATGCTGAAAGCAATGGAGAAAATAGTAGACAGACACATCAGGGAAGGACCACTGAAAGAAAATCCCCTACACCTGAACCAACATGCCTATCAAAAAGGCAAATCAGTTGAGACAGCACTCCTCAACCTTGTTACCAAGGTAGAAGGGGTACTGGAACATGGGATGTATGGCTTGGGCACTTTCCTTGACGTGGAAGGAGCATTCAACAATACATCTTTTGATCAAATCTGCCTTGCAGCCAGAAGACATGGTGTTCACGCACACATTGTCAACTGGATCAGGCTAATGCTTGAAGAAAGGATCGTCAAGGCTGCTCTTGGGGAGAGTACGATGGAGGTGGCTGTGACTCGTGGATGCCCTCAGGGGGGAGTTCTGTCCCCCCTGCTATGGAACATGGTGGTCGATGGCCTCATTTCAACATTGAATAAGACTGGAGCCTACACCCAGGGGTATGCAGATGACGTAGCAATACTCATCACTGGCAAATACCTCAATACCGTTTCGACACTTATGCAGAAAGCTCTGGACAAAACGATGAGTTGGTGCAAAGAGACAGGGCTGACTGTTAACCCAGGAAAAACAAAACTCGTATTGTTTACCAATAAGAGGAAAAGGGAAGGACTCACACTTCCTTCATTACAAGGAAGGCTTCTACAACCTTCTACAACAGTAAAATACCTAGGAGTCCTCCTGGACTCCAAACTTAACTGGGGGACACACCTTGAGGAGAAAACCAAGAAAGCATGCGCCTCCCTATGGACATGTAGGAGAGCCCTAGGTAAAACCTGGGGACTTCAACCAAAGACCATCAGCTGGATCTATTCTGCAGTAGTAAAACCCAGCTTCCTACACTGTTCAATAGTCTGGTGGAGGAAAACGCGGCAATGTACCGCAAAGAAAAAATTGAACCACCTGCAAAGAATGGCCTGTATGGGCATCACGGGGGCAATGAAGACTACCCCTTCCTTAGCTCTGGAAACCCTACTGGGTCTCTCTCCACTGAACGTGGAAGTAGAAGCCCAAGCCAGGGTAGCAGCATATCGTCTCAAGAGACTGGGACAGTGGAACGACAGGGGAAACCCATTCGGACACAGAAAAGTATGGCAGGAGCTTAAGGAGTCAAGCCCTATCTTTGAGATGGGCTCGGACTCAATAACAGCTTCACTCACTGCACCCCCACTTTTCAAAATCCACTTCCCAGGGAGGGAATGGTGGACAAAGGAAAGAGATAAAGACCTCCACAATGGAGCCCAACTATGGTTTACCGACGGCTCCAGAAAGGAAGGAAAAGCAGGAGCTGGCGTTTATTGCCAGCGCCCACACAAAAGACTCACCATCTCGTTGGGAGAATATGCAACGGTCTTTCAAGCAGAGGTCTATGCTCTGCTGACCTGCGCTCACGTTGTCAAGGAAACAGGTCTCAAAGGTAGACCAATTCACATATGCTCGGACAGCCAAGCTGCCCTAAAGGCCCTAGTGTCACCATGGTGCAAGTCAAGACTACTTCTTGAATGCCGTAATGCGCTCAATTCATTGAATAGTCTCGGAAAGGTGGAACTTTTCTGGGTCCCAGGACACATGGGCATAACCGAAAATGAGATAGCGGACCAACTCGCTAGAGAAGGCTCAAATCACTCCCCGATAGGACCCGAGCCTTTCATCCACATTGCACCCTCAACAGGGATAACAGAGATCAAGGAGTGGCGCCTTGCCCGCCATTCTGAGATCTGGCAGAACACACAGGGGCTTAGACAAGCCAAGCTCCTGATTGAAGGACCAAAACTGGGACTGGCTAGAAGACTCATTTTGTTAAATAGAAGTCAACTACGCACGATAGTGGGACTCTTAACTGGACACTATCACGTCATGAGGCATCTCCACTTTCTGAAGCTGGTGGACTCTGCCAGATGCAGGTGGTGCGAAGAAGAGGACGAGACAACATCTCACATCTTCTGCGACTGCCCGGCCCTGATGAGGACTAGAATTAGGCACCTGGGATCTCCCTTTTTGGAACCAGCTGAAGTTAGGGGTATCCCCATTGAGGACATTTTGGCCTTCAGTAAGGCCATCAATCTCTTTGGGTGATACAAACAAGGTGGTCAGCAAAAGGGCCAACAGGTCTAGGTGCCCCAGGTCCTCCTCGAGGAACTCCACCGAAATTCAATCTAATCTAATCTAAAGGAGATCTACTAGATTTGTCAAAGGCCGTTATGATAATTGTCAAGTGTTACGAGTTTAATAGAAGATTTAGGATGGGAATTACTATCAGATCGCAGGTTAAAATATAGGTTAAACCTTTTAAATAAATTCGAAACCGTTTGTTCACAGATGACGTTAGATATATATTAAGAACCCCTGCGTATTATGCTAGGTCTGATCATATTAACAAGATGAGAGATATAGATTGTCGTACCTATAGATTTAAAATGTCATTTTTCCCGCGTACTATAAGAGAGAACAATAGGCAGCGTAGCAAGGGGATAGGTAGGTGAAATGTAGTAAGAGTAGTCTGTAGTGCATGATGCATGTAATAACAACCAATAATCCCTTCCTTATTATGTAGATACTAACCATCTAGCTGCATGTGACCCTTATCTCTAGCATGTCTCCCTTAAATATCCTACTTGCATGACAATAGTGCATGTTTGGTGATCTTCACACCCTGCCACACACCCTCGCGGTGGCTCGCAGGGTATTACGTAGATGTAGATGGTAGCATGTTCTTCTACGCATCACTCCTAGTAACTAGTGTGACTGCGTACTGTTGTCTCCTGACTGCTTTTGGCATGTCTGGCATCCGGGGGAACGTGCGCGGTTCTCATTTAAACTAGGATGAGTGCTCCAAGCCTTGTGTGGAATCTCCCCGTGCCACACACCCTAGTAGTGGCTTGCACGGTATTCCGTAGATGTAGATTTGTAGCCAGTAAATCAAGAATAGTATCTCCTCTGTTAGGTGCCCTAGCAATCTGAAGTAGTGCGTTTCATGAGAAAGTGTACAGCAGGGACTCACATATGTCTTTATATCCCCATCCGGGTAATAAACTGTAGGTGTTTCAATCCATAGAGAGAACATTGAAACCTCCACTTCTAATTATATTTCTTTCGGGATTCCTGGATGTGATGCTATTTATCTGCATTTCTAGTTCCAACTTTGAATGGAGGTCAGTATAGTGTGGCCTGCAGTGCGAGCACCCAAATATTGTGTTGGAGTTAGGGCATTAAATTGAAAACTATACAGATATTAGGCTGGTCTCTGGAACAAATTCTGCTTGGCTGACGATTGTATTTTTTACAGACGCAAGTACTCCGCCGCAGGATCGGTTAATTCTACCTTTTCAATAAATGGTGAACGATTTTGGGAACACTTTACTATCTGAAGTATCGTTCGTCAACCCACTTTACATTGACCAACATTAACTTCTGTCTGTCTCTCAGCAATGGCAGAAAACGGAGTATTCAACGTTTTACCATTACATCCTCATTAAATTATTAATATTTATTACACAACTCCTATGTAAAACATGGAAACTACCTTTTAAAAGTTATGGCCTTTTTTATGTACGCATGAAAACACATGTACATCTACTTATTACCCTACAAGCCACCATAAGGGTGTTTGGCAGGAGGTGACTTATCACCTATATGAACTGCAGTGAGGAAATAACTTCCTCCAACAAGTACCTCATTTCCAGTGTACTACAAATGCTAGAGATACTACTACAATAACACATTTTGTTAATATGAGAACGTGACATAAGAGTCATGCAGGGGACATGTTATGGAGGTTGATTCCTTCTTTCGGGTTTTCCGCCGCGTTGGTTCATGTTGGGGACGAACCCCAACATGAACCCGCGATCGTCCCCAACATGAACCAACGCGGTGGAAAACCCGAAAGAAGGAATCAACCTCCATCAAAGCCCCGCGGAAGCCTTCAACAAAGGGGACATGTTATCACTACTCGGCAGATTTAGAAACATGAATTAGGTGACAAGCATGGATGTTGGCTTTTGAGGTCATAGTTATTTGCTCTTGACGTACGCACTGAAGACACTGAAACTGTTACTTCTCGACCTCCAGTTAAATGCGTCAAGTACTCGCTTGATATGCGTGGCAAAACTCGTACTACGTTTATGTCTATCGCTCAATGCCGATAACAAACAAGGAAGACACATATTTAGTGTTCTAGGTGCGAAAGTGGATAATGTTTCCTGCACAGCTTCGATGAAAAACAGAAGGTAGTTATACAAGACATATCCGTTTGCCATTGATGGACGCCCAACAGACACATGAAGCGTCTCATTTATATGGTTCAATTCACATAAAAAACCAAGATGTGAACTATTATATGTTATATGCACGCACATTTGTTAGTATTTATTGCACAATTCCTATGGAATATATGGAAGGTACCTGTTAGAAGTCGCAGTCACTTGTTCTTGATGTACGCGCAAAAACACGGTCAATGTCTTACATATGTCTCTGCATGCCGATAAAAAACAAGGAAGTGTGAATATTTATTTGACTACTACAGTGAAAGACGTGGAAGTTAACTTTTAGAAGTTACAGTCGTTTGCTATTGATGAACGCGAAATAGTTGCGTGAAACGTCTTATATCTGTCTCTGAATTCCGATAACAAACTAGGAAGAAATCTATAAAATGTTACATAACTATGAAACCGATAGTTTCTTGAAAAAATCCGATTTAGTAAAACTAGTAAAAGTTATAGCCTTTTGTTATTTCCCTAAAAACATGTCGAAAATGTTCTGCGAAATTGCCTCCATTATGGATACCAATAGCCTTGAGCTAATGGTTGTTGTAAGTGTATTCTCTTTCAATTTCCCTATATCAATACGAAAATGCCCTTCCATATTGAGTAGAATATTGCATAAGTTTCAATTTTCTCCCTGAAGGAGTAATCTTAACCCATTCAGTATTTGAAGTGAAGAAGTGCATGATTGTTTTGGTAAGGATATGAAACTTATTTCATTGAACAGGGATTGACGTAATTGTCTCTTAAAAGAGTGCATTTTTAACTGCAGCTTAAGTTGATAGAACATCGAAACTTGGACTAGAAATATTATAGGGGTTGGGAATATTTGGTGGATTTTCACAAAAAAACTCGTTAACTTATTTTTGCAAGTATCCCATCAGCAAGTAAAACGTAGTGTTTTCAAGGTTTATCGATGTAGTGAACCACAATTTTGACCAAGAATAAAAGACTTAAAATGACTGAGTTTACCATCGAAATTTCAATAATCCGTCATTAAACTTCCTGTTCTAAAGTAGTCGTTTTATACTATACAAAAGATAAAATAATACCGGTTCATGATTTTACAAGCATTTTCTGGAGGAGATAAAAGTGTCAAGCCGATTTAAGCCAAGCTAATTAAATGATATGCTGAGTCATTTTTATCTCAAATACTTACAACTCCCACATCCAAAAAAAGTTTAGGACTGGCTAACTGAAATTAGTAAACAGAATGCCGAAACTCCATTAAAATTATTATATATGCTAATGTGGAGTATAAATCCCACCTCAGGATACGTAAAGCTGTAGATGGAACTACGATATTATAAATCGCATCACCGAAACGAGCCGAATATCATCGTAACGCGTCTTGGTGACGAATAAGGTCGTATTATCCCCCTTGCATCGAAATGAATGTCACGTAAGGATTTGCACCGAGCGTTCAAGAGAAGAGTCAGCGTGGTCAGCATCGCAGTGCCATCTGGGTCGCTGATGACGGCTCGACCGATGTGTGAAAATCTGTCTTCGAGTGTCTAGCATGTAAAGTGGTTTTTGTCAGCGAGGGACGTAGTTCGTAATGTGGACTGTGTCTTATCGATCCGCATATTTAGCATTCGATTGTAAAACTTTCCAGAAGTAGTTGTTTGTTGCAGGAAGATTCTGTGGTTACCGTGTCCCTAAAAGTATACTCAAGCAGAAAATAACAATAAAAATCAAGGCGATAACGAAAAACCATGATGAGGTTGGTCGTTTTAGCACTTCATCACGTGAGTAAATACGGTTAATTACAGTCTACCATATAGACAATAACGAAACAGAAAGGGCGTCTGAGAAAAATCAAAGTGTCCGACGAATCCAACACTTAGCAGAAAGGAAGAGAGCCCATTTGCGAAAAGGAGAGATTCCTGTTTTAATGGATTGGAAATAGGGGGGTGAGGGTTCACACTATTCCTGGACATACTTCTGTGCGAAAGCCAAGCTGATTTTCGACGATCTAAGGTCTCAGGGAACTTCGACAAGTTCTGTCCGCTACGAAGACTTCAAAGCGAGCAAAGGTTGATTCGATCGTTTCGGAGGAAGTGCGAGCATTGAATGTATAATAAGGGACGGCACTGCTGATGGTGCAGATAGAGAAGCCGAAGAAAAATATTTTAGGCATTAAATTAATTCATATAAAACGAAGGTTACTGCTCACCGCAGGTGTGTAATGTAGATGAGACGAACCTATTATGGATGAAAATGCCCGAGAGGGCTTATATCACAAAGGAAGAGAATTTCTTGCCTGGTCATAAGCCCATTAAAGATATATTAACGCTTTTGTTGAGAGCTAATGCTTCAGGTGACTTTAAACTGCGGCCCATGTTCGTCTATCACACAGAAAGTCCTAGAATCTTCAAGAAATATGAAGTTGACCAGTCTAACCTGAGTGTCTTTTGGCGTTGCAATAGGAAATCTTGGGCAACACGCCCAATATTTAACGAGTGGGTGTTAACGGAGTTCTGCCCCTCACTCAACATTTACCTCGAGAGAATCCAATTGCCACATAAAGCGACAACGGTGTTGTACAATGCCCCAGGCCACGATCGAATGCCGCCGCATCCCTCCAGGCGGAATTCGGCTTCTTTAAAGTGCAATTCCTCACTCCCAATAATGCTTCTTTGCTCCAACCAATGGATCAGAAAGTTATTATAAATTTAAAAAAATGTATTTAGAAAAATTGTTTGCCAAGTACTTCGATGAGGCCAGCAGTCACGATTGCATCTCACAGAAATATTTCCGAAAACCTAAGTATTATAGATAGTATTCGGTTAATCGTGGAGTCTCGGAATGAATATTCCACCAGATCCCTCAATTCTGTTTGGAAAAACATTTAGCCGAAAGTTATACACGATTAATCAGGGTTTGATGAGGAGCACGCAATGGACGAAGAATCCGTCCACATGGACGACCTGGAGAGTGAGCTGGTAATATCAGAGCTCCAAGAATCGAAGAAAATAGCCGAAGGAAAAAACTGCTAGCGGCACAATAACGACGATGGAAATACCGTGATTTTTGATGACATTAAAGAATTACTCGTTGCCTGGGGCACGGTTGAAAGGATTGCATAGAAATATCCTGGCATAGAAAGGACTGAACTTTGATCGTGCAGCTACATAGATGAAGTGTTTAGACACTGCAAAACACTTCATCCAGAGACAGATAAATATACGACCTCGCATCAATTATTTAAGTAAATATTGTAGTTATTTCATATTTATTGGCTAATTTATTGTCATTGAAACAGAGGTCATAATTACTGTCCGCTGAAAGTTCAACTTATCCTCGGCAATGCTTCCATTAAAATAGTTTTGTCCTCGGTGTTCTTAATGCGTATTACAAGTTATCCTACTTGGTAAACGGATGCTTTCATGAAGGCTGTTGGTCCCTAAGATAAACAACAAGCCCCAAAAAACTCTTCCAGTCCTGATGAGTCAGTCCAGCTGTTCCGAGGAAAGTGTTTTGAGTGAGTTTTCACCTCCGCTTTTCAGTTTATTGTAATTTGCTATTTTATCTCTGAGGGACGTCCTTGACGGGACGAATATATCAGGGCTGCCGTATTAGCGTACGGAGAAGTAAGATCGTCAGAAGCAATACACTCGCTGGATATGACGACGACGGGCTGACTAGACACGTCCGCTGTTCCGAGAAGCGCTGTGAGTTACAAACCTCCCCTTTGATGCCATCGAGATTCATTTTCGGCTTTCTACCACCACGGGAATACAAAGAGAGCGACATTTAAACAGCTGGCACTGCGTAAGTAGAAAGAATGTCTGTGAACCAGAGGACAGCCGAGCGACGTGGCGATATGCTAGAATATTATTATTCACGGATAGGTTACTGACAATTCCTTCACCTGTCGTCTATGTTATCAAAGCTATTCATCTCTCATAATTAGCCTATTTCCAACATAACTTATAACTTGTACATAATTTCAATAAGTTCACAACGCCACTTTATACATTTAAGCTCGTTTGTTTGCGTACCGTGCAGATGATTGCGACGTAGAGATGATGGCTCGAGGACAAAATAAAGACGCCTGTTTACCGATGCCGAGATTTCGCAAAGGTATGACTAAATCATAGCCCACCTTCTCTAATCATAGGTGGAAAATGCGATGGTATATAAAAACGCTGAGATGGTATCGCTTTTAGACGGTGAATACGGGAGTGAAGTGGTATACTCCAGTCCAAAAAAAACTTACCACCTCGGAGCCGAAAAATTTCCAAATCCCGAGTTGACGTTGATGTGACAACACGGTCGAACCACGCCCCCTTCGCGGCAAGGCAATAAACAAATGGAACGGGAAGACCTTCCTCCCCACAGTTGGAAAGGGAGGATGAGGGAGAATATGCTCTAAGGGAAAATTTTGACCGGCGAAAGGAAATTCTCGATGGTAGGAGGAGAGCCCAGGCTTCTATTCGCTAAATGTGTCAGTGAGAATGGGATAGCCCGTTTCGGTCGCTCCAAGAGACCATGATCTCTCGTTGACGACGACTACTAGAAGATGTGGAAAGGCCAATCTTCGTCTTCGTCATGTGTAATGGAGGTTCACGAAGTTCACTTACGTGTTTATTTAAACTGGCATGCTACACAGTTACACGCGTAAATGGAATGTGAATATGATATAAACTACTCGCATTGAATTTATTCTCAAAGAGAAAAATCGATTTCCTGGACTAAGATTCGATTTTTGTGTAAAAAATACATTTTTGATCGCAGCCGGTATCATATATGTTTCCTCCGCCGCGTTTCGAACATTAGGACTATGTGTCTTTGAATTTCAACGTGATATTTTTCCCACAAATAGCATTATAGCTCCCTCTGAGAAACATTAATTACTTCAAAGTTGGATTAAAATAACTCTGTATCCAATAATTCTACTGTTAGAATGCTTTTGAACCAAATTCCATCCACTCATCTGTGGAATTCTGGATTCACTCAATTTTTGTTTCCCGTTAGGAATTAGGTGGGATTAAATACGCTGCTTGCCGGACAGAGACATCTTTTCGCCACACAGTGTTAACACTTGGTCCAACTTCGTCTCATCGGCGTATGTTACACTATAACCTTCTACTTCATAATTTAAAAAAACCTTTGGTCGAGAGGAAGAAACTCGATCAAAATTATTTCCGAGGGCAGCTTTCAAATATCCAACTCCGTAACTTACCAGTCGTTGGGTTGGGTATGTTGTTTACATCGCATATGGCAAAACGGAGCATTGGCCACTGGAGTTGACATCGCACGTTTTCTGCCATTGTTATTCTCGGAATATGTGATTAAGGCAGGGTAAATGCATTCGTAAATTTTCCTTGCTCCCAAATTCACTGATTCTTTAAATTTAATTCATATTACAGAACTCTACAACACCACCGGAAGAACTTCATTATTCTATGGACATCCTCCCTAAATTTAATGACGCTGGTATCATCTAGATGATTATGAGTAAAAATGAAATAGCTTCCCACGTTAGAATAATTGGCGGTCAGCATTGAATATCGGTACCATTCCTTTCGTAATCTTTATAAAAAGGGTATGGCAAAGGAAACCAACTACTTCGGCTTCTTATCGAAACAGAGCATTCATATTCAAAGTAATAATAAGCGGGAAATATTTCCAAATGGATATGGTTGGCTAGACAAACCTCAATAATTACTGGTTTATTGACACAAGTCATTCATTCAATCGTCATTACTTTCCGATAACATGTAATTTCTTGTTGTTTAACTTTGTTTGTATGTGTTGAATGTAAATTGGAAATGTAAAATTGTAAATGATGTTACGACGTCTCCATTTTATTTCTGACGAAAATCTTTGAAATCGACCAAACACGTAGCCTTTACTCTAAATCCTTTCAGTTGAAAATAACTCAATGTCACTTATTTGACTATGAAGTGCCGTAAATACTATCTTGAGTTCACTCAATTAGTGAGTTCAGCCTCCACTCCATTATCCAAAATCAATTGTGTTGAGGCAGCACCCTGTCGACCCCATGTATACATTTCTGGGAGAGCAATAAACATTCCGCTCAAAAGAAAACCCTTCCCACAACCCTGGATTGTGAAAAGGCTCCACTCTTCTTAAAGTGACCTAAACAGGGCTGCGGTTTCTTTCTCAGCTGGGAATGGGCATGTCGGAGGGCGTTGGTGTTTCTCGGGTTATGCTAAGAACCGCATAAATTTCATCCTAACCCAACCTACGGACGGGTAACCACCTATAAATTCTGGTTCAAATATAGACCCTTCTGTTTGGAAACTTTGATTTGTTTAAAGATGGCGGAAATTATGATGACATCACTACATGCTTCTTATCCGAAAGAATAACGAGAAGTTCTACTCAATGAAGTAAATCCGTGCATGAAAATCAGCAGTTGGACTAAGAATCACCATAAATTTTGATTTAGTAACCGAAACCAATGATTATGGCTACCCTTAACACCAAAGGCGCAGCCTGGGAGACGGAGGATTCGTAGATCAAATAAACATGGCTGCTGCTGCAAAAGCTCCTTTTGACGTTGTCAACCGCTGGATTGTACCCTACTCTCCGACTCTGATTACGATGCTTAGCGCACATATGAACGTTGAATAGGGCAATCAATTAAGTCATTGACTGCAAATATATGTATGTACACAAGGGAAGGGATCAAGCTTTTAATTCGCCCAGAAGACGGCTCAAGTGAACCGGAGGTACGAGATGACCATCAATCGACCTGGGTGCTATTTAAGCAGTAATGAGTCTGCGTTTAATTAAGTAGTTATGAGTAGTGAGTCTATTAAGTAGTAATGAGTAATGAGTCTGCGTCTATTTTTGGGTTTCCCGTGCATGAAAGGGGACCGACAGTCAGACACCTCTACGTGCACCTGGAAAAAGGCCAGCGTGTCTACTACAACGAACAGAACGTACAAAATAAGTATCGAACTCCTCAAATGTCCTCGCTAATAGTAATATTCAGGCTTTGTGCTTTTATCATAAAACTAGTTCAACGTTTTTCACACCCGTTGAATTTCAACGGGTACCTTCTGCAAGTATTTAATAAAAATGTATAGATTGAATTAATAATTCAAATTAAATACATAAATTTTCACTTTAACCTCACTATAATATGAGTGGAGTGAGAGGTAGTCAGGGTGGATAGAAATCTCGTTTAGGCGATGGTTTAGATTGTTGGATGAGATCCAAGTCTTCCGCTAGGTGGGATGTTATGCTATACCTAGTCACCAATCCACCCCTCACTTCCCAGCCGGCGCAAGGGTTAGGTATCTACTTCGGTAGAAAATAGGGGTAGGTTAACGGTATGTGCCCCTCTCCCTTTTTCATCCTTAACATATCCCAAACTCATGACACCACATGACGTCTTTCGAATCATAAAATATTGCTGAAAAAACGTGTTTAGTCGGTTATTGTTCACATAATAACGATGATCAAAATTTCCTAGCGTTACCTTTGGATTGACACTTTATTGTAATGTTATTGGAGCAGCAGTATTAGTGGCTTAATTATTTGCGCTTGTCCGATCTAAGCGAGAGTGACTTCAGTAGTCCTCCGACCATGATGAGTTTAAAGACGGAGAGAAGACGAACGGATTGCGGATGCACATTGTCTGATTTCCCGCGGGTAAACTTATCTTTTCTGCACTTAAGGAGCAATTGAATCACACTGTGTTCTATTTTCTGGCTTTACTCGCGCGATTTAAGGTACGATAAGCCTTAATGCTTATGAATGATGAAATGCTGATCGTATGTGAAATTTCCCACGAAGACAATTAGCTACGTATGTACTATTGTAACGACAAGTCATAATATTCCCAAATTGATTTCGAAAATTATTCTTATTGGTATGGCGAACTTGGAATTTTGATATTAATTCATGTATATTAATGCAACGTACAATGGATAAAAGTAATGATATTGTGTTGAAAATGAATTTGTGTGTATCATTGTTGAACGTCATAGCCGCCGTAGTTTTTGCGAGAAGACTAATCCTTCCAGTTGTGCATATTCATGTCTCCAGTTTTACTTCTTAAGAGCTCCAACATTATTTACGTAATTTTTTTAAAAATATATCTTCACTATCCCGAATACAGCACATTATGCCAATTTACTACGGGTGGATAACAGTAACAACGTACGAGACACAAACACCCATGTCCTGGGCAGATAATATTCTACCCAGTCGGGACTCGAACACGCGACCGTCGGGCTAGCATGCGAGGACTTAAACCCACCGCCACCGGGGCCGACGTTTATGACGTTTCCACGTTAAATCGACCCTCTACAAGTATGCATGAATTTCCCGTTCTAAGTGAACAAGGTTGAAGTTTACCTGAGTCGCAATTAATGACTAAACCGTGTGATCTGCCTTTTTACTCTCATCTGAGTAGTATTTCCAAGACTACAGCGATGGAAAGTGACGAATTTCGCATGTTGATTTTTTCAGAAACTTAGAAACCGCTCAAAGGAAACATGGGAACCACTAGTCTGCCCCGCATTGTTTAACTCGCCACCAGAATGATCTATTAAGCAGCCGCTTTCATTCTTTTAAATGGACCTTTCGTCAATAAAGTAATTTCTGGAAAAATACCATTTCTTGTATTTGGTTTATTCTTCGATATCCTTTCCTAGGGTTTTCCGTGTTGTTTTATTTGAGTATGCATTTTCGGTGGCCGAGCGAATGCGCCACTTATACTGTTTCTGAATGTTCTCTGTTTTGGGTTTAGGTGTTGAATTGGCAATGAGTAAGGTGAGATTCTGATCTAGAATGGAAGTTGGGACGTGGAAACTCTTGGGCGTCGTGGCATTATGTGGCTGATAGAAGATAAAGAATGTGCCCTCTTAGTGACTGGTTAAATTAAAAGTAGCAATTAGCTACGTATATAAATATGCGTCTATTCTAGTGTCGTGTAAATTAAGTTCCAAGTACCGCTATTAGATGACACCGCTCGTCACTCCATCTCACCTGGTTCGACATAATGCCGTTAGTGATGCTGTAATCGTTTATTAATGATATATGGGCCCTTATTGACTGGCCATAGCCTAACGGAGACTGGGGTTAAGGGATAATTATCACACAATAGCTCAAAATTTATCCTAGCAATTATCCCTTTCTCTGCGGAGAAACATTTGCCCAATATCTGTTCGTCCTTCCGATTGTATCCCCATCTCATCCCTTGCTTAGAGATATCCCATCCGTCCACCGGATGACTTACCCCTAAACTGCAGGGATAATATCCGTTCATTTAGGGGCATGTGCCGCCTCGTGCCGACTGGGTTACATCAGGATGTTGCTGACACTGGGCCTCACTACCCTTTCTTCATTCTCTCAATACCCTGCCAATGAATATACGTGACCCTACCTATGATCCAAAAACCCTCGTTTCACGGGGATACATTTTGGAGTATACATGGCTCCCTGAATCCATCTCTCTGCTCCACGATACGATTGACATAATCCCTCACTTCATGTCTCCTACATGCAATCCCCACCCCTTCTCTGAGCTTCCAATGCATCCCTGCTGCTTACCTCGCAAAGTCCATTTTTAATTCATCACCTCAACAATGAGTCCCCTAGTATCAGGTTTGAAATGTTCACGTAGGACACCAATGTACAGACCACGTGTAAGACAATGATGCAACCTCTCAACAACAAATGATTAACTTGCACTTGAAGGTGGTAATAATTGGGAAGAACATAATCGAAGGTAAAATATAGGGAAAAGTCTCCAGAGGAAGACCCAGGAATAAGTTCATGGACCAAATAAAGAGGAAAGTACACAAAAAGGAGTCGAGAGGCTCTACACGCAGGTATGAATGTTCTAATTGACCTATCGACAAGCGAATCACGACCACTCAAAAAGGTGATACGCAAGCGGGTAGGTAGTGGACGCCGGGGAGAATTTGGTGAGAAAAGCAGAACATAAAATACGGAGAATGACTGGCGACGGATATCCTTTCAGAAACCAACACCATCCTTTCATAGGTGACAAATGGTCGGGTGAAGGAGATTTAGAAATATCACGTTCGCGTTCTTTTCATCCTGCTCATTTTTCAATGGGACATCGGTATCGGGATACCTTTCGCTCTTTATTTTCAAATTTCGGCCAGACCGTTACCATCTCTCGTCCCCTCGCAGTGTAGAAACTTCGTCAAACCTTCCAAAATAATACGGAGCCGAGGCCGTGGCCAATATGACTTGAGTGTGCCAGGAGATGGTGGTGCGATCAGCCCAGGAGAGTAGCGCAGGACAACCCGATCATACTCAAGCGCATTAGTTCATTCAAGCTTCGCGAGAAGTTCGTCGCTCGACAAGAGTTCATTAGTGCGATGACCTGGTGATGAGAAGTTAGACGTGTGTTAGTGATGAGGCATTGTCTATGTGTAGTGAGTGTGTTGCTTTCGAGTTTCAGATATTTCAAATTTACGTGCTCAGATTTAGTTTTTGCATGGGGAAGGATTACATTATGCATATCGACGTAGCAAAATATCCGTGCGGAGCCTCGATTCGCTTACAGAAATACGGGGTGTCCCTTTTATTCAAAGAAAAGGTTTACGCAGTTTCCTGCCATCAACAATGCCTATTAGTGTGTGTGTGCGGAACTACGTGTCTTTTTATTTATGGTGTGTTCGTGTAATGTTCTGAGTGCGCCCAACAGTTATGAATGATGTTCAAAATCCTAAGGGTTCCGGCAAACTTCAGTGCTCCTGGGCTTCTTTTGCGAGACGTTAGACTGCATAATCCCCTGGTTTCCCCCTCAAGGTTGAGTGGCACTGTAGTCCGGAGTGATTGAAAGTCAACAAATAATGGAAATGGACGGTTCTTTACTCTCCCGTTTGGATTTGTATGGAATATATTCATCGATTCCATTATGTAGTATTTCCAAAAAATATCTCCATGATACTTCGGTGCTCTCGTTTTTCATTGTGGAAACGAATTTCGTGAATGAAGCTTCTAACGTCCCTCCAAATTATACCTAATCGCATTTTTCAAATAAGTAGACTTTACGTTTAGATTGTACAGTGAATCTACTGTTGTTTTCAAAGTCGTAAAAATTACTGTATGATAACTTATGCATTCGAGGATATCGACTTGTTTAACCATTGTAGTGTGACTAACAGGTAAAAGGTCTAATATTTTATTACATCTCTCAGGTTCGTTTACTATTTGAGTAAAAGAGTGGTGTGAAAGTGTATTTAGTAAGGCCTCGCTTATATCACGCTTCCTTGCCCAGATAGCACGTACGTTTGCAGCAAGTTTGCACTATGTTTGATTTTCACTTGCTAGACTTTCCCTGCTTAGAAAGTGTGCTGCAAGTTTGCTGCAAGTCACCATGCAAGTCTGCTGCAAATTTGCTTAGAAAGTGGGCTGCAAGTTTGCTGCAAGTCTTCATGCAAGCTTGCTGTAAGTTTGCATATAAAGTGTGCTGCAAGTTTGCATATAAAGTGTGCTGCAAGTTTGCATAAAAAGTGTGCTGCAAGTCAACATACTATTCTACTGCATATTATCCCAGATAGCATGCAAACTTACGGCAAACTTGTCATAGGGTTGTCATAGGCTTGTCACGACAAAGTTGTCGTGGCAAGTTTGCATCAAGCTTGCTGTGGAAAACTAATTCTAGCTTGAAAACTATCTGCACGTGTTACGGAAACTCCATTTCCAGCTCATGCTCCACTCATGCTCTTGCAACGCACGGGAAGAGTATGTCTAAACATTCAGAAAAGTTTCAGAATATTCAGATGTGTTTATAATTTGAATTTTAATGCCTAACGAACGTTCAATAGAAATTTGTAATGCAACCATCTGAAATTCACGTGTATTTTCCTGCTCTTTTGCTTTATCACTGTGTGTTTGCCCATTTGCGTTATTTCTGCATATTCTTTATTCTAAAAATAATGCGCGCTAACATTTTGAAGACTTCAAACATAGGATTCGTAAGGCGTCAAGTCTTAAATATTAAGTACGATATTGTCTATTGATGATTTTCCCCAGTTTCCTGCGCATCGCGATGCTCCATTGTTCCCGTGAGGGTTTGCAACGTTTGCAAGCTTGACAATTTTAATGTGTTTTTATAAGTGTTTGTGATATGAATTTGCTGTCTTTGATGGATCAAGATCATATAACAACGAGAAAAAACTATTGGCGTCCGTCGCCGATCTTATACTCACACACTTCATACCTCAGTTGTGGAATTTGTGCTTCATAAAAGTATCATGACGCGGGCGAGGACACCACATTTTCCATGGTGAACTTGGAATGTAACTTGGGTGAACATGTTCATCTATTACTCATATGTGGACAAACATCTGTGGAATGAATCCAATGAGGGGTGGAACCATTCCAAGATGCTGAAATCTTCTTTTTGACGGTAAGTTCAATCATCCCCTATGCCTTAATTCTGTTTGTTTGCAATGCGTGCGAAAACTGTTAAGTCTCATACTCGTTACTTTGTCGTGTCTGTATTGACCGTCGGAAATTATTCGACTTAGTCGATGGGTGAACGTCCGCATTCGTCACCCACACAAAAAATTATGAGCCATTCTCACTTAACGCTGTCATTAACGTGAAATACAGGAATTTCTACCAAAAATTTTTAGAAGTGGGTGACGGAAGCGTACGTTTACCTGCCTTTCTGTTATGTATACTATAAGTTGATGTGAAATTGGATTGTGCCTCGTATCAATTATATTGTTTTTTGTTGAAGATTTCGGTGAGGCCTGTTTCCTGCCGCAGTATGAGATGGCCAAATCTGAGGATAAAATTCATTGTTGCTACGTCAAGGGTAAGAACGTAATGCTTTGATATCATATACCTTGGTCATGCAAAAAAATGTACATATGTTCATGCGATCCAAATGTTTGAAGTGTTTCACATACATTACCGAAATAGTCAATTTAAAAAATATAAAATAGTGAAGGGTTTACGTGCTTGAAGTTCTAAAAGTGTTTATCTTCTTTATAGGTTTTCGTCATGATGGAACCTGGGAAAAAGAAAACTATTTCAAGGTGTCATTTGTGAAAAATATTGATAATCATTCGATTAGGTTTTTTTCAAATATGCTTGTCAATTATGTCAATGAAACTTTGGATCCTTAAGGAAGGTTTTGCATTTGAGATCTACAAATGAAGTATGTATGCTGTTATTGATTATCCATGCACCAACTGTCATTATCCTTAAAATAAATACTTTTATCAAAGAAAGTCTATTTTGCTGCAGTTTACTTTTTAATTTTTAAGTATATGTAAAATAACACAAAGTATAATATCTTACAAGTGGCTACGTTATCACTTCTATTTCATTTATATTAATGTGTGTTTACAAATTCCCTAGTATTTAGGTATGTACATGTGTTTAAAGTATCTGCATTTATAATTTTAGTATCATATCTTAAGTCGTGGCTGTCGGTTGATTAGGAATGGCCGTTGGCTGTCAGTATGAGTCTTCGCTTAGAGCTTGCATTAGCTGGAGTATTTTCACTAACATTTTTCAGTTGTAAAATTTCAACTATTGTTTTTTATCCTCTTGGATTATACCTAAGTTTAGAATGCTATCTGGGTTGATGCAGGCACTAAAGTGCAGATCATTGACTGTAGACAGACAAAAAACCTTAATACCATACCTCTATAAGTAATTCCTTGTTTTGTTATTGGGATATATTTTAGTCAAATACTTGTACACAAAGGCTGTGCAATGGCCAGGGGTGTTAAGTGGGGCCCTTAGCCAGGCCAACGAGTGCGTCGGGGCGGCTAAGGGATCTTTCGTGTACCAGCCGAAGTCTTCTCGACCCCCGGTCCGCCGACCGGAAGCCATTCTCTCCAGGCCGGAACCGCGGACCTTGATTCCCCGGGCGGGGAGGACCCTTCGGGAAATTGGGTGCGTAAGATAGGCTACCGTGGGTCGGGCCGCTCAAACGTTCCAAATCCCTGTCCCTATCACGTCGTCGATGAACCTGAAAAGAAATGTCATCACGTCGGTGTCCTATCAGCATCTGACGGTCGCATCGCAATTTCCGCCCATATATAGGTAGAAGGATGACTACACTGGGCTGCGAGTGGAAGTGGAAGTGTGGGGAAGGGGGGGGGGGAGAGTTGATCCAGTATCGTCATCTCAGGGAAAAGCGTTTCCAAAACTTCCTTATATGGTGATCTTCCTCATCGCTAGGTACTAAAGACCTCTTCCCGCGCAACTAATTATTAATTAATTAGCATTTAATTTACAAATTGTTATTAGGTTTATCTCTAATTAAATGCCATGTGATCGTCTCTTTACTTTTTAAAACTGTAATTGCAAATAATTCGATCTACATATCTATGACTCTCAATTACGGTATGTTTTTCTGTTAACGACATATTTACTAGTAGAAGTAGTAGTATTACATATTTACATAGTAGAATCAAGTCATGAGTAAAATTACGTCTTTGTCTGATTATCAACTGTATTTCTATCCATATTCTCGCATAACAATTATTTTAATTCGTTGCGCACATATTAACATTATTTTATTCTAAATGAATAGTCCTGGTTCGTTAAGAGACGGTCTTTTCACAAAGTTATTAGCCTACGGGATTTAGTGCTTCTATATTTTGTTGATCACCGCATAAATTTAGCATGTATTCTTCGATACATGTACATCTACTAAATACCGTTCAAGCCAAGCCACTACGATGCGTAGACCGGGATGATTAATAGCAGGCATTCAGCAATCATTCCTGCTCCAATAAGACCTTTGCACCCTCCACCAGCCACTAAGTACAGCCCATAAGCATGCCATAAGTAGTCACGATAACAGTGAGCGATCAGAACAGAAACTAGGAGATAAATACGTAGACGAACGTATCGTCCAATCAGGAAGGGGCGTTTCCAAAACTTCCTTATATGGTGATCTTCCTTATCGCTAGCTACCAAAGGCTTCTTCCCGCGCGTCAATGAATTTACAACGATCATTCTACACGGGAATGACTTAATTGAGTCATCTTGCTCGCCTCAATTATTCTTTGTCTGTTATTGGAGATTTTGTATAGAATATCGGCGGTGTAGATGCTCCGCTGGTCTATTGTTTTTTTCATTATCGCTAGAGTACTTCGAGAAATACTTAACCCATCTAAACTATTCTAATCTTATCTTTATCGTAGGTGTAAGGTTTCTTGACCGTCATAATATGGTTGTCCGCAACCCTCCTCTAGGAAGTAATGTGGGGCACCGACCTTCTGGGTCGCTGTAAATAGCCATGAGTTACTAGTGTGAGGTTAATTATTCGTGTTTAAAAGCTTCTTTGGAGTGATTTCTCTGTGCAAAGGGATGGTTTGGTTGACTTTTATTATAAAATATCGATTGAAGGAGCAATATGTTTATTGTGTACTCCGGGAAAATTGTTCAGTAAAACAAATATCTATATATCCTAGAAACCTAATAGTTACAGAACTGTAGGTTTTTTATGCGGGGTGAGAATTGTAGTGGAAGTAGTGAACAGTCGTTCTCACTTCAGCCATCGACAGGGAAGTATTTGCACTTCCAAAATGAATCGTATAGTGCATTTTTGAATTTAGCGTAGTAATAAAAGGAAGAGACAGGAAGAGTGAATGAAAATTGGTTGAGGAAGTTTTTGAGAGAATGTGGAGTGTACGAGCAGTTACAAATGTCATGCATACGGCCTAAAACGATAGCATAACTAGTGTGGGTCTAACATTATTAGTTTCATATTTAACTTGGCGGAAAGAAGAGATGCATTATATCTACAATGCTTTTCAAAATTATTAAGGATAAATGTCAGAGAGATGCGTTTTGGGATAATATTATTGTCATATAAATAGAGATGAGATAACATCGGATAGATATATAAATGTGCGAGTTTTGTTGAGCACACGTGAGCAGTGTTGCTCTCTGACATTTTTATGGAGTTACATGATATTTCTTCGCAACTTTTTCCGAAACACGGAAAATGGATAAGCGAAATAATGCATGAAACATTAAAGTAGTTGATAATGATAAGAATAATGGTTAGAATGATTATATAATATAAATAAATGAGGAAATAATTGAACAAGCAGACGTTTTTGTTTTGGCCGATTGTTTAGGGAATATGGAAGGATCGATAATGATAATAAAAAAGGTGGGAATATCGGTAGGAAAGTCCTAGGGAAAATTTGTGCCGCATACGTGAGAATGGGTGTTTGCCCAGGAAAGCAAAAACCGAAATTTAAAGAAGTGTTCTAACGGCAATATTATACAGCAGCTAAACATGACCGGTAGATAGCAGATTGACAGATTGATAGGGCTAGAACTATTTGGTTCATGAATGAAACAGGGATGGATGCTCCAATAATGAGTGTTTATGAAGGATGTGTGCTATGTTTTCCCGGCCGAGTTATGAGAAAGAATTTGATGATAACTCTCCACACTGCTTGTGTGTTACAAGCCAATAAATTATACTTTTAGGTCTGTGCTGCCCAACAGCAAGTCTAGGATCGAAAAAAAGAACTTATTAGACTTTTACTAGTTGTTCACTCATATTCATCATACATACACGTAAGCACAGCCTTAACTGACTGTACTATAATGTTGTATTTTTTTAACACAAAACTATGGATTCCTTGTTCGTGTCGTAGTTTACCACCCGATAAGTTTTCTCGATGTCAACCCTAATGATTAAAGATGGGAATGTTTTACCACTTTTTACCCTTCCTGTTATTATCCGTCTTCCTTCTCCCAAACATATTATCGATCTGAATGATTCAATTATTTTGCGTAAATTAAAGGTTCGTATAACTCTTCTAACTTCGTTTTGTTACTGATATGATGTTTCTTTATATCTAAGATTCACGGGAAATTATCCAATATAACTCAATCGGAAATTTAAAGAGGTTTTTTTTCTGAATAGGTATTTGAAAGTAGAATTGCTACATCTAGAATAATTTATTCGGTGTTGAGATGGTAGGCGGCTCGCAGGGTAGTATGATGATGTATTTTGCGTAAATTGAATGTGCGTATAAAACCTCTTACTTTATTCAATTACTTCTATGATTCGTCTTTACATCCAAGATCCACGGAGAAATATATAACCCATGCTGACAGTTAACGAAGTGTTGTTTCTGAATAATTATTTGAAAGTTTAATAGCTTATGTAGAATAAGTTACTCAGCCCTGAGGTGTGGAGTACAGAGAAAATGTTCCATAGTACAGTAGGAACAACACCTTTTGATAGCGTGTCATTATTGGAATCCCGGAACCAAATGATTTGGGAACGAGGATGGTGAAGACGAAGATCTCATCTGGGACACCCTCATTAAGAGGAACGACTTTTAGTATTTTTGGAGAAGTCCCTTTCTTAAAAGGCTCAATCATTGTGTGATATACTTGAATATCGAAAAATTCTTATTAATACCATTTTTAAGAGTAATTCGAAAATATTTGAACTATTAAGCATCATGTAATAGCATCACTCGGTAAATCGCGTGTGCATCTGATATGAAATTAATACTAGCCCTGACAGTTTTTTCCGTATCGTAGAGTTTTCCAAAATGAAGATTTTCTGTATTGATAATTGTTGTTATAAAAACCATAGATTGTGGTACGATGGTGACGCAATCAGATTCAAGTGTATCAAAAAGGTAGCACACAGAATTACCGAAGCAATAACGACATTCAATGTAAATGCGACATAAATTTAGTAATAGTAAATTTCCGTAGCGTAAAGAACAAACGTGCCGAAGTTGAGCATATATTTGAAAACGCAGACAGTAAAGTGGAACAGAGAGCTGGCTTGCAGAGAATATTAACGATAGCGAAGTTCTTCCGACAGGAGGGAACCCCCTGTTGCGAGGGACACAACCTTGAAAGGCAGTCGGGCTGGGAGGGCAGGGATCGTATTGCTAGGGAGTTCGAACGTCCGGCGGATTTTCCCCCAGTTGGAGAAGAGGGCAAGGAGAGACGGAGCGGACCAACGGGTCACCTCCTGGTGTATACCAGGGGGATTCGTACCCAATTCTACGGCGGCGGTAAAAGCAGCGGTGAAGGGCACGGGCTGCTCTAGACTGCGGGTGGTGGCACATGTAGGCACCAATGATGCTTCCGAGCGCGGAGCCAATGAGATTTTAGATTCCTTTAGGGATCTAAACTCGGAGGTGGAACGCGTTCGGAGGGGCACTGGTGTCGATATGCGGCTATCCATCTGCAGCATTGTTCCACGGACCGACTGCGGTTCTCGAGTTTGGGACAGGATTGCCTGGATCAACAAGAGGCTGTGGGAATTCTGTGTGAGCATTGGGGCAGAATTCGTTGATCTTCGGCCGGTGCTTAGATCGTGCCGGGCTCCCCTCAACTCGTCTGGGGTGCATTACTCCAAAGAGGCGTCTGAACGGTTATGAGCACTGCAGTTATTTTTTAGACTAGAGGGTAGGTCATCTAGTGGGATTCGTAAAAAATTAATCAAACGTAGCCTCCGAGGAAATCAACTTTGCGAAAACCTCCACATCAAAGTAAACTTAGGCGCGGTTATGTCGGAAAATAGCGGAAATATTTCCAAATCGCGTAATCCGGAGAAAGATATTATATCAGGTGTAATTAGGACTTCCAGTGTAAATCGTCAACCTAATACACGAAAGCTTGAAAAAGGACCAACCGACTCTCACCTTAAGAAATACGACATTAACTTTGTCGTAGTTAATTGCCGTAGCGTAAAAAACAAGCGCGCAGAAATCGAGCATATATTTCAGTGCGCAGATGTAGTCTTAGGAACAGAGAGCTGGCTTGTGGAGGATATAAGCGACAGCGAAGTTTTCCCGCCAGGATATAAAATCTACAGACGCGATCGACGCGATAGAACAGGTGGCGGAGTTTTTCTAGCGGTTAAATCACATTTACACAGCACCGCTCACGAAATAACCGACAATGTAATAGAAAGCGTATGGTGTACAATTAAACAACAAAACAATAGGAGAATACATGTTTGCTCTTTTTATAGACCTCCAAACTCCGAAGTAGACACTATTTACCAATTAGAAAATCAAATATCCGCATTCACTTTGAGAGATAGTAAAAGTGTAATAATTATTGGGGGAGATTTTAATCTCCCATGTATAAATTGGGATTCTTACACGGTGAAACCGAATTCGAGGAATAGAAAAATCAGTGAGATCTTACTCAACGTACTCTCAAATCACTCGCAATCCCAAGTAGTCGACAAGCCTACGAGAGGTAATAAAATATTAGACCTTTTAGCAGTAAGCCATCCTAAGTTGATAAAACATATCAATGTTCTCGACGGTATAAGTGATCACAGAGCAATTCTTGCAACCTTAAAGACAGAAGTGGAGTCAGCCGAAAAACCAAAACGCAATATTTATTTATTTGATAAATGTAACTTCATTAAATTTGGCAATATGCTTAATGATTCATACACGGACTACGTAGCTAAAACAGAGGATAAAAGCACCGATGTGTCATGGAAATACTTTTTAGAAATCTTACGCCAAGGAATCAACAAACACATTCCGCAAAAACTGAAAAGTGATAGCAAAGAACCTCGTTGGTACAATAACGATGTTAGGAGAGACCTTAGGAAACAGAGAAAACTGTACAACATGTTCAAAAAAACCATTACGTTTGATGAAAAATCGAAGGAACTAGAAGCAAAAGAGAGTTACCTTGCGCAACGCTCAAAAACCAAGAAAACATTGCGTGCTGCACTGCGAAATTTCAAGAAAAAAATACTTGGAAAATTACTCGAAGAAAATCCAAAATCTTTTTGGTCATATGCGAGAGAACTTCAGGGAAAATCTTCTACCGTAGATTCGTTATTTGATAAAGATGGTAAACTTGTCACAGAAAATATTGATAAAGCTAATGTGTTAAACTCCCACTTTGAAAGTGTTTACACTACAGACGACACTGCGTGTAATTTAGACATTCCATACATTGAGGAACCGATGAAAGAAATAACAAATTCAGCGCGATGGGATAACTAAATAGCTACAATCGATAAAAAGTAATAAATCTCCGGGTCCGGAGGGAATACCGGCGCGCGTCCTCAAGGAGTTAGCACCACAGATCGCACCGTTCTTAGAGATAATATTCAATAAGTCATTATCTGAAGGAAAGATACCAATGGACTGGAAAACTGCAAACGTTACACCGATATTTAAAAAGGGAAACAGACATGACCCAGGAAACTATCGACCAATATCATTAACATCGATTACAGGCAAGATTCTCGAACAGATCGTTGTTAGCAATATCATGACTTTTCTGGACAGTCGAAACCTCCTGCATAATTGTCAGCATGGGTTCCGGAAAGGTAGATCATGCGAAACACAGCTCGCGCTCTTTCTTCACGACGTTCTCAAATCTGGTGAATCGAAAAAACAAGTTGACGCACTATTTCTAGACTTGAAGAAAGCTTTCGACACGGTACCTCACAGAAAACTATTATACAAATTACAGTCATGCGGGTTAAACGAACAAGTAGCAAACTGGATACGTGACTTTCTGAGTGATCGTAAGCAAAAAGTAGTTCTTGACGGAATTAGCTCTGATATAGTTAAAGTGACATCAGGTGTCCCGCAAGGAAGCGTTATTGGCCCACTTTTGTTCATTATATATATAAACGACCTTTGCTCCCGAATTAGCAGTAAAATACGTTTATTTGCCGACGACGCTGTCATATACCGCGAAATTAGTGATCAATCTGACTTTGAAATTCTGTCATCGGACTTAAACAACGTTCATGCGTGGAGCAAAGAGTGGGTACTATAACTTAATTTGAGCAAATGCTCGGCGGTGCATTTCTTGCGTAGGTCGTCCAACTATCCCCATGCATATGTTGTGGATGGCGTTAGCATAAATGCGACAGATGAAGTGAAATACCTGGGAGTTACGATAACTTCGAACCTATCGTGGGGGACACATATAAGGAATATTTGTGGCAGAGCCCTGAAGAAGTTAGGATTTGTCAAGCGTGTTGTGGGAAGATTATCGGATGATAAAGTGAAAGAGAGGTGCTATTTTGCACTCGTCCGGCCACACCTTGAATATACAGCGAGCATATGGGCAGGTCCATGAACTTGATAAAATACAAAGGAAAGCTGCGCGATTCGTGAAAAACTGCTACGGCCGTACAGAAAGCGTTACACAGATTTTGAAAGATTTAGGGTGGGAGCCGCTAGAGACTCGGAGGCTACGCGCTAGGCTTAGATTGCTTGAGCAATTGAGAACGAATATCTTTCAGAGCGACACGGAGAACGTCATATTAGAACCACATTATATTTCCAGGTCCGACAGAATCGATAAATTAAGGGAGATATTTTGCCGAACGGATAGGTATGGGAATTCGTTTTTCCCCCGAACAATTAAGGACTTTAATACATGCTAGGCGGAACTTTGATTTTTTTTGTTGACGGCTGGTGTCCTAACACCCCCCGCCACACGCCTTTTGAGGCGGCTTGCGGGGTAGTATGTAGATGTAGATGTAGATGATATACAATCCATAGACGTGATCGACCAGATAGGACTGGCGGCGGAGTATTCACAGCAATGAAATCTTATTTGAATAGAACCACACACGTATTAGACGATATTGGAAGAGAGAGCGTTTGGTGTACCAATAAGCAACAAATCACAAGAAATATGCATATATGCTCATTTTACAGGCCACCAGATTCCAAAATCGACGTTTTGTACAAATTAGAAACTCAAGTAACATCATTTACCTCGAAAGATAACAAGGCTTGATGATTATCGGTGGGGATTTAAACCTCCCGGCTAAAACTTGGAATACCAATAGCGTTGAACCAGTTCAAGGAAGCGTGATATAAGCGAGGCCTTACTAAATACACTTTCACACCACTCTCTTACTCAAATAGTAAACGAACCTGAGAGATGTAATAAAATATTAGACCTTTTACCTGTTAGTCACACTACAATGGTTAAACAAGTCGATATCCTCGAATGCATAAGTTATCATACAGTAATTTTTACGAATTTGAAAACAACAGTAGATTCACTGTACAATCTAAACGTAAAGTCTACTTATTTGAAAAATGCGATAAGGTATAATTCGGAGGGACGTTAGAAGCTTCATTCACGAAATTCGTTTCCATCATGAAAAACGAGAGCACCGAAGTATCATGGAGATATTTTTTGGAAATACTACATAATGGAATCGATGACTATATTCCATACAAATCCAAACGGGAGAGTAAAGAACCTCTCTGGTTTAACCACGAAGTAAGGCGGGAGATCAGGATACAAAGGCAATTACACAATCTATATAACAATTCTATTAAGTAACAAAACAACGGATCTTGCGGTGAGAGAAATATACGTTGTTCAACATTCAAAAACGATGAAAATAATTCTTGCTGTTTCGCGAAACTTTCTAGCTTCAGGGAATGATGGAAACTGGCGTATATCCTTTTTTTCCACCACGAAAAACCAAATTCAATAGTTTCAGCCTTAAGTTTGTAAAACTTTTCCATGTTCAGGAGTTAACAAACTTTCTAAGTTTTACTCAGAATATTTATAGTACGACCGGTTTCGTTAAATAGTTGACATCATCAGGTCCTGAATATGTAGCAATAACAATATATTCCTTTGATGAGAATTAAATATATTCTTGGACTTGGTTATAGTTTAAAATAGAAAGTCAGCTATGGATAATACAAAGGTTCTGCACAAACACTGCACGTGGTCTGTAGTTTATGATTAGAGAATACATTATAGCTAACTTATTAAAAGCATACCAAGTTAAGAGTAATTAATTGACCAATGGAAATTTCTTAATTTTAATCCTGAGTATGCTAAATGTGTATTTTAGGAGAAGGTCAATGACTGTGCTAATCTTTCAACAGCATAAAAAATCGTTAATTTTATCTTTTCTGCCATTGCATCTACCACTAATATGGTGTATCCATCCTTTGAACGCGAGCAATGAGAAAATATTTCTTCGCTGTTGCACTCATGTAATAACTTCTTGAATGCAGTAATTTATGCAGAGGGAGTATTAAGATAATTATAGGCCGACCCTTAAAGGAAACTAATAAAAATACTAGTCAGTATTACCTTTCAAACAAATAGACTGGACTGGTATTACCCCGCGTTATAATTTAGTTAATAATAATACCGGCTAAGAAGTTAAAGAGAATCGATAATCTTTCTTCATTTACATTTCGAGCATGCATTTATGATTTTGGTGTCAGAAAGATTTAGATCACGAAAGCAACACGCTATTAAAATCAATGGAATAGAAAATGTGAAACAGCCATTAGCAAAACTAGACTGAAGAGTCTAGAAATTACGAGGTTTCACGTCAGACTCTGATTAGCATAATACTTAATATCACTCAAGTTTGGGGTTCTCTCTGAGGCGTATATTTTACTCCCTTGCTACGTCAGTTGAACTTTGAAAATCAGTGAAAATAACCTGAAAAACTTTGTACTATAAATATCTTATCATCGCGCGCAGTCAGTGGCCAAAATTTCGACTGAGGGGCAGAGTAATCCACTGAAAAAGAGCATCATAAGTGATACAACAGGACCGGGAAAAGTACAAGAATTCATTAATCCCCTCAGATTGATAACGTGCACAAAATATACCGACAGAGACACAAATACACAAAAAATACCGAGTGACAGAGCAATCGTCCAAAATATTTCTCAGTTATTCAATCGTAGATTTCCGCGGTTTGTAAATAATGACTAGTATTTTTTTTGGTGCTGCACTGCTGATAACAAATTCTTCTGCTTTCTCAGCGGGACTTAAAGGATCAATGTGGAGTGCGAAAGTGTTGTCAGCGGAAGCAAGCAGCGTGGTGAACACCCGAATAGTTAAAGTACCTTCGTTTCTCAAAACTTTTGTTTCGTTAAACTTTTTGTCCATCTGCACCTAAAATGAAATGTAGTCACATACTTAAGTTATGGCTTACGATTACTTACATCATCCTGACCCTCAACAATAGAGCTTGATAAAACAAGATACTCCCATAGCATAGCATAGTAGGCATAGCGATCACTGGTTAGCATAATTACATACCTGAAATTTATATGATATGCCATCCATTATTTGTTGACTTTCAATCACTCCGGACTACAGTGCCACTCAACCTTGAGGGGGAAACCAGGGGATTATGCAGTCTAACGTCTCGCAAAAGAAGCCCAGGAGCACTGAAGTTTGCCGGAACCCTTAGGATTTTGAACATCATTCATAACTGTTGGGCGCACTCAGAACATTACACGAACACACCATTAATAAAAAGACACGTAGTTCCGCACACACACACTAATAGGCATTGTTGATGGCAGGTAACTGCGTAAACCTTTTCTTTGAATAAAAGGAACACCCCGTATTTCTGTAAGCAAATCGAGGCTCCGCACGGATATTTTGCTACGTCGATATGCATAATGTAATCCTTCCCCATGCAAAAACTAAATCTGAGCACGTAAAGTTGAAACATCTGAAACTCGAAAGCAACACACTCACTACACATAGACAATGCCTCATCACTAACACACGTCTAACTTCTCATCACCAGGCCATCTCACTAATGAACTCTTATCGAGCGACGAAATTCTCGCGAAGCTTGAATGAACTAATGCCCTTGAGTATGATCGGGTTGTCCTGCGTCACTCTCCTGGGCCGATCGCACCACCATCTCCTGGCACACTCAAGTCATATTGGCCACGGCCTCGGCTCCGTATTATTTTGGAAGGTTTGACGAAGTTTCTACACTGCGAGGGGACGAGAGATGGTAACGGTCTGGCCGAAATTTGAAAATAAAGAGCGAAAGGTATCCCGATACCGATGTCCCATTGAAAAATGAGCAGGATGAAAAGAACGCGAACGTGATATTTCTAAATCTCCTTCACCCGACCATTTGTCACCTATGAAAGGATGGTGTTGGTTTCTGAAAGGATATCCGTCGCCAGTCATTCTCCGTATTTTATGTTCTGCTTTTCTCACCAAATTCTCCCCGGCGTCCACTACCTACCCGCTTGCGTATCACCTTTTTGAGTGGTCGTGATTCGCTTGTCGATAGGTCAATTAGAACATTCATACCTGCGTGTAGAGCCTCTCGACTCCTTTTTATGTACTTTCCTCTTTATTTGGTCCATGAACTTATTCCTGGGTCTTCCTCTGGAGACTTTTCCCTATGTTTTACCTTCGATTATGTTCTCCCCATTTATTACCTCCTTCAAGTGCAAGTTAATCATTTGTTGGTGAGAGGTCACATAATTGTCTTTCACGTGGTCTGTGCATTGGTGTCCTACGTAAACATTTCAAACCTGATACTAGGGGACTCATTGTTGAGGTGATGAATTAAAAATGGACTTTGCGAGGTAAGGAGCAGGGATGTATTGGAAGCTCAGAGAAGGGGTGGGGATTGCATGTAGGAGACATGAAGTGAGGGATTATGTCAATCGTATCGTGGAGCAGAGAGATGGATTCAGGGAGCCATGTATACTCCAAAATGTATCCCCGTGAAACGAGGGTTTTTGGATCATAGGTAGGGTCACGTATATTCATTGGCAGGGTATTGAGAGAATGAAGAAAGGGTAGTGAGGCCCAGTGTCAGCAACATCCTGATATAACCCAGTCGGCACGAGGCGGCACATGCCCCTAAATGAACGGATACTATCCCTGCAGTTTAGGGGTAAGTCATCCGGTGGACGGATGGGATACCTATCTCGAAGCAAGGGATGCGATGGGGATACAATCGGAAGGACGAACAGATATTAGGCAAATGTTTCTCCGCAGAGAAAGGGATAATTGCTAGGATAAATTTTGAGCTATTGTGTGATAATTATCCCTTAACCCCAGTCTCTGATAGGCTATGGCCAGTCAATAAGGGCCCATATATCATTAATAAACGATTACAGCATCACTAACGGCATTATGTCGAACCAGGTGAGATGGAGTGACGAGCGGTGTCATCTAATAGCGGTACTTGGAACTTAATTTACACGACACTAGAATAGACGCATATTTATATACGTAGCTAATTGCTACTTTTAATTTAACCAGTCACTAAGAGGGCACATTCTTTATCTTCTATCAGCCACATAATACCACGACGCCCAAGAGTTTCCACGTCCAAAATTTTAAGAGGAGCATTTTATACCCATGCGTAAGTAATACTCAGACAAAAATGCATCGCGTATCTTCCCCTGTGAAAGTGATAAAATACTAAAAATCATCTTTTTCATGTAGCGACTAAGCAGTGATTAGATATTTTCCCTATGGTCAGTTGTATACTCATAAATCCGCAGAGTAGTCAATGGAGTGCAAATTAGGAATGTGCACCATCAAAGATTATACGATTGCTACGTTCCTAAAGAATCTATTCATCTTCAAATGTGTCGTAATATTATTGCTTGAATGGAAGTTAAAGTTGTGAGTGGCCCCACATGAAGATATTAACAGACTTTTGACAGGGTCATAAATTTCATCTCTTAGTGGTAATGTATTTTAACGGATGTTGAAGAGGGACACTGTAATGCTTTATTTAGAACGAGTGGAAAAGGTTGAAATGTATGCGTAATTCTCGCAATTTGAGTTATGTGTGCACATGATCACAGCAATTGATCATCGAGAAATATGCTGGTATTTACATAAAGAATGTGGATGTTTATTAGCCTTATAATCAATCCATCCCCCTCCATTCTCGATTTCCTGACCAAGTCTCTGTGACATGGAGTTGTCCACATTTTGGTATCCTCTTACTGGCTTCATTTCCCATTCTTCCTCCACGATTTTCCTCGTTGCATCTTAATTTGGGGTTGTTTCGTTTGAGGGGGTCGAAAAACGTTTGTTTCTCGCATTTTTCTCATAATGAACGCTGCGCTCTGTGCAGCCCGCTCCATCTATGTTACATGATTTGTTTTGAACCATCTCCTAGAATTTTGACATTTGTGAACTCGTAAGTATTCCTAGTTGCGGGCGAAAAATGAATGTTGATATACATTTGATTAAGCATAGTTCTTATTATAACGGACATGAATTTAATGCTTTTCGTTTGATAGTACTGAGAAATAGGTTTTTTACTTTTAAACACCAAACAAAAGTTCAGTGGGTGAAAGTCGAAGGCGAAACACCTCTTCGGGTAATTTTTCGACAGATTTTTTTGCCTTTTACAAACATACCATTCGATTCCTCCGCCTGGGAGAAAAATGAGGCATACTTAAAAGCTAATAAGATCTTTTTTTCCTCCAAGAATTTTGGGAGAGGCCGCTAAAACTTTGAACAGTATCTCGGCTTGCGCTGTCCGCTCTGCTTGTTCGTCTATCGACGCTCGTCTCAATGAAGTAGTCATCAGTAAACCTTGGACAAGTTCCGGGTGGTGATGGTCGGGGTGGTTTGTTGTTTGTTTGCCGTACGCACAGGTTTCAAATACTTGCTACACCAGAAAGAAAAGGTTCGTTGCGCTTCGAAAAAATCGGAAGCCGCCGTCGAATACTTTTAAGGGCGTAAGAGGAGTCAAATACCACTTCTTTCCTGTGAGTTAAACGCCTGACGTCCGAAACATTATCTATGGCAGAAAAGGTATCGCCCGAACACAAGGGGGGGGCACACGGCAGTAGCTAAGAGCTGAAAAGATATTTTATTCGTGGTCGCTCATCAAAATGGAGTGAATTTTCGCTCTGTATTGCCTCTAATGTAGCGCGTTACCCCCTTAGAAATGACGTTTTTGTCCACCGATCGGGAAAATTGAATGTCATTGCACATGTGCCTCGTGAGCGACCTCTATGAGATGTTAACTAATAAAGTGGCATTTATTTTGGATATTCTTTCTTCACCCCAGAGCACGATTTGAGAGGTTGGAATTGGGAGATCGATGAAGAATAAAAAATAAGCCATAAGTATCCTTTTGTAGAGGGTCAGAAAAGAATTGATGGTCGAAGGCAAATATTAAATATTTTTAATCATTATGCAGTTCTGCTAGGATGACATGACATGCTATGAACATATGGGTGGCGGGTTTGTATTCAATCAGGAGGTTTGACCGTCGCATTTAACAAAGAGATTTGATGAGGTTGATTGGAGAGTAAGAAAGACATAATTAGTGCATGATGCATGTAATAACAACCAATAATCCCTTTATTATTATGTAGATACTAACCATCTAGCTGCATGTGACCCTGAGCTCTAGCATGTCTCCCTTAAATATCCTACTTGCATGGCAATAGTGCATGTTTGGTGATATTCACCCCCTGCCACACACCCTCGCGGTGGCTCGCAGGGTATTACGTAGATGTAGATGGTAGCATGTTCTTCTACGCATCACTCCTAGTAACTGATGTGACAGCGTACTGTTGTCTCCTGACTGCTTTTGGGATGTCTGGCTGTGAGCAGACAGAAGACTGGGTACTGACAGACGCGACGGCACAAGTTTTCGGGTTGGCGTGTGAGCTTTCTAGGTTTCATGGGTCGCAAAATAATAAAATTGAATAATATGAGACGGCTGTCTGAACGTACCCTTCACTTTCGATTGGGATCAAAATGAGATGACAGCATTTCTTCCCATTGGAATGTACAGGAGGCCCGCTTGGTTCTGTTCAAACCGAACGACAAATTTCAAAAATTCTCTAAATCAACACGCATCCGGGGTGTATTTCTCATGGTCTTACGTATCTTCCCGAAACCCTATCGCTAAGCTAGAAAACTAGAAATGTCATCTAGGTATAGAGCTAGAAAACGTTCTGAACAGAATGTAAGAGAATAAACGTAATGAGCCGAATTCGGGAAATGGAAATTTTGGATCCTTATCGGTTTTCATGTTTTTATACATTATAACACCAAAAACCGACTCTTCAACGCACCTTATTTGCACAAATTTCCAAGCATCCTATATTCGTAAATTCTGTCACTGCTACAACAATTGACGCGTGTCTACATTCAAACAATAAATAGGTCAATGGATGATATGGATCGCTTGCGCGCTGAGAGTTGCCCAAGCGGAGACGACGGTATGACGTTCATGCATACCGATAGTATTCGAATCCGCGGAATCAAGGTCCTTATACCCAGGTCATGACACGATCTCATAATGCACTCTGATTACTTCATTTTGGATTGGGCTCGATGCTCCGTAGCACTGTTACTCTTCATTGAGTAGCCCAAATTGTTTAGCCTTGGTCAATGTTACAAATACTCTTTTAAACATGATACTGAATTTGATTTAAAGCTTAACGGCGTATTGTGATTTTAAAGGCTACTGTGGTTTTCCACCACTGCCGTGATTGAGAAGTTGACCCGGTGGAAAACCGGAGTAGCCTTCAAAGTCATAATACGTCGTAAAACTATAGAGCTTGTTTTACATCTGCGAAAAATACCGTGAACGAAATTTTTCCGGGGAATTACGTTTTAACTACTTCATGACTACTCCATCTTTACTCATAAAGCACTCCACGCTTATGGCCCGCTGGGCAATCTGAATGGCATACATCCTAAAGTATAAATTTTTATCCACTTGGATGAACTTATGGTCAGTGCCTTACAACTCCAAATGTATCTCAGTGCCTCGATGGTAGACGGTTACTTTGGCTTTTTATTTTCAGGGCGTCAGGTGGTTTTAGAAAATCACTACCAAACTCCAACGGGCACTAAAGATGATATAAATAAGGAATACAATCAAAGTATAGAACAAACAATATCTTTATAAATCGTCATAATTTCTTGTCAGCACAAAACATGTCCTATCTGGACCAGCACGACAATCCAACTCTCCCGCATATAAATAAACAAACCGTTACAAAGAAAATCAAACCGACCAAATCCAGCCAAGGCCCTACAATTTTATTTAATTAATTAAAAGTTCATACAAAATGTAACATTAATCGTTACAGCCTCCCCATCGATGCTATGGTAAATAATAACTGAAGTATCTTTCCATTAATGAATCTTCAATTCGTGTTATCGTTTAATAATTAGGCATTATGATTTCAGACACGTCATCGGTATGACGTAACCTACGAGTAGGTATATGTAGGTATGAGAGACAGAATGAAAGTCACATACCTAAGTTATCCCTCTTACCTGGGTAAATAACATGTAATTTGACATTATTTAATAACCCAGTCCGGTGGTTCCCCAGTAAGCAACTCCGTCCCCCGAAAGGTGTAGCTCAAATTGATGGGGGCGATAAGAATCTGAAGTGTGGCCGGAGAGAGACTGACTTGACTGCAGAGTGTACATAAGACGTTTGCTTCCTTTCGTTTCCTTCAGATAAATTCATACACCGCGTTAGGTCGTTCAAGATGTGAAAATAGTTCAATCGTAACATAGTTGTCTACGCTGCTCACATTGCGTCATAGCGTAAGGACGAAAAGTCAGTGGTTTCTCTTCAGGCTTTTCTGAGAGTCGTTCAAAGCTTTCCTGCAATGTCTAAAGTTACACTCTTAAGTCTGTTTTAACATCCAGCTTACATTGAGTGCAAGCCAATGGATTGAGACCCTGTATTTTACAAACCGACCCGACAGGCAATTTCATGATTCCCTCCTCTTGCGTTCGCCGTATTTAGGCGCTAACTAGCGGGAGACTATTGTTAACCTATCTCGGATGGTGAATTTTCCACAATCCATCGTTACGCAATTCCAATAAAACAAGTTAAACCCGAGGTAAGTTAGCAATGGATAGATATAATCAAAGAGAAAGGTGGTTGTTACACACAGAAATGATCCGATTAATTCGACAAACAGTCTGTTTTCAGTGTGGTATCCCCTGCCGAACACCCTCAAGGTGTCTTGTAGGGTAGGATTTGATTGATCAAGATGGATGAAATGGCCTTCGAGCCTGAGATAGAAAACACTGCTCTCTTCCGAGTTATGGTATACCTATCGTTATCGAGGGTTTGAACTTGTATCTGACTTATTCCCAAACCTTACTTTCTCGAGTGCCGTAGAAATATTTATAGCTTTTTTCGAAGTGAACTGGTCGTGATATAAAGTCGAAAAAATAATGATCATCCTGAGAAGTAAATGTCTGTCTCCGAGCTGCAGCCTCGCAGTGTGGGCTTTCTCGGGAAGTATTTATGCCTTGCACAGACGAAAGACGAGGAGGAGGCGTGAGTATGATTCGAGTGGTGAATGGTTGAGTTATGCTAGATCCTTCACGGCGGCAAGTGGGAGGGAAGGAATTCTATCAAGTCTCTGCGGTGATACATTTGATTCTGATGCGTGATTAGCGAAGTTAGAATGTTTCGAGGAAGAGGAGGATTCGAACAAAAGGGAAAATGGGTGGCGTCGGTGTTCGAAGAGAAGGTAATGAGGGGTATGTTGAGGTGGCTATATTGGGCTCGCGAAGAATTCGTCAGTGTTGAATGGCAGGCGAGGGGAATAAAAGCAGGAGGATGAGGAACATGGGAATGAATATTAGCATGACGTATCTACATCCACATACTGCACCGCGTGTCGCCACATGGGCGTTTGGCAGGGGGTGTTAGGTCACCAGCCGTGTAAAGTAGTTTTGGGATGAGAAATGGTGACGTGTGTATATCTAAAGTATAATTGTCCGAAGTAGACTACGCGAAATACATTTCATCAATATCTTGATCTTTCGTCGAAGTGGTGACCGTCAGTTGGATGTATCTATATCGTCTCTTGAAGCAAAAAATTCTTCCCTCACGTAAAACCCTTTCCTTATCAAAAAAATATCCTTCTCTCGCCATCTAATGTATTGGTTAAAACCGACCCCCTAAGTGCTGCGGGTTTTTTAGCGCAGAACTCAGGCCAGTTAGGAAAGTCTAACGACATGCGGTCATCAAAAATTCATATTTCCCTTTGTAGTCGAGATCAAGTGACAATTCATTCACTAAAAATAAATTTATAGATTTATACAAATATAATCGTCAGCATATATGGACCCTGTATCTTATTTTACAAAAGTAAGTAGTGGACTGCTTCCAACCTTACATAATGTAAACTTTTGGCCCAAAGATACTTAATTTAATTTAACAGCGTCGAAACCAGGCTAAAAACATGAAAAGGTTTACCCATATGGCCAACATTCAGATTTGCATTACATTGACAACTTCCAGATTTTTCATCCAAAATATATTTTAACAAATATTAAAACGTTAAAACTGAGTTGAAAGAATATTAAACTTCACCGGAATAAAAACACGTGTAATAAATGTTTCATGATTTCAAGTTTCAACTTAATACTAAGAACAGTGTAGATTAGGAATGAAAAGTTGGAAGAGCCGCGTAACTAGCCGAAATTCAAGGCACTATTTTTTGATGTTCAATGAAATAAAAGTGAGAAGATTGGATGTTTCACGTGCATGTGAAACTGAGCGCAAGGAGCGGGATTGTGATACTGTAGATGGCGGTGGTCTGGCAGTGTGGTGAGGAGTTGGCAATAATGTACGCGGGCGGCAGTCAAGGTGTAGGACTCATTCTCAGTGAGAGAGAGCTTTACTAAGTTACTTACGAAAGTTACTAGTTAGGAAGTACGAGTTAGTATCCCCTAGATTGATCTGGGTTCTAAGTTTGTAATGATGAAAATAGGCAGTAGGAGAGTTGTGATTGCGGATTTCTATGCACCATTGGACGGAGAGATTTACAGTTTACGTTTGTTTATTTGGAGAAGGCATAAGACAAGGCAAATAAAAAGAATCTGTGGAAGGTTTTGAGGGACTATGGAGCGAATGGGGAGTTATTGAATGTTAAGATGGCGGTGTATGATAATATTAAGGAAAGAGTGAGAGTTAACGGGGTTCTGAGTGATTGGTTTGCAATAAAACAGGGCGTAAAGCTAGGTTGCGTAATGTCACTGCGACAGGTTAATGTCTTAATGGATAAATGTGTTAGAGATGCATGTAGAGAAAGCGACGGTATTTTGATTTGAAACGTAAACGTTCGAGTCGTAGTATATGCGAATGACGCTGTTTTGATCTCAGAGACCCAACAGGGATTGCGAAAGTTCGTAGATAAGGTTTGTGACTTAACAGAGAGATTAGAATTGAAGTTAGATGCGTGCAAGACTAAAGTAGTAGTTGGTGATAAGGAGAATGGGGAGAATAACTGTATGATGAGGGCGAATGGTGAAGTTATTGAACAAGTGGATAATTTATTGTACTTGGGTAAGATGTTACCGAAAGGCGGACGGATAGATGAGGAGATAAAGAGAGGTGCGAATTGTGGAAGGAAAGAGTTAGGTCGCATGTGGAGCATATCAAGGAATGAGTGGCTGTTAAAGGAGGCGAAAATCGCCGTGTACAAAGGGGTACTTCTCCCAACATTGCTGCATGGTAGTGAAATGTCAGAATAGAGAGGGCAGTTAACTATACGCCGTGGGTATGAGTTATCTGAGGAGTGTTGGTGGCAAGAGTGGGTTGGATAGATTGATGAATGAGTGGGTAATATATGAATGTGGCTCAGATGCTCCAGTAGTGGACATATGTGAAAGAAGTGTCCTTCGTTAGTAAGGCCATGTTGAGACAATGGATGAGAGTCGAATAACGAAACAGATATATATCAGAGTGGAGTGAAATGAAATGAATGGTGTGAGAGGTAGAGGTAAGCCGAGGAAGTTGTGGTTGAACGTGGTTGAGGAAATTCTTAGGAGGTGGAGTCTTAAACTTACTTATCTTACTTACTTCTTTTTCCCCAGGACATTATGCCTATTTATACGGTTTTCCTTATTTGAACCTTTGACAAATGTATTTCCTGTAACCTTAAATAAATTGATGCGTAAACCGTTATGCTCGATATTAAGGAAAATGATATAGTGCGGGATTTGATGACTTATTTGGAATATGCATTTGTGTGAATGATCGGCAGTGTTCAACAACTTAGCATGTATTTCCTTTCCGGCTATTCCCTTTTTCGGTGCGTGAGGAACCTGATTTTGAGTATACACTGACTCCATTGCGCGCACGTCAAAAACAGGAATTATCTATGGAAAAATCCTGAGGCCTATTTTTGGGATCCCGATTAGCAGGTAAAAAGATAGCAAATATTTTGGCCGAACAATCAATTAAATTATAATAAAATCTTAATTATAATGATTGATTAAAGGGAAAAGTGGTTCGAATAAAAGTGGTTTAAGACGCAAAATTAAGATTTAGCTTTCTGTTGCAGCGAACGAGAGTGCTGAGTTAAAAACCCAATCTTATGCAAATATATTCGCTAGTAAACGCAAGACAACACTATTTTTTGGGTGAAATATGAAAAAAAGAACTTTCCATGACTTTATTTACGCACAAGCTTATTCACTATAGGGCGAATTACATAATACATTTTCTTGTTTCAACGATTTAATTACGGAATGTAGAAAAAATGAATGGAATTAGAGCAGGTGCTATTTCCCGCTTAGATTGTTCGGATATAATCATACAATTTTCCGTTTTATGCGGTGAAATTTTCCTCATGAAAACGCGCATGCATTCGTTTACAACAGTGAAATATAAAAATATTCCGATGGGGTACCGACATATACCATAGTTTCTGCAGACAGCTGACTGTAATAATAAGATTGGAAATTTACTCAATATACAGTCCCTCCAATGGGTATTTAATTGTGGAATCGCTGTCAGCTTGACAATCTTCGTCCACTCACCTCTGTTCCAAAACTGTCCTCCGGCATGTATAATTCTCCCTAATTTATTTAAAATTACTGGCAATAAAAAAAACTTGAATATATCAATTAATAAACGACTAGAGAAAAGATTACTTCACTTCACAGATAGTCGTTATAACGTCACAGCCTATCCGTGGCGGTAAAATATTTCCATATCGCGAAAAACTGAACCTATTGTTAACCAGTCATTTCTTGACTGATATTAAGAACTCTACAGATTTTAAATTACGGCAGGAATCGTCTTCACCGCGATCGTTTATGTTTCATACACAATACTCAGGAGAGCTGAGGTGGCCGTTTTTCGGGAGGATTAAAACTTGTGCACCTTTGGTGGACTACCTGGTACGCATGATCCAGGTGGTCTACGAATTATTTCATCCAGCTGATAAAATACACAGTCTCAATCTTCCTCCTTATGTTACAGGTAGTCAAATTTTACCTATCACACGCGAAATTTATCCTATCACACCCTTCTTTCCACCGCTCCAGCATACTTAATTCACTCCCATCTCATCGTCATTCTTTACATCGCGTTCCTTTGAAATAGGTCATGCTCGAGGACATCGACGAAAAACTTTTACAATTTGAGATTCTTGCTATATTCATATCATCTTGAGATAATACTATTTCTATAACTCCAAAGGATACGGTATTTTGTCCTAAAGAGAACGATTCGACAACAATAGGAGGTGAGCCCTTGGTAACGTTTATTCTTAGCAACCGCATTCATTTCCGATCTTTCGATTAAAAAGGAACATGGGAAATACTTTGAGAAAATGCGTTCAAGGAGGTGATGATAATACGGATATGTATGGTGCTGGAGATACAGAACCGATGCCTAACGACAGTAACAACGTTGTCGGTGAGTCTTGAAGGATAGCTATGCCACTTTAACCCTGATTTACCTCCATGGTTGTTGGGATCGGTGTAATGTTAAATGGTTTCCTTTCTTTTTAGCTTATGGTAGATGACTTTCAAGCTAGGAAAGTACTTAAAAATCATATTCATCATTAATGTTGGTGTTCTACGCTGGGGTAGCGTAACCTCTTCGTTTTAAGGGGGGTTTTTTCTTTTCCAGCAGGACACTGACTCATTGGTTCATCGATTAGAACCAATTTGGATTCGAAACATATCCAAAGGTATTTACGTAGGGAAAGGAGTCTCCGTAACCAGCAAAACTGAGGCGCCCGGCAGGGGAGGGTAACTGAGAACCTCCTTCTTACTACCGGGTGGTGCTTGGTTTTGTCCCAATAGGTCGCCTCGCCCGGAGAACCTGGAAAGAGGTGTAGGCCTCATTGCACTTCCAGGGGATACCGAGCGGGTCCCCTCGTTAGGAACTAGAGGGTAGGCTAGGGCGGAAACCTACCTTTCCCGGCTGTGCCCGACCTGCTGGTCAGGCGGATCGTACGGATAGGAAGGTCCTCCTCACTCAGATTTTTCCCACGTATTCCCCCCTTAGGACACGGAGACTCCACGGCTGCGAAGCCTGTATCTCAAGTAAATGGGACGAAAGCAGAAAACGATGGTCGATATGTACTGCTCCTGAAATATTACTACCTACTATTGATTACTAAATTTACTAAAGACACAGTCCCTCATTTTGAATTTCGCCAAGGAGTCGCTGTCAGTGTGGCCGGTTTCTTCCACTGTCCTTTGATCTATTTCAGTCTACTAGCGTCTACACTACTGCCCATTTCATCAAATTTTACCGATTTCTGGAATCAATTAAGCCTTTCCCTACTAACGACGGAAATATACGGCAGTAAGTTTCTTGACCAGGGAGACAAAGGCCGAAAATATTCGGCAGAGATTTTCCTGACCCAGGGAACGAATGCCGAAAATACTCGGCTTCTTGCTCCCCCCCCTTTTATGACGGTTACGGGTACCCGAAGTCTTAGTTTCAGGACCCAACGCAGCGGGGGTTAGGCCTTACCCTCGAAAAACGGGGACAGGTACTCGAACCCCTCGTCGTATAATACCCCTATTTGTGGCAAGGGTCCGCGGTCATACTATTGTTTATTCAGTCGTTTTGCGAAATTTATATTTGTTCCTTTCTCAAAAATTATAAACTAAGAATCGAATTTTTTGTCTTTTTATGAGCGTTTACAATTTTTAAACGAAATTCTACGATAAATATTAACTGAAATCTCGATTTCAGTATGATAACAACACTTGATAATGCATACTCGGAATAATATATTTCAATATTTTGTCTGAAGTCGTCTGAAGCCAAGAACGACTGAGACAGAAGTGAAGAGGAAGTTCATATTCAAAAAGAATTGTGGGAATTTGAACGAGAGAGTCATTAACTTATTCCGAGAAAAACGTATTTATACCAATGGATGCAATTCCAGAGAAGTCCTACAGGAGTTCTGTAAGCCCGTGGTGGAGCGTATTTTCCAAATGGAAGGAGGGACATTAAAATATTCGGAGAAAACCCTAATTATACTGATGGATGCAATTCCAGAGAAGCTCCACAGGAGTTCTGTATGACCGCGATGGCGCGTACTTTCCAAAAAATACCACGGTAGTCCTAGCTATGAACACAATGAGCTTTTTAACAATGAAATTTTTACCTCTACTAATGCATTTCCAAGAAGGTATTCCAATTTAGTATTGAGGTTTGTGGAAGGTTTTGGAATCAAATAAGAATATTTTAGGAGCACATTTTCGGAATGGAAATTATTGCTGCATTAAATCCGTTAATATTGACGTTAGAGCTTCGTTTAAAATTTGACAAAGCACAGAAAAAAACCAGGAATTCAGTTCAAATTCCGCAAATTAAGAGCAAGCAGCAATTATCCATGTACCTAATAAGTATAAATAAATCATAAATTGACCGCAAACCAATGCCGCTGGGAGGGTTTTAAACCCGGGAAGGAGGGAGCCCAACTACCTCCAGAGTCCGAGATAATGCGGAGTCCCTGCTGAGAGGGGTCGAAAAAGGGTAGGAGCTGAGAGTGTGTGATTACCTGCGAGACCCTTCTTAACCGACGTCTTGAAAAATGCTCCGTACAGAGGGGACAGAAGAGTGTCTTGGGGCTCAGTCCAGCAATCACGCTAAGGAGAGAACTACTCCGTCTCGAAAGGGTTAATAAAAAAATGGATTACAAAATTTATTTTGACTGACAACTTCTCTCCACAGATAATCGTTCTTAAGTCCACGCCTATCTATGAGGGTATAATATCGCCATATCGTGTAAATTGTGATTCCATTTATCCAGTCATTTCTTATGTTCCTTTGTTGCAACGAAGAATTATCCGAGTGTAAATTGTGGCAGTAGTTGTCATCATCATAATCGCTTACTTATATACAATATGTAATACACATGGGAGATGAGGTGGGCAATGTCATGATGATGATTAATTTTTGTATAACTTTCATAGACTACCTGGTACGCAAGTACCAGATAGTCTACCAATTGTTTCATCTAGCTGATCCAAAGCGCTAAATACCTCTTCCTCTTTCTGTTAGGGGTAGTCCAAATATGCCCAATAATCCTATCACACTCATCTTTCCACCTGTCCAGCCAACTTAATCCTCGCATTACTACATCATTCTTCACTTATTTTTCCTTCAAATACTTGTTAGCCCATGATAGAGAAACTCTCTGTGACTGAGGAAGGGCCTACACCTGAAACGTTTTTCAGTAAGACTTTCTTTTTACTCTCGTCTTTTTACCCCCCTGTAACTTTCCTCTATAAATGTACATACTCACACATATAAATGTTTATACAGAAAGGAAGAGAGATGAGCCTTTTGTCATCGGTTAATGCATTTTTTCTTCAGACATGTGGTAAAAATAAGTGTATTCAGTTGTAGAAGATTTGTAAAAGTCACAACAAGGAACAATGTCTGCAACCATATCTTCATTCTAATGTGTTTGAGTAATTATTTCTTAGGCAAGACAAGCATCACCACAGATCATCATTAATTTGAGAGGTGTAGGATTACCTCTAATCTCAACATCATACACATCCATCCATGAGAAAGACCAAAATGCCAGTTCTAGTTGAATATTCCTTCCTCTGTTGTTTGCCTTTGGCCTAAATTATACTCCTTTAAGTTTAAGTGTAAATAAAACAGTGGAGAATGAATTTTGGAGGCTGTCTTGTTCATCACTACATGCTTGGAGCTTACATTGGGAAAATCCCGATCATTGGTGCCAGATATTATTCCCTATGCTCCGTGTCTTTTATCATGAGGAATTGGGCCGGTGGAACTCTTGTCTGCCTTGGTACCCGAGTCAGTGGGGACACAGTACCATTTTCTCAGCCAAATGAGTTGTGGTAATCTCAAGTCTCAACTATATGTCAGCCCCACTCGTAACATGCATGAGGCCAACCATTTATTTGTACAGTGCATTTAATGGAGTAAAAAGTGTTGCATGCCTCAGGAAAATGACTAATGAGTGCAGCCCGCGTGCTCCATTGTTTGTATACAAATATCAAATGGAACTTAAGCATTATAGTTTAGAAAGTTCTAGCATTGTGGATATTACAAAGTTTATATTATATAATACATAGTTGTGGGGTTCTGTTTAAAATTTGTATGCACACTGCACATGGTGTACATACATTAGATTTTTTTCCATGACATGCAATGAAAATATAATTTTTGTTAACCCCATGTGATGAATTATACAGTTGAACGTGGAAACATGCAATGATTGGGGGGTTTCATTACTGACTACTGCAACTGGGACTATGGATTTGAGGCTCCCAATGGAACCTGGCTCCTGCTCTCTTTGCTTATATTTTCCTCAACAGCAGAGTCAGCTGGTAATGGGGTTTGCTCTTTTATGCAAAATTAAAATTATCAATGTATATGGTATACAATTTTCTCATGAGGGCTCTACTGAATTGTCTGCAGGATACATTTTATGTAGGACCAAGCATGGGTAGCGTCTTGTAGATGACAATTTGGCTTGGTATTCCAACCAGCAAAGGTGACCTTCACCTAAAAGATTCCCATTGGAACTCCAGCAACATTGTCACCTCCAGGACCCAACGCATATGTTGAAAACCCAAAAATAATGGAGAGATGAAATTGTCACAGTGTTTGTTCATATACATGCAAAAATCTGTAGTAGGTTATTGAGTTGTTTGTGGTCAAATGGTTTGAAATGGATTTATGATACAGACATTTTGACCATGGAAGAAAGTTTTTAATAAATTTTGATTTCATATTGCAGCCAGACCTAATGAATTTATGGCCGGATCAGAGGTATCAGTTACTTCATCCACTTCATCCGTCAGGAAGCTCCCTAATAAGTCACGGCTACGGAGTCTAAGGAAACCATCAAAAGAGGCCCCTCACCATAGAGCTAAATACACTGAGGATGGTGAGTACTTTTTTTTCCTTAGAACTTATCTCATCTGAATATTTGACTGTTTATGTAAATACAATTCTTTTTGGAGTGGGAAATCTGTGTTCAGCGATCAAAGTAACAACATGCATTGAAATTGGCTCTTGATTATAATATTTGGGTTTCTTTGTTATATTTTTTCTGCCAAATCAATTAAAATGTATTTTGTGAACTTAACATCACGAGTAAATGAAAAGAAGGTACTGCAATTTCCATATAAAAATTTATTTTACGGGAATGGATTAGGGAAGTGGAGAAGGGGTGGGCCTCCCTTTCTTTGCAAGGTGCGTAACTCTGGGGATAAAGTCACTCTGGTGGTTATGCGTCACCATATGTTTTGTGAAGGGTGAGGCATTTTTCCTAATTCAGAAGCTGTCTTCATGTTCGCTAACCCTGATATTGAAAAGTAAAATCATCCGTCTGAGAGATATATTATTACATTCATCGCAGCAACCTTCATGAAGTCTGCTTTTTTAGTCCAAGTATGTTTCCAGAGTGTTTCTATGGTAGAAAGCAGCACTGACTTCTCCTTTCGGAAGATATTGTAATTTCATGAGAGAGATTTACCAAGGAAGGATATCCTCCTCCTCTTTGGACAAGATTCTACCTCTCGTGTCCCACTTTTAATCACCTTCTGAGTCAATGCTGTCTGTTTCCATCTGTGCAGTGTATCAGTTAGAACTTCCAAGTATCCGTTGCGGACAGGTATTTGGTTGATTGCGACGAGCTCCTTCGTTTGGTTCACATTAGACAAGCGAATGGTGCACAGTCTGTGTATCAAGGAGTGGAAGGCTTACATTTTAATTGAATGTGGAGTAGTTAGTGCACGTGTAATGTATATTCACAAGTTCTAATTAATACACTGCACTGATAGAAACTGACAGCATTGATAGAAACATACAGCAGTATTAAGGTGTTCCAATGAACCAATATTCATATCCCATTGGCCATCCTCATTTCTGGCATGGCATTTGGAATTTATAGGAGATGGATTTGTATGGAATGGTTCATAAGATTTTCTTATATATTTTTGATATCTCGAAGACATTAAAGATAATGTTTTAGCCCAAAACTGTTTATGGTTATGCTTCGAAAAAGTAACCTTCCTTCAAAAGCTTTGGGTGTTCAACCAAATAACTTACTCTTAATGCAGGTTTTTTCTTCTAGCATGTGTTTTTAACATAGGTGTATATTTATGCCTTTAGAATCCCTGAAACATCTTTTTGCTACAGTTAAGCTTTAAGGTGAAGCGATATGTACCCAAGGTTTAACAAATTATAGAAAGGATGTCATCAATCACTCACAATTTTATGGAAAAACTTCAGTTGAGGCATGCAATAAAAAATAAGTGATCCTTTGCCTAAGGTTGATTAAGGAAATCATGCACTTTTCATTATTACGCTAGTAGTATTTTCTTGCATGGCACTCCACTCTTAATTTGTAGTAGAGTGTTCATTTGCGACTTCAGATTATGTGAACTCTGTTTGCAAAAAGTATTAATTTTTGCCATTGTTTAATTTTTTCAGAGTTCCAGCAAGTCATAAAAAACATTAATGGGGTAAATGAGGAGTACATTAGCCGAATGGAAGGGAATCATGTACTTGAGTTGAATAGCTTGCGAGGGGAATATGCAGAAAAGCTTCGCATATACACAAAGTATGTAGTAGAGCTGGAACAAAAGGTGCTTCAACTGCAAGAGGATTGGATAAAATGCCAGACGTTACTTGGCATGGAGGTTAGTGACATTGAAGAAATGCCTGTCCTTATACTCAAATCTAAATTTTTTCTATTAAAAAGGCCTAAGTGATATACATACTCAATCCAATTTTAAAGATAATATTTGGCGAAACTTAGTGGAGATTAACAAGATTGAGCATTTATTATGAAACAATTTCTATATTCCACACTTTATAGCCATGCTAGATTTCAATGCCTATGGCATCATTGTCATGGCACCCTGACCAATAAATGTAGATATCGTTTATGTTGGCAATAAAAGGAATCATACAATGAGTTTGATGAATAAGGCTATACCTAATCATTCTATATACTTTGATAGTGGAATTAGAATATCATTTTCTTTATGTTAACCCAAATTTTTGAATTTTTTTTTTTATACTCAACTCGGTCTTAAGCTAAACTTTGTCTGGATGGTAAAAAAATATTTCCCCTTTATCTTAACAGAGTACCTACATTCTTCAATCATTTCTCTTTTGAATACCTAGCATTTTGGGTCAAAGCTGGGACTTAAAATGGGAGAAAAATCATTTTTTTTACATGAAAATTACAAAAAAGTTAAAACCATTTTCCTTTAATTGCAACCAAAATCTAAATTCCTCGATATTGAACGGAATACTCTAGCAGGTGAAGCTGCCACAGTTTCTTTCTCCCCTGTAGATTAAAGTGGTCGAGAGGATACATTAGCTTAAATATATCAGCACTCCGCATTGTATCATAGTATCTGGTTTTCAGGCCACATCTTCATTATTATTAATTCTAAACTTTACCCACTAACCATATTCTGAGACGAGAAATAGGCTAGAAAGTTCAATATCAGTTAATTTCTTGGCCAAAAAAGGAAGTCATCAAATTTTTATGGTTGGTTTTTTTCACAGAAATGCCCTCCTTTAATTATTTGTAGTATAGGTACCATCATGAAGTAGGGTAATTTCTATATGGGGCTACCAATAAATGGAGCTTGTTAATTTGTATTTAACTGACATCTTGTGAGCCTATCGTATTAATGATCTTTATTAATTGGCGCAGGAAAAAGAGGAAGTGGTTAAACTTGAAGTAGACAAGACAGAGTCAAGGTTCTTGTCTTTGCCGCCTATATCAGCAGCATCAGCCGTCAAAATAGACTCTCTGACGGCAATGACCTTGAACATGGCAGCACCATTTTTGACCAGTCAACTGTCAACTCAACAATCTCCGGAGACACTGCCAGCTCCTGAATCATTGCTCAACACCTGCAAAGACACCTGCGAAGGCAACAAGACAACTGCGTCTCCCATGGAGACCACATCTGCTTCACTGCCAATTCCTCCCGCTCCACCGATGAGCGAAGTGGATGGACCACAGCCACCTCCTCCTCCAGACCCACCAATTACATTAACCCTCATGACAGGCTCATGTGGACTAATAATATTAGATTCCTAATCAATCAATTTAAAAAGGCCTCAATATCAAACGAAATTTTATTAATTAGTTATTGATTTTTTCCCCTCATTGGACATTCTGATTTTCTTGAATGAAAATTAAATAAAATGAATTTGAAAAGCAGTAGCTATTCTGTATGTTACATTGATTTTGTATTCTCCGTCGGCTTCTGTAATTAGGGAGCAAACGTTAAGGGTGAGCTGAGAGTGATTCATGAAAAGACTCAATTTTCTAACATCTAATGCCAACACTGCTGCCTTCTACGAAGCACAGTAACGAAAGAACTTGGTTTTGAATTGGGAGCTGGTAGGAAAACCATGTGACGAGGCTAAACTCCTGTGGCGACATTTGAACAATCACTCCAAGAGAAATTTCTTCATTATTACTTACTTCCGCCGGTGTTCACCTTGCTCTGTCAGTTCGAGCCATTACCACCGGCTGGTGACGAATCTAGGTTCACTTGGAGACTTAAGACTTCAAATTCAGGCATTGAAAGGGGTCAACAGGGGATAAAGGACACAGAAAAACAAACAGATTAAAGAAAACTCTTCTCCCCAAAGCCATTTCTCGCGCTATTTACTTCGTCTCATACGATGTACGGATGTCACTTTTTCATGTATGATAATGGCAATGTATGATGAAAGTAAGGTAGGTGTGAGAATTAATGGGGTTCAGAGTGATTGGTTTGCAATGAAACAGGGCGTGAAGCGAGAATGCATAATATCACAATGGCTGTTTAATGCATTAATGGATAAATGTGTTAGAGATGCATTTAATGAAAGTACGGTGTTGTAATTGGAACAGTAAACGTGCGAGTTATAGTAAATGCAGATGATAAGACTAAATGAAAAGTGAAATTTAAGGAGAATAACTGTATGATGATGGCGAATGTTGAATTAATTAAACCAGTAGATTATTTTGTGTAATTAGGTAAGATGTTGTGAACCAGTGTGTCAGTACACCGGATATATCTCTTAGTGGTGGGTTGCGGGATATAGTATAATGGTACTCAAGGTAGTCCTTTCAGAAGGGATCCTAGCTAGAGCAGAATAGAGAGGACGAGCCTGGGATACCACTATGTTTTGGTTGCTCTTGTGACATAGTGGCGAGAATGAGCCAAAACTGACCGGTAGAGCGCTGTAACCGTTAGCAGGGAAAGCTGCACGTGGTGAGGGTACTGCGAAGGCTAGTAACCTTACATACTCTATTACAACTTACTGCTAAACGTCAAAATGTTGCCTCGGACGGCCGAAGCCACGATGGGTGGCGGAGGCTGAATAAGTTTGGCCCATTAAGATACGGACTGGAAAGGAACTGAACCCTCGGAATTTGAGAAGAGTGTATGGAAAGGAGCATGTGTTGCTGATCAAAATGTATTTGAGACGGATGAATGTTTTAGGTGTATGTGAAACTAAGTGTAAGGGGCAGGATGCTGTTCCCAAAGATGGTGGTAGTCTGGCATTATGGTCAGGATTTGAACATAATGTACACAGAGTCAAGGTTAAGGACTCATTCTCAATGAGAGAGCTGAGTTGCTAGTAAGGAATTACGAGTTAGTATCCCCTAGATAGCTCTGGGTTTGCATGATAGTAGGTATGAGGAGAGTTGTGATTGTGGCGTGCTATGCACCAGTGGATGGAGAGAGTGACTGCGTGAGAGATGAGTATTGGGAAACACTGGGAGAGGTTTTGAATGAATTTGATCCTGGTGAGAGAATAGTATAAGTAGGTGACATGAATGGGTGGGTTGGTGTGAGGGGAGATGCATCTGAGAGAGTGGTTGAGCCTCTTGGTGACACCCGAGCGAATGATAATGGTGAGTGTGTGCTTAGAAAAAGGATTGTTTGTGTCGAATACATGATTTAGACATAAGAGAATACATATGTATACTTGGCAAAGGAGTGTTTGTAAAAGCATGATTGATTTTATTGTGTATAATGAGAGATTGAGATAGTTAGCTTGGGACACGCGAGTGAGGAGGGGTGCTGAATGTGGAACAGACCACTATTTGGTACTCTCCAAAGTGAATCTGGGCAGACAGTGTGTACGAAGGAAGAATGTTGCGCGTAATCAGTTGAGAGTGAAAGTGGAAGGGTTGCTAGACGTTGCTCTATCGTCGAAGCATATAGAATGGGAGGAGCATACCAGAAACGAAAATGTGAATGATGCGTGGGAGTGTTTAAAAGGAGTGACTGTGGAATGTGCTGAATGTGTATGTGGAAAAGGAGTGGTAGGAAGAACGAAAGGTGATGGTTGGTGGAATGAAGAAGTGAAAATTGCAGTCAGAGAAAAGAAAGAGGCATACAAGGATATGATTGCTGCCAAATCTGAGGACGATCGTACTAAGGCATGTGAGATTTACGGAAAAAAAAAGAATGAATGCAAAATCGTTGTGAAAGAGAGCAAAGAATGAATTCGTGCTAAGATTGGTGACGGCATGGGAATGAAAGCCGTAAAGAACAAAATTGGTGAGATGATGTGGGACGAGAGCAATGTCAGGGACATGGGATATTAGGAGTTTGAAAAACAGGAGGGCGTGTATGAAACAGTGTGTGGGGTAGATGAGGCAAAAGAGGTTTGCAAGGATAGGTCAGTATGGAGGAAATTATTGAAGCAGAGTTAGGTGTACAATTATGTATGAAATGAGTGAAACATTTTGACTGGGCCTGAATCTGAATGTGATGTTTTCATGCATCCATCTAGTTATTACTATTAATTACTTTTGGAAAATCATTAAACATATAATTTTAAAGGTATTTTTTAGGTTCGCTAATGCTTGACTCTATTTATATCTTGGATATATCTTATCTCTATATATATATTTTGGAAGATAGTATGGTTTATCTCCGATTATTTTTACTCTTCTTCAATAACTGTTTAAATCATTTACCGAAACTATTTCAAATTAGGTACATGGAGTATTTTTTTTAAATTTCTTTTGACCTGCAAATGGATATGAAAGTATTTGTAACCGTATCACTCCTATCAAAATTATCAATAGAGGTATTATTTTTGTAGCTATACATACGTTAAATGGCGCAATACATTGTCGCACAATCCTAATTTTACTTGGGGTTAACATCAAAGTTATTGCTCCGATTGCAATAAGCTCATTTGGGGCTGGGAAATTTAAGGAAAATCACAGAATACAGAAATTGAACCAAAAATTTAATCATACATATATTTATACATACATTTAACTGGGTTAGAGAATTTTCAAAGTAAACAAAATTCTTTACAATTGCAGGTAATTGCACTATTTTTCTTTTCTGAACTCCTGAAATCGTTGATATCTTTAGATCTAATGTAAGAAGTAGTCTTCGAAATAGATCTTCGTTTGTACTGATCCTGGAGAATTTTTTTGTGTGGTGTTCCCGATATCTTCTGATATCCTTATTCCTAGCCTCCATCGCCTCTTCGGAGAATTTAACCAAAAGGGAGGACAGCTTCCTTGGCGATTGCTGATCCGTGAATTTACGTCACTTTCACTTAACTTCAATGATACACTGCAGACTCACCTCACACTTCTCCTCTGTGATAGTGATGTCCTCGGGGTAGGCTGAATATTTGATTTCTAATGCGGACTTGTAGCTAGGGTATGTGGAAAGGCCACGTATTTTAGATGTGATTCGAAGAAGAAAGAAGTGGTTTTTGGTAAAATGGCCAGAAACAATAATGGAAAGAGCTTCCTCTGGAGATAGTTCACTTTGCTTGGCCTCCTTTGTTCTCCATTCAGATAACACGCACCGCGCTCTTGAGAGAGTGTTTGTCGTCACCACTTTAATTATTTTTGCGACAGACTCATCTCCTTTGCTTCGATAGCTCATCGAGGTGGTGATCGCTTACTCATCTGGTGATGTGCTAGCCCTAAAATCCTCTCTTTTCCTTCTCTTTGCCCTCTCACGGGATTCCTCAAACAGTTATTTCGGTCGGCCAATTTCAGCTAACTCAGTCGAACCTTCGAACAGTAATGATTTTAATTAACACATTGAAGCAAGAGATACTGATATCACTGCAACACATTACAATTCACACAGCAGATACTCACCGGATATCTTGGGAACATATTTATATAAGACCGGAAAATTTCAACTTCAGTTGGAGCCAACTTCCGAACTTTCTTCGGGAATAACGTGAGCTTTGCTCCCACTTACGAAGATAATTTGAGAAAAGATACTTTTGCATAAAACTTGCTAAAATATTTTTGGAATTGACGTCCTCATTAAAATGAAATTTGTTGCTTTACTAGTCCAGTATGCATTGTTTCTTTGATAATGTAGATTTTTTTCCATTTTCAATAAATTTCTTATGCATCTCAAGATGCGAGATATTTCTAAGATCCATTAAACCCTATGAAATCTTTTTTAAGTTAAAAATTAGTAAAATCTTACAAGACTACACTGATTGCACCACTGTTAGCCAAAAATCTACGGAAGTCTATTGAAACTGGAAACTAAAAAGCTACGGGTTCTCCTCTTCAAAAATTGCCTTCTCTTTTTTCGAACGTAAAGAAGATACAACAGCTTCCATACTTAAAAACAAACAATCGTCTTCCTCTGGCAAAGCACTGCGCAGAACTGAATTCTAGCGAGAAATATTCGGACAAGCGATGCTTAAAAGTAACTTGCGCAGAGTATGCCGCAGGGTGAGGACCGTGATCGACTTTTTCCTAGAAACTTCACACACGTGCAGGGGGACAATGCTCACCCCATTCACCCCCTGTGGCCTTTCGCAAAGAGAGCGGCGGTTGGGTTTTTTCCGTAGGGGAACAATAAAAATGTGGCATAGCTCAGTCTTTTTCGGTAGCTGTTTACTCTGAAAGCGGTACGGAGCCGACAGCGGTTTTAATAATAATAATAATAATCGAGCGATTTGAAGACTGTAGTCCTCTCTTACAATTGACTCATTAGACGAACACGAACATCACGCCATCAGGGCCTAGAGTTAAAGTTAAAAAAGAAATACTAAACATAGTTAACCAAATTATAAATCAACCAATTTAGATTTCCATGCAACGAAAAGATTTACATTTATATGTAATAACATTCATTGAATAAATATACCGTCTTAAATTTGTTCTCCTTGATGGTGAACTTCTCCGAAATCGACTGATATCACGCGACTGGCATTTTCAACCTGAATGCTCCATGGTTGACGGGTCCCAGAGACTTCTCTGATCAACGGTAATACCAATGTAGTTGCGCATTTTGTAAACCAGATCCTGTAGAATCCGAATACACCATTCACAACTTCCTCACCGAAAGTCGAACAAATGACTTTTGGCCAGCTTTTTTCGATTTGGGACCACTGTGCGGCGTGATTGGTATGTATGTATTGAGTTTTAGAGAGGAAATTGGTTTCATTTATGGAATGTATAATATTAATTAAAATTTTCAAATGCGAAACTTCGCTTGCAATTGTAAGCAGAGTACTCAATTACCCACGAACGACCGAGAGGTATTGTCGTCGTTTTAAGGAATTATTTATATTCGAGCGCTTGAGCAAACGTGAACACTTGCTTTGAATGAAATTTATTTTGATTCCGATGAGCCACGATCCCATATCAATTCTACCATCGATTGTTGCTACAACTCGCCTTCAAGCGTTTGCTCAGCTGTATCTGAGCTTATTACCCCCTTATTATCAGCCTATTTCACGCTTGAAAATGTCAGACCTTAGAGACTCGACCGTTTCAGGCTTCACTTGGTGGATGTTAATAGTATCCATATTTAGAGAATACACTTTCGTACTTTTCCGCCGAATTGTGTAGTGCCTACAATGCGTTTCACTGACTTGCGGCATCATACGGTACAAAAATTCAGTCCAAACTGAATTTTGGACTGGACTGAATTTGGAATTTGGGTTTGGAACGAATTGTTGAACCTGATGATGCCGCAAGTCGTAGCATGCTTCCCAATTAACGAATTCACTTTTTAACATTCATTCGGGTTTTTAAAAGAATGAATTAACCCTTTAAACAAGCATTCATTAACCTTGGAAACTTCAGGTTTAGTCGGACTTTAGAAATTGTGTAGATCGATTGTAGCATATAAAAAATAATTGTTTTTTTACACTCGATTATCCTAACTGACAAGATACTGGTACAATATTGTCATTCACACACAATAAGTGTAAACACAAAAGTAAGCTTCTTTGATCACTATGAAATTACATTTTCAGTCACTGTCATATGCCAAAAAATAAACCAATATCTTATGCCCATGGATTTTATTATCCTCTATCAAGGCTTCAGTATTAATTATTTGACATTTTCAGACTAAGGCCGTTTTCGAACTTGGCAAACGCCTAGTTAACTTGATATCAAGTTAACTTGATCCCAAGACCGACCGGGTAGAATCTTGACTTGACACTTTCGTAGCCCTTTTACGGTGGAAGAGACACCATGCGGCCTTCATTTCGTAAAACATACGAAATACGCGCTATCCGTGTCCATAATTATTGTGGGTGATTGAAGTGGATTACTTCTTTAAAATGCTTCCCAACCTTATACGGCAAAGTAACAGAGAATATTATTTTTTAAATCTTATTGCTTATGAATAAAATAATTCTCATATACCATAATATGGTGATTAACTAATGTCTTTCGATTACTTGGGGCTGCGAAAATGGACGACATATCGCTCACTGTATTTTACCACAATCAACGTCTTTGTGCAAAAAAAGGCATCATAATATTTTTTGCCTGTATGAAAAAACACGTAACAATATATTAATGCATTACACTCCGAACTAACTACCTATGATCTCTGACTGTTGACTGATAAATACGCGCTTTGTAACTAACATAATTAAGCTGAAAACAAATTACATTTACTCTGAAGGTTTATTGTCCCACTTCTTTGATGAATGCTGTGAAAACCTCTCCAATGTTAACGTTATAAACAATTATTATGTTCGTTAGCTAACAATAATGCTGCCAATGAAATTATGGCTACCATAGAGTACTTTCCATCGGACCATAATTCTTTCATATAATTTCTTTCATCATTATTTCATTTCTTTTCCTTCCACAGTAAGGAAGATAGATTTTGTAGGTTCAATGAAGTAAACAAGGACTGTACATTTACAATGCATGGAATTATTCACACAACTATTAGTTCTTACTACAACACACATAAACAACTATCTTTTATAAGTATATTCACATTTGAAAAGCCTTTAAATATAACGAATTCATCAATTTTTCCGCAAAAAAATAATAAATATCACACAATTATACGTAGTAATGAAAAAATAGTATCCATTTCAAAGTTTCTTCACTTCTATCTTCCGTACAAGCCCATGTTATCGCACACCGAGTTCCAACTTAAAACCTAGCAAGCATAGCAAGTCTCCTTTTTCGTTGACTTGGTATCTTTCCTCGATAGCAAGTGAACAAGCGCTTGGTGATGACTTATCCATGACGTCATAGCTTTCGATGCGTACTAGGTTTCAAGGCAAGATGCTAGATTTGTCAAGTTCGAAAACGGCCTTGGTATCTTTCCTCGATAGCTAGTGAACAAGCGCTTGGTGATGACTTGTCCATGACGTCATAGCTTTCGATGCGTACTAGGTTTCAAGGCAAGATTCTAAATTTGCCAAGTTCGAAACGGCCTAAGCTATACCGTCGAAAAATGAACTCATTGTTTAGAATTAATTATATACCTATGTTATTTCTTCCATTTTTGTTGTTGCTAAACTTCTTTTTAATCTCCTTGTTCTGCCGGGAGAACCTACACCCGTCAGTGCCTATCTCAACAGAAGATTGGGTACTGACAGACGCGACGGCACAAGTTTTCGGGTTGGCGTGTGAGCTTTCTAGGTTTCATGGGTCGCAAAATAATAAAATTGAATAATATGAGACGGCTGTCTGAACGTACCCTTCACTTTCGATTGGGATCAAAATGAGATGACAGCATTTCTTCCCATTGGAATGTACAGGAGGCCCGCTTGGTTCTGTTCAAACCGAACGACAAATTTCAAAAATTCTCTAAATCAACACGCATCCGGGGTGTATTTCTCATGGTCTCACGTATCTTTCCAAAACTCTATCGCTGAGCTGGAAAACCAGAAATGTCATCTAGGTATAGAGCTAGAAAGCGTTCTGAACAGAATGTAAGAGAATAAACGTAATGAGCCGAATTCGGGAGATGGAAATTTTGGATCCTTATCGGTTTTCACATTTTTATGCATTATAACACCAAAAACCGAATCTTCAAGGCACCTTATTTGCACAAATTTCCATGCATCCTATATTCGTAAATTCTGTCACTGCTACAACAATTGACGCGTGTCTACATTCAAACAATAAATAGGTCAATGGATGATATGGATCCCTTGCGCGCTGGGAGTTGCCCAAGCGGAGACGACGGTATGACGTTCATGCATACCGATAATATTCGAATCCGCGGAATCAAGGTCCTTATACCCAGGTCATGACACGATCTCATAATGCACTCTGATTACTTCATTTTGGATCGGGCTCGATGCTCCGTAGCACTGTTACTCTTCATTGAGTAGCCCAAATTGTTTAGCCTTGATCAATGTTACAAATACTCTTTTAAACATGATACTGAATTTGATTTAAAGCTTAACGGCGTATTGTGATTTTTAAGGCTACTGTGGTTTTCCCCCACTGCCGTGATTGAGAAGTTGACCCGGTGGAAAACCGGAGTAGCCTTCAAAATCACAATACGAGCTTTAGAGCTTTTTTACATCTGCGAAAAATACCGTGAACGAAATTTTTCCGGGGAATTACGTTTTAACTACTTCATGACTACTCCATCTTTACTCACAAAGCACTCCACCCTTATGGCCCGCTGTGCAATCTGAATGGCATTACATCCTAAAGTATAAATTTTTATCCACTTGGATGAACTTATGGTCAGTGCCTTACAACTCCAAATGTATCTCAGTGCCTCGATGGTAGACGGTTACTTTGGCTTTTTATTTTCAGGGCGTCAGGTGGTTTTAGAAAATCACTACCAAACTCCAACGGGCACTAAGGATGATATAAATAAGGAATACAATCAAAGTATAGAACAAACAATATCTTTATAAATCGTCATAATTTCTTGTCAGCACAAAACATGTCCAATCTGGACCAGCACGACAATTCAACTATCCCGCATATAAATAAACAAACCGTTACCAAGAAAATCAAACCGATCAAATCCAGCCAAGGCCCTACAATTTTATTTAATTAATTAAAAGTTCATACAAAATGTAACATTAATAGTTACAGACTCCCCATATATGCTATCGTAAATAATAACTGAAGTATCTTTCCACTAATGAATCTTCAATACGTGTCATCGTTTAATAATTAGGCATTATGATTTCAGACACGTCATCGGTATGACGTAACCTACGAGTAGGTATATGTATGACAAACAGAATGAAAGTCACATACCTAAGTTATCCCTCTTACCTGGGTAAATAACATGTAATTTGACATTATTTAATAACCCAGTCCGGTGGTTCCCCAGTAAGCAACTCCGTCCCCCGAAAGGTGTAGCTCAAATTGATGGGGGCGATGAGAATCTGAAGTGTGGCCGGAGAGAGACTGACTAGACTGCAGAGTGTACATAAGACGTTTGCTTCCTTTCGTTTCCTTCAGATAAATTCATACACCGCGTTAGGTCGTTCAAGATGTGAAAATAGTTCAATCGTAACATAGTTGTCTACGCTGCTCACATTGCGTCATAGCGTAAGGACGAAAAGTCAGTGGTTTCTCTTCGGGCTTTTCTGAGAGTCGTTCAAAGCTTTCCTGCAATGTCTAAAGTTACACTCTTAAGTGTGTTTTAACATCCAGCTTACATTGAGTCCAAGACAATGGATTGAGACCCTGTATTTTACAAACCGACCCGACAGGCAATTTCATGATTCCCTCCTCTTGCGTTCGCCGTATTTAGGCGCTAACTAGCGGGAGACTGTTGTTAACCTATCTCGGATGGTGAATTTTCCACAATCCGTCGTTACGCAATTCCAATAAAACAAGTAAAACCCGAGGTAAGTTAGCAATGGATAGATATAATCAAGGAGAAAGGTGGTTGTTACACACAGAAATGATCCGATTAATTCGACAAACAATCTGTTTTCAGTGTGGTATCCCCTGCCGAACACCCTCAAGGTGTCTTGTAGGGTAGGATTTGATTGATCAAGATGGATGAAATGGCCTTCGAGCCTGAGATAGAAAACACTGCTCTCTTCCGAGTTATGGTATACCTATCGTTATCGAGGGTTTGAACTCGTATCCGACTTATTCCCAAACCTTACTTTCTCGAGCGCCGTAGAAATATTTATAGCTTTTTTCTAAGTGAACTGGTCGTGATATAAAGTCGAAAAAGTAATGATCATCCTGTGAAGTAAATGTCTGTCTCCGAGCTGCAGCCTCGCAGTGTGGGCTTTCTCGGGAAGTATTTATGCCTTGCACAGACGAAAGACGAGGAGGAGGCGTGAGTATGATTCGAGTGGTGAATGGTTGAGTTATGCTAGATCCTTCACGGCGGCAAGTGGGAGGGAAGGAATTCTATTCAAGATTTATACAAATATAATCGTCAGCATATATGGACCCTGTATCTTATTTTACGAAGGTAAGTAGTGGACTGCTTCCAACCTTACATAATGTGAACTTTTGGCCCAAAGATACTTAATTTAATTTAACAGCGTCGAAACCAGGCTAAAAACATGAAAAGGTTTACCCATATGGGATTCGGACTATGGAGCGAATGGGGAGTTATTGAATGTTAAGATGGCGGTGTATGATAATATTAAGGAAAGAGTGAGAGTTAACGGGGTTCTGAGTGATTGGTTTGCAATAAAACAGGGCGTAAAGCTAGGTTGCGTAATGTCACCGCGACAGGTTAATGTCTTTATGGATAAATGTGTTAGAGATGCATGTAGAGAAAGCGACGGTATTTTGATTTGAAATGTAAACGTTCTAGTCGAAGTATATGCGAATGACGCTGTTATGATCTCAGAGACCCATCAGGGATTGCGAAAGTTCGTAGATAAGGTTTGTGACTTAACAGAGAGATTAGAATTGAAGTTAGATGCGTGCATGACTAAAGTAGTAGTTGGTGATAAGGAGAATGGGGAGAATAACTGTATGATGAGGGCGAATGGTGAAGTTATTGAACAAGTGGATAATTTATTGTACTTGGGTAAGATGTTACCGAAAGGCGGACGGATAGATGAGGAGATAAAGAGAGGTGCGAATTGTGGAAGGAAAGAGTTAGGTCGCATGTGGAGCATATCAAGGAATGAGTGGCTGTTAAAGGAGGCGAAAATCGCCGTGTACAAAGGGGTACTTCTCCCAACATTGCTGCATGGTAGTGAAATGTCAGAATAGAGAGGGCAGTTAACTATACGCCGTGGGTATGAGTTATCTGAGGAGTGTTGGTGGCAAGAGTGGGTTGGATAGATTGATGAATGAGTGGGTAATATATGAATGTGGCTCAGATGCTCCAGTAGTGGACATATGTGAAAGAAGTGTCCTTCGTTAGTAAGGCCATGTTGAGACAATGGATGAGAGTCGAATAACGAAACAGATATATATCAGAGTGGAGTGAAATGAAATGAATGGTGTGAGAGGTAGAGGTAAGCCGAGGAAGTTGTGGTTGAACGTGGGTCAGGAAATTCTTAGGAGGTGGAGTCTTAAACTTACTTATCTTACTTACTTCTTTTTCCCCAGGACATTATGCCTATTTATACGGTTTTCCTTATTTGAACCTTTGACAAATGTATTTCCTGTAACCTTAAATAAATTGATGCGTAAACCGTTATGCTCGATATTAAGGAAAATGATATAGTGCGGGATTTGATGACTTATTTGGAATATGCATTTGTGTGAATGATCGGCAGTGTTCAACAACTTAGCATGTATTTCCTTTCCGGCTATTCCCTTTTTCGGTGCGTGAGGAACCTGATTTTGAGTATACACTGACTCCATTGCGCGCACGTCAAAACAGGTATTATCTATGGAAAAATCCTGAGGTCTATTTTTGGGATCCCGATTAGCAGGTAAAAAGATAGCAAATATTTTGGCCGAACAATCAATCAAATTATAATATAATCTTAATTATAATGATAGAATGAAGGGAAAAGTGGTTCGAAAAAAGTGGTTTAAGACGCAAAATTAAGATTTAGCTTTCTGTTGCAGCGAACGAGAGTGCTGAGTTAAAAACCCAATCTTATGCAAATATATTCGCTAGTAAACGCAAGACAACACTATTTTTTGGGTGAAATATGAAAAAAAGAACTTTCCATGACTTTATTTACGCACAAGCTTATTCACTATAGGGCGAATTACATAATACATTTTCTTGTTTCAACGATTTAATTACGGAATGTAGAAAAAATGAATGGAATTAGAGCAGGTGCTATTTCCCGCTTAGATTGTTCGGATATAATCATACAATTTTCCGTTTTATGCGGTGAAATTTTCCTCATGAAAACGCGCATGCATTCGTTTACAACAGTGAAATATAAAAATATTCCGATGGGGTACCGACATATACCATAGTTTCTGCAGACAGCTGACTGTAATAATAAGATTGGAAATTTACTCAATATACAGTCCCTCCAATGGGTATTTAATTGTGGAATCGCTGTCAGCTTGACAATCTTCGTCCACTCACCTCTGTTCCAAAACTGTCCTCCGGCATGTATAATTCTCCCTAATTTATTTAAAATTACTGGCAATAAAAAAAACTTGAATATATCAATTAATAAACGACTAGAGAAAAGATTACTTCACTTCACAGATAGTCGTTATAACGTCACAGCCTATCCGTGGCGGTAAAATATTTCCATATCGCGAAAAACTGAACCTATTGTTAACCAGTCATTTCTTGACTGATATTAAGAACTCTACAGATTTTAAATTACGGCAGGAATCGTCTTCACCGCGATCGTTTATGTTTCATACACAATACTCAGGAGAGCTGAGGTGGCCGTTTTTCGGGAGGATTAAAACTTGTGCACCTTTGGTGGACTACCTGGTACGCATGATCCAGGTGGTCTACGAATTATTTCATCCAGCTGATAAAATACACAGTCTCAATCTTCCTCCTTATGTTACAGGTAGTCAAATTTTACCTATCACACGCGAAATTTATCCTATCACACCCTTCTTTCCACCGCTCCAGCATACTTAATTCACTCCCATCTCATCGTCATTCTTTACATCGCGTTCCTTTGAAATAGGTCATGCTCGAGGACATCGACGAAAAACTTTTACAATTTGAGATTCTTGCTATATTCATATCATCTTGAGATAATACTATTTCTATAACTCCAAAGGATACGGTATTTTGTCCTAAAGAGAACGATTCGACAACAATAGGAGGTGAGCCCTTGGTAACGTTTATTCTTAGCAACCGCATTCATTTCCGATCTTTCGATTAAAAAGGAACATGGGAAATACTTTGAGAAAATGCGTTCAAGGAGGTGATGATAATACGGATATGTATGGTGCTGGAGATACAGAACCGATGCCTAACGACAGTAACAACGTTGTCGGTGAGTCTTGAAGGATAGCTATGCCACTTTAACCCTGATTTACCTCCATGGTTGTTGGGATCGGTGTAATGTTAAATGGTTTCCTTTCTTTTTAGCTTATGGTAGATGACTTTCAAGCTAGGAAAGTACTTAAAAATCATATTCATCATTAATGTTGGTGTTCTACGCTGGGGTAGCGTAACCTCTTCGTTTTAAGGGGGGTTTTTTCTTTTCCAGCAGGACACTGACTCATTGGTTCATCGATTAGAACCAATTTGGATTCGAAACATATCCAAAGGTATTTCCGTAGGGAAAGGAGTCTCCGTAACCAGCAAAACTGAGGCGCCCGGCAGGGGAGGGTAACTGAGAACCTCCTTCTTACTACCGGGTGGTGCTTGGTTTTGTCCCAATAGGTCGCCTCGCCCGGAGAACCTGGAAAGAGGTGTAGGCCTCATTGCACTTCCAGGGGATACCGAGCGGGTCCCCTCGTTAGGAACTAGAGGGTAGGCTAGGGCGGAAACCTACCTTTCCCGGCTGTGCCCGACCTGCTGGTCAGGCGGATCGTACGGATAGGAAGGTCCTCCTCACTCAGATTTTTCCCACGTATTCCCCCCTTAGGACACGGAGACTCCACGGCTGCGAAGCCTGTATCTCAAGTAAATGGGACGAAAGCAGAAAACGATGGTCGATATGTACTGCTCCTGAAATATCACTACCTACTATTGATTACTAAATTTACTAAAGACACAGTCCCTCATTTTGAATTTCGCCAAGGAGTCGCTGTCAGTGTGGCCGTTTTCTTCCACTGTCCTTTGATCTATTTCAGTCTACTAGCGTCTACACTACTGCCCATTTCATCAAATTTTACCGATTTCTGGAATCAATAAATAAAAAAATGGATTACAAAATTTATTTTGACTGACAACTTCTCCCCACAGATAATCGTTCTTAAGTCCACGCCTATCTATGAGGGTATAATATCGCCAAATCGTGTAAACTGTGATTCCATTTATCCAGTCATTTCTTATGTTCCTTTGTTGCAACGAATAATTATCCGAGTTTAAATTGTGGCAGTAATTGCAACCATCATAATCGCTTACTTATATACAATATGTATATACACGCAAGTACCAGATAGTCTACCAATTGTTTCATCTAGCTGATCCAAAGCGCTAAATACCTCTTCCTCTTTCTGTTAGGGGTAGTCCAAATATGCCCAATAATCCTATCACACTCATCTTTCCACCTGTCCAGCCAACTTAATCCTCGCATTACTACATCATTCTTTACTTATTTTTCTTTCAAATACTTGTTAGCCCATGATAGAGAAACTCTCTGTGACTACACCTGAAACGTTTTTCAGTAAGACTTTCTTCTTACTCTCGTCTTTTTACCCCCCTGTAACTTTCCTCTATAAATGTACATACACACACATATAAATGTTTATACAGAAAGGAAGAGAGATGAGCCTTTTGTCATCGGTTAATGCATTTTTTCTTCAGACATGTGGTAAAAATAAGTGTATTCAGTTGTAGAAGATTTGTAAAAGTCACAACAAGGAAAAATGTCTGCAACCATATCTTCATTCTAATGTGTTTGAGTAATTATTTCTTAGGCAAGACAAGCATCACCACCGATCATCATTAATTTGAGAGGTGTAGGATTACCTCTAATCTCAACATCATACACATCCATCCATGTGAAAGACCAAAATGCCAGTTCTGGCTGAATATTCCTTGCTCTGTTGTTTGCCTTAGGCCTAAATTATTCTCCTTTAAGGTTAAGTGTAAATAAAACAGTGAAGAATGAATTTTGGAGGCTGTCTTGTTCATCACTACATGCTTGGAGCTTACATTGGGAAAATCCTGATCATTGGTGCCAGATATTATTCCCTATGCTCCGTGTCTTTTATCATGAGGAATTGGGCCGGTGGAACTCTTGTCTGCCTTGGTACCCGAGTCAGTGGGGACACAGTACCATTTTCTCAGCCAAATGAGTTGTGGTAATCTCAAGTCTCAACTATATGTCAGCCCCACTCGTAACATGCATGAGGCCAACCATTTATTTGTACAGTGCATTTAATGGAGTAAAAAGTGTTGCATGCCTCAGGAAAATGACTAATGAGTGCAGCCCGCGTGCTCCATTGTTTGTATACAAATATCAAATGGAACTTAAGCATTATAGTTTAGAAAGTTCTAGCATTGTGGATATTACAAAGTTTATATTATATAATACATAGTTGTGGGGTTCTGTTTAAAATTTGTATGCACACTGCACATGGTGTACATACATTAGATTTTTTTCCATGACATGCAATGAAAATATAATTTTTGTTAACCCCATGTGATGAATTATACAGTTGAACGTGGAAACATGCAATGATTTTTGTTTCATTACTGACTACTGCAACTTGGACTATGGATTTGAGGCTCCCAATGGAACCTGGCTCCTGCTCTCTTTGCTTATATTTTCCTCAACAGCAGAGTCAGCTGGTAATGGGGTTTGCTCTTTTATGCAAAATTAAAATACTCAATGTATATGGCATGCAATTTTCTCATTAGGGCTCTACTGAATTGACTGCAGGATACATTTTATGTAGGACCAAGCATGCGTAGCGTCTTGTAGATGACAAGTAGTCTTGGTATTCCAACCAGCAAAGGTGACCTTCACCTAAAAGATTCCCATTGGAACTCCAGCAACATTGTCACCTCCAGGACCCAACGCATATGTTGAAAACCCAAAAATAATGGAGAGATGAAATTGTCACAGTGTTTGTTCATATACATGCAAAAATCTGTAGTAGGTTATTGAGTTGTTTGTGGTCAAATGGTTTGAAATGGATTTATGATACAGACATTTTGACCATGGAAGAAAGTTTTTAATAAATTTTGATTTCATATTGCAGCCAGACCTAATGAATTTATGGCCGGATCAGAGGTATCAGTTACTTCATCCACTTCATCCGTCGGGAAGCTCCCTAATAAGTCACGGCTACGGAGTCTAAGGAAACCATCAAAAGAGGCCCCTCACCATAGAGCTAAATACACTGAGGATGGTGAGTACTTTTTTTTCCTTAGAACTTATCTCATCTGAATATTTGACTGTTTATGTAAATACAATTCTTTTTGGAGTGGGATATCTGTGTTTAGCAATCAAAGTAACAACATGCATTGAAATTGGCTCTTGATTATAATATTTGGGTTTCTTTGTTATATTTTTTCTGCCAAATTAATTAAAATGTATTTTGTGAACTTAACATCACGAGAAAATGAAAAGAAGGTACTGCAATTTCCATATAAAAATTTATTTTACGGGAAAGGATTAGGGAAGTGGAGAAGGGGTGGGCCTCCCTTTCTTTGCAAGGTGCGTAACTCTGGGGATAAAGTCACTCTGGTGGTTATGCGTCACCATATGTTTTGTGAAGGATGAGGCATTTTTCCTAATTCAGAAGCTGTCTTCATGTTCGCTAACCCTAATATTGAAAAGTAAATTCATCCATCTGAGAGATATATTATTACATTCATCGCAGCAACCTTCATGAAGTCTGCTATTTTTCTTGAGTCTTTTTTCTGTCATTTTTAGTCCAAGTATGTTTCTCAGAGTGTTTCTATGGTAGAAAGCAGCACTGACTTCTCCTTTCGGAAGATATTGTAATTTCTTGAGAGAGATTTACCAAGGAAGGATATCCTCCTCCTCTTTGGACAAGATTCTACCTCTCGTGTCCCACTTTTAATCACCTTCTGAGCCAATGCTGTCTGTTTCCATCTGTGCAGTGTATCAGTTAGAACTTCCAAGTATCCGTTGCGGACAGGTATTTGGTTGATTGCGCCGAGCTCCTTCGTTTGGTTCACATTAGACAAGCGAATGGTGCACAGTCTGTGTATCAAGGAGTGGAAGGCTTACATTTTAATTGAATGTGGAGTAGTTAGTGCACGTGTAATGTATATTCACAAGTTCTAATTAATACACTGCACTGATAGAAACTGACAGCATTGATAGAAACATACAGCAGTATTAAGGTGTTCCAATGAACCAATATTCATACCCCATTGGCCATCCTCATTTCTGGCATGGCATTTGGAATTTATAGGAGATGGATTTGTATGGAATGGTTCATAAGATTTTCTTATATATTTTTGATATCTCGAAGACATTAAAGATAATGTTTTAGCCCAAAACTGTTTATGGTTATGCTTCGAAAAAGTAACCTTCCTTCAAAAGCTTTGGGTGTTCAACCAAATAACTTACTCTTAATGCAGGTTTTTTCTTCTAGCATGTGTTTTTAACATAGGTGTATATTTATGCCTTTAGAATCCCTGAAACATCTTTTTGCTACAGTTAAGCTTTAAGGTGAAGCGATATGTACCCAAGGTTTAACAAATTATAGAAAGGATGTCATCAATCACTCACAATTTTATGGAAAAACTTCAGTTGAGGCATGCAATAAAAAATAAGTGATCCTTTGCCTAAGGTTGATTAAGGAAATCATGCACTTTTCATTATTACGCTAGTAGTATTTTCTTGCATGGCACTCCACTCTTAATTTGTAGTAGAGTGTTCATTTGCGACTTCAGATTATGTGAACTCTGTTTGCAAAAAGTATTAATTTTTGCCATTGTTTAATTTTTTCAGAGTTCCAGCAAGTCATAAAAAACATTAATGGGGTAAATGAGGAGTACATTAGCCGAATGGAAGGGAATCATGTACTTGAGTTGAATAGCTTGCGAGGGGAATATGCAGAAAAGCTTCGCATATACACAAAGTATGTAGTAGAGCTGGAACAAAAGGTGCTTCAACTGCAAGAGGATTGGATAAAATGCCAGACGTTACTTGGCATGGAGGTTAGTGACATTGAAGAAATGCCTGTCCTTATACTCAAATCTAAATTTTTTCTATTAAAAAGGCCTAAGTGATATACATACTCAATCCAATTTTAAAGATAATATTTGGCGAAACTTAGTGGAGATTAACAAGATTGAGCATTTATTATGAAACAATTTCTATATTCCACACTTTATAGCCATGCTAGATTTCAATGCCTATGGCATCATTGTCATGGCACCCTGACCAATAAATGTAGATATCGTTTATGTTGGCAATAAAAGGAATCATACAATGAGTTTGATGAATAAGGCTATGCCTAATCATTCTATATACTTTGATAGTGGAATTAGAATATCATTTTCTTTATGTTAACCCAAATTTTTGAATTTTTTTTTTTATACTCAACTCGGTCTTAAGCTAAACTTTGTCTGGATGGTAAAAAAATATTTCCCCTTTATCTTAACAGAGTACCTACATTCTTCAATCATTTCTCTTTTGATTACCTAGCATTTTGGGTCAAAGCTGGGACTTAAAATGGGAGAAAAATCATTTTTTTTACATGAAAATTACAAAAAAGTTAAAACCATTTTCCTTTAACTGCAACCAAAATCTGAATACCTCGATATTGTACGGAATACTCTAGCAGGTGAAGCTGCCACAGTTTCTTTCTCCCCTGTAGATTTTTCCTGGCTTTAAAGTGGTCGAGAGGATACATTAGCTTAAATAAATCAGCACTCCGCATTGTATCATAGTATCTGGTTTGCAGGCCACATCTTCATTATTATTATTTCTAAACTTTACCCACTAACCATATTCTGAGATGAGAAATAGGCTAGAAAGTTCAATATCAGTTAATTTCTTGGCCAAAAAAGGAAGTCATCAAATTTTTATGGTTGGTTTTTTTCACAGAAATGCCCTCCTTTAATTATTTGTAGTATAGGTACCATCATGAAGTAGGGTAATTTCTATATGGGGCTACCAATAAATGGAGCTTGTTAATTTGTATTTAACTGACATCTTGTGAGCCTATCGTATTAATGATCTTTATTAATTGGCGCAGGAAAAAGAGGAAGTGGTTAAACTTGAAGTAGACAAGACAGAGTCAAGGTTCTTGTCTTTGCCGCCTATATCAGCAGCATCAGCCGTCAAAATAGACTCTCTGACGGCAATGACCTTGAACATGGCAGCACCATTTTTGACCAGTCAACTGTCAACTCAACAATCTCCGGAGACACTGCCATCTCCTGAATCATTGCTCAACACCTGCAAAGAAACCTGCGAAGGCAACAAGACTACTGCGTCTCCCATGGAGACCACATCTGCTTCACTGCCAATTCCTCCCGCACCACCGATGAGCGAAGTGGATGGACCACAGCCACCTCCTCCTCCAGACCCACCAATTACATTAACCCTCATGACAGGCTCATGTGGACTAATAATATTAGATTCCTAATCAATCAATTTAAAAAGGCCTCAATATCATGCGAAATGTTATATAATAGTTATTGATTTTTTCCCCTCATTGGACATTCTGATTTTTTTGAATGAAAATTAAATAAAATGAATTTGAAAACCAGTACCTATTCTGTATGTTACATTGATTTTGTATTCTCCGTCGGCTTCTGTAATTAGGGAGCAAACGTTAAGGGTGAGCTGAGGGTGATTCATGAAAAGACTCAATTTTCTAACATCTAATGCCAACACTGCCGCCCTCTACGAAGCACAGTAACGAAAGAACTAGGTTTTGAATTGGGAGCTGGAAGGAAAACCATGTGACGAGGCTAAACTCCTGTGGCGACATTTGGACAATCGCTCCAAGAGAAATTTCTTCATTATTACTTACTTCCGCCGGTATTCACCTTGCTCTGTCAGTTCGAGCCATTACCACCGGCTGGTGACGAATCTAGGTTCACTTGGAGACTTAAGACTTGAAATTCAGGCATTGAAAGGGGTCAACTGGGGATAAAGGAAAGAGAAAAACAAACAGATTAAAGAAAACTCTTCTTCCCAAAGCCATTTCTCGCGCTATTTACTTCGTCTCGTACGATGTACGGATGTCACTTTTTCATGTATGATAATGGCAATGTATGATGAAAGTAAGGTAGGTGTGAGAATTAATGGGGTTCAGAGTGATTGGTTTGCAATGAAACAGGGCGTGAAGCGAGAATGCATAATTTCACAATGGCTGTTTAATGCATTAATGGATAAATGTGTTAGAGATGCATTTAATGAAAGTACGGTGTTGTAATTGGAACAGTAAACGTGCGAGTTATAGTAAATGCAGATGATAAGACTAAATGAAAAGTGAAATTTAAGGAGAATAACTGTATGATGATGGCGAATGTTGAATTAATTAAACCAGTAGATTATTTTGTGTAATTAGGTAAGATGTTGTGAACCAGTGTGTCAGTACACCGGATATATCTCTTAGTGGTGGGTTGCGGGATATAGTATAATGGTTCTCAAGGTAGTCCTTTCAGAAGGGATCCTAGCTAGAGCAGAATAGAGAGGGCGAGCCTAGGGTACTACTAAGTTTTGGTTGCTCTTGTGGCATAGTGGCGAGAATGAGCCAAAACTGACCGGTAGAGCGCTGTAACCGTTAGCAGGGAAAGCTGCACGTGGTGAGGGTACTGCGAAGGCTAGTAACCTTACATACTCTATTACAACTTACTGCTAAATGTCAAAATGTTGCCTCGGACGGCCGAAGCCACGATGGGTGGCGGAGGCTGAATAAGTTTGGCCCATTAAGATACGGACTGGAAAGGAACTGAACCCTCGGAATTTGAGAAGAGTGTATGGAAAGGAGCATGTGTTGCTGATCAAAATGTAATTGAGACGAATGAATGTTTTAGGTGTATGTGAAACTTAGTGTAAGGGGCAGGATGCTGTTCCCAAAGATGGTGGTAGTCTGGCATTATGGTCAGGATTTGAACATAATGTACACAGAGTCAAGGTTAAGGACTCATTCTCAATGAGAGAGCTGAGTTGCTAGTAAGGAATTACGAGTTAGTATCCCCTAGATAGCTCTGGGTTTGCATGATAGTAGGTATGAGGAGAGTTGTGATTGTGGCGTGCTGTGCACCAGTGGATGGAGAGATTGACCGCGTGAAAGATGAGTATTGGGAAAAACTGGGAGAGATTTTGAATGAATTTGATCCTGGTGAGAGAATAGTATAAGTAGGTGACATGAATGGGTGGGTTGGTGTGAGGGGAGATGCATCTGAGAGAGTGGTTGAGCCTTTTGGTGACACCCGAGCGAATGATAATGGTGAGTGTGTGCTTAGAAAAAGGATTGTTGTGTCGAATACATGGTTTAGACATAAGAGAATACATATGTTTACTTGGCAAAGGAGTGTTTGTAAAAGCATGATTGATTTTATTGTGTATAATGAGAGATTGAGATAGTTAGTTTGGGACACGCGAGTGATGAGGGGTGCTGAATGTGGAACAGACCACTATTTGGTACTCTCCAAAGTGAATCTGGGCAGACTGTGTGTACGAAGGAAGAATGTTGCGCGTAAGCAGTTGAGAGTGAAAGTGGAAGGGTTGCTAGACGTTGCTCTATCGTCGAAGCACATAGAATGGGAGGAGCATACCAGAAACGAAAATGTGAATGATGCGTGGGAGTGTTTAAAAGGAGTGACTGTGGAATGTGCTGAATGTGTATGTGGAAAAGGAGTGGTAGGAAGAACGAAAGGTGATGGTTGGTGGAATGAAGAAGTGAAAATTGCAGTCAGAGAAAAGAAAGAGGCATACAAGGATATGATTGCTGCCAAATCTGAGGACGATCGTACAAAGGTATGTGAGATTTACGGAAAGAAAAAGAATGAATGCAAAATCGTTGTGAAAGAGAGCAAAGAATGAATTCGTGCGGATGAAGCTAAGAGGCAAAAGAGGTTTGCAAGGATAGGTCAGTAGGGAGGAAATTATGGAAGCAGAGTTAGGTGTACAATTATGTATGAAATGAGTGAAACATTTTGACTGGGCCTGAATCTGAATGTGATGTTTTCATGCATCCATCTAGTTATTACTATTAATTACTTTTGGAAAATCATTAAACATATAATTTTAAAGGTACCAAAACATTTTTTAGGTTCGCTCATGCTTGACTCTATTTATATCTTGGATATATCTTATCTCTATATATATATTTTGGAAGATAGTATGGTTTATCTCTGATTATTTTTACTCTTCTTCAATAACTGTTTAAATCATTTAACGAAACTATTTCAAATTAGGTACATGGAGTATTTTTTTTAAATTTCTTTTAACCTGCAAATGGATATGAAAGTATTTGTAACCGTATCACTCCTATCAAAATTATCAATAGAGGTATTATTTTTGTAGCTATACATACGTTAAATGGCGCAATACATTGTCGCACAATCCTAATTTTACTTGGGGTTAACATCAAAGTTATTGCTCCGATTGCAATAAGCTCATTTGGGGCTGGGAAATTTAAGGAAAATCACAGAATACAGAAATTGAACCAAAAATTTAATCATACATATATTTATACATACATTTAACTGGGTTAGAGAATTTTCAAAGTAAACAAAATTCTTTACAATTGCAGGTAATTGCACTATTTTTCTTTTCTGAACTCCTGAAATCGTTGATATCTTTAGATCTAATGTAAGAAGTAGTCTTCGAAATAGATCTTCGTTTGTACTGATCCTGGAGAATTTTTTTGTGTGGTGTTCCCGATATCTTCTGATATCCTTATTCCTAGCCTCCATCGCCTCTTCGGAGAATTTAACCAAAAGGGAGGACAGCTTCCTTGGCGATTTCTGAACCATGAATTAACTTCACTTTCACTTAACTTCAATGATACACTGCAGACTCACCTCACACTTCTACTCTGTGATAGTGATGTCCTCGGGGTAGGCTGAATATTTGACTTCTAATGCGGACTTGTAGCTACGGTATGTGGAAAGGCCATGTATTTTAGATGTGATTCGAAGAAGAAAGAAGTTGTTTTTGGTAAAATGGCCAGAAACAATAATGGAAAGAGCTTCCTCTGGAGATAGTTCACTTTGCTTGGCCTCCTTTGTTCTCCATTCAGATAACACGCACCGCGCTCTTGAGAGAGTGTTTGTCGTCACCACTTTAATTATTTTTGCGACAGACTCATCTCCTTTGCTTCGATAGCTCATCGAGGTGGCGAACGCTTACTCATCTGGTGATGTGCTAGCCCTAAAATCCTCTCTTTTCCTTCTCTTTGCCCTCTCACGGGATTCCCCAAACAGTTATTTCGGTCGGCCAATTTCAGCTAACTCAGTCGAACCTTAAAAACAGTAATGATGTTAATTAACACATTGAAGCAAGAGATACTGATATCACTGCAACTCATTACAATTCACACAGTAGATACTCACCGGATATCTTGGGAACATATTTATATAAGACCGGAAAACTTCAACTTCAGCTGGAGCCAACTTCCGAACTTTCTTCGGAAAAAACGTGAGCTTTGCTCCCACTTACGAAGATAATTTGAGAAAAGATACTTTTGCATAAAACTTGCTAAAATATTTTTGGAATTGACGTCCTCAATAAAATTAAATTTGTTGCTTTACTAGTCCAGTATTCATTGTTTCTTTGATGATGTAGATTTTTTTCCATTTTCAATAAATTTCTTCTGCATCTCAAGATGCGAGACATTTCTAAGATCCATTAAACCCTATGAAATCTTTTTTAAGTTAAAAATTAGTAAAATCTTACAAGACTACACTGATTGCACCACTGTTAGCCAAAAATCCACGGAAGAGTATTGAAACTGGAAACTAAAAAACTACGGGTTCTCCTCCTCTAAAATTGCCTTCTCTTTTTTCGAACGTAAAGAAGATACAACAGCTTCCATACTTAAAAACAAACAATCGTCTTCCTCTGGCAAAGCACTGCGCAGAACTGAATTCTAGCGAGAAATATTCGGACAAGCGATGCTTAAAAGTAACTTGCGCAGAGTATGCCGCAGGGTGAGGACCGTGATCGACTTTTTCCTAGAAACTTCACGCACGTGCAGGGGGACAATGCTCACCCCATTCACCCCCTGTGGCCTTTCGCAAAGAGAGCGGCGGTTGGGTTTTTTCCGTAGGGGAATAATAAAAATGTGGCATAGCTCAGTCTTTTTCGGTAGCTGTTTACTCTGAAAGCGGTACGGAGCCGACAGCGGTTTTAATAATAATAATAATAATAATCGAGCGATTTGAAGACTGTAGTCCTCTCTTACAATTGACTCATTAGACGAACACGAACATCACGCCACCAGGGCCTAGAGTTAAAGTTAAAAAAGAAATACTAAACATAGTTAACCAAATTATAAATCAAGCAAAACTAGATTTCCATGCAACGAAAAGATTTACATTTATATGTAATAACGTTCATTGAATAAATATACCGTCTAAAATTTGTTCTCCATGATGGTGAACTTCTCCGAAATCGACTGATATCACGCGACTGGCATTTTCAACCTGAATGCTCCATGGTTGACGGGTCCCAGAGACTTCTCTGATCAACGGTAATACCAATGTAGTTGCGCATTTTGTAAACCAAATCCTGTAGAATCCGAATACACCATTCACAACTTCGTCACCGAAAGTCGAATAAATGACTTTTGGCCAGCTTTTTTCGATTTGGGACCACTGTGCGGCGTCATTGGTATGTATGTATTGAGTTTTAGAGAGGAAATTGGTTTCATTTATGGAATGTATAATGTTTATTAAAATTTTCAAATGCGAAAACTTCGCTTCCAATTGTAAGCAGAGTACTCAATTACCCACGAACGACCGAGAGGTATTGTCGTCGTCTTAAGGAATTATTTATATTCGAGCGCTTGAGCGAACGTGAACACCTACTTTGAATGAAATTTATTTTGATTCCGATGAGCCACGATCCCATATCAATTCTACCATCGATTGTTGCCACAACTCGCGTTCAAGCGTTTTCTCAGCTGTATTTTAGCATATTAAATCCTTATTATCAGCCTATTTCACGCTTGAAAATGTCAGACCTTAGAGACTCGACCGTTTCAGGCTTCACTTGGTGGATGTTAATAGTATCCATATTTAGAGAATACACTTTCGTACTTTTCCGCCGAATTGTGTAGTGCCTACAATGCGTTTCACTGACTTGCGGCATCATACGGTACAAAAATTCAGTCCAAACTGAATTTTGGACTGGACTGAATATGGAATTTGGGTTTGGAACGAATTGTTGAACCTGATGATGCCGCATGTCGTAGCATGCTTCCCAATTAACGAATTCACTTTTTAACATTCATTCGGGTTTTTAAAAGAATGAATTAACCCTTTATACAAGCATTCATTAACCTTGGAAACTTCAGGTTTAGTCGGACTTTAGAAATTGTGTAGATCGATTGTAGCATATAAAAAATAATTGTTTATTCACACTCGATTATCCTAACTGACGTGATACTGGTACAATGTTTTCATTCACACACCATAAGTGTAAACACAGAAGTAAGCTTCTTTTATCACTATGAAATTACATTTTCAGTCACTGTCATATGCCAAAAAATAAACCAATATCTTATGCCCATGGATTTTATTATCCTCTATCAAGGCTTCAGTATTAATTATTTGACATTTTCAGAATAAGGCCGTTTTCGAACTTGGCAAACGCCTAGTTAACTTGATATCAAGTTAACTTGATCCCAAGACCGACCGGGTAGAATCTTGACTTGACACTTTCGTAGCCCTTTTACGGTGGAAGAGACACCATGCGGCCTTCATTTCGTAAAACATACGAAATACGCGCTATCCGTGTCCATAATTATTGTGGGTGATTGAAGTGGATTACTTCTTTAAAATGCTTCCCAACCTTATACGGCAAAGTAACAGAGAATATTATTTTTAAAATCTTATTGCTTATGAATAAAATAATTCTCATATACCATAATATGGTGATTAACTAATGTCTTTCGATTACTTGGGGCTGCGAAAATGGACGACATATCGCTCACTGTATTTTCCCACAATCAACGTCTTTGTGCAAAAAAAGGCATAATATTTTTTGCCTGTATGAAAAAACACGTAACAATATATTAATGCATTACACTCCGAACTAACTACCTATGATCTCTGACTGTTGACTGATAAATACGCGCTTTGTAACTAACATAATTAAGCTGAAAACAAATTACATTTACTCTGAAGGTTTATTGTCCCACTTCTTTGATGAATGCTGTGAAAACCTCTCCAATGTTAACGTTATAAACAACTATTATGTTCGTTAGCTAACAATAATGCTGCCAATGAAATTATGGCTACCTTAGAGTACTTTCCATCGGACCATAATTCTTTCATATTATTTCTTTCATCATTATTTCATTTCTTTTCCTTCCACAGTAAGGAAGATAGATTTTGTAGGTTCAATGAAGTAAACAAGGACTGTACATTTACAATGTATGGAATTATTCACACAACTATTAGGTCTTACTACAACACACATAAACAACTATCTTTTATAAGTATATTCACATTTGAAAAGCCTTTAAATATAACGAATTCATCAATTTTTCCGCAAAAAAATAATAAATATCACACAATTATACGTAGTAATGAAAAAATAGTATCCATTTCAAAGTTTCTTCACTTCTATCTTCCGTACAAGCCCATGTTATCGCACACCGAGTTCCAACTTAAAACCTAGCAAGCATAGCAAGTCTCCTTTTTCGTTGACTTGGTATCTTTCCTCGATAGCAAGTGAACAAGCGCTTGGTGATGACTTATCCATGACGTCATAGCTTTCGATGCGTACTAGGTTTCAAGGCAAGATGCTAGATTTGTCAAGTTCGAAAACGGCCTTGGTATCTTTCCTCGATAGCTAGTGAACAAGCGCTTGGTGATGACTTGTCCATGACGTCATAGCTTTCGATGCGTACTAGGTTTCAAGGCAAGATGCTAAATTTGCCAAGTTCGAAACGGCCTAAGCTATACCGTCGAAGAATGAACTCATAGTTTAGAATTTATTATATACCTATGTTATTTCTTCCATTTTTGTTGTTGCTAAACTTCTTTTTAATCTCCTTGTTCTGCCGGGAGAACCTACACCCGTCAGTGCCTATCTCAACAGAAGATTGGGTACTGACAGACGCGACGGCACAAGTTTTCGGGTTGGCGTGTGAGCTTTCTAGGTTTCATGGGTCGCAAAATAATAAAATTGAATAATATGAGACGGCTGTCTGAACGTACCCTTTCTCTTTCGATTGGGATCAAAATGATGTGCCAGCAATTCTTCCCATTGGAATGTACAGGAGGCCCGCTTGGTTCTGTTCAAACCGAACGACAAATTTCAAAAATTCTCTAAATCAACACGCATCCGGTGTGTATTTCTCATGGTCTCACGTATCTTTCCGAAACTCTATCGCTGAGCTGGAAAACTAGAAATATCTTCTAGGTATAGAGCTAGAAAGCGTTCTGAACAGAATGTAAGAGAATAAACGTAATGAGCCGAATTCGGGAGATGGAAATTTTGGATCCTTATCGGTTTTCATGTTTTTATACATTATAACACCAAAATCCGAATCTTCAAGGCACCTTATTTGCACAAATTTCCATGCATCCTATATTCGTAAATTCTGTCACTGCTACAACAATTGACGCGTGTCTACATTCAAACAATAAATAGGTCAATGGATGATATGGATCGCTTGCGCGCTGGGAGTTGCCCAAGCGGAGACGACGGTATGACGTTCATGCATACCGATAATATTCGAATCCGCGGAATCAAGGTCCTTATACCCAGGTCATGACACGATCTCATAATGCACTCTGATTACTTCATTTTGGATCGGGCTCGATGCTCCGTAGCACTGTTACTCTTCATTGAGTAGCCCAAATTGTTTAGCCTTGATCAATGTTAAAAATACTTTTTTAAACATGATACTGAATTTGATTTAAAGCTTAACCCTTTAAGGTCCAAGGGACATATATGTCCCATATTTTTGAAATTCTCTCAAATTCAATTGAGAAGGTCTTTTATTGTAAGGATTGGGTGTATTAAAGAATAGGCTTTTGTCTTCTAGTTTAAAATTATTTTTGCGATATCCTTTAGATATTGTAGTTCCCACATTGTTAAGAACTTTCACTTGAAATGCTGTTTACGAATCGGAAATTTGATATTTTATAACAAATCAATGAGGAGGTCAATTAAAACAGGACTTTCGGTTTATCATTTATGTGTACCTAGCCTGTAGAGTTAGTGCCAAAAACTCCACAATTGTGCTTTAGTTTTGACAAAATTAGTGTTTTCATGCCATGGGACACATATGTCCCTATGGACCATAAGGGAGCGCGACTTGGTATTATTTCACGTAAACTGATTCGAAGTAACTGAATGGCTAACGATATTAGCACCACCTGAACGGTAACTGAGGTTGAACGCAAAGCTCCACATGGAGATGGGTTTTATTTTTGCCTTGTGACTGTCCTGGAAATGGAAGGTTGGAAATTGCTTGCTGTGTCCCAAATCAGTGGTATTGTTTTCAAGTACTCCAACTGTTGCTTGTATATAGTATTATAACCTGCTCTCCGCATCATGTTCGCTGGCAGAAGGGAAAATGCCTATCATGTTGTATTTCCGTTTGTTATTTCGTGGTGTAGATAGGATATCCATGAATAAGAGCCTAGACGCTGCCCCTATGGAAAATTTATATATGCTATACTGACTTGGCGGCGCTGACCCCAACTACTACTCCGTGGTGCAGACCTTCTGCACCACTCCAACGGGGGGAGAGAGACCCTCGAGGTTGTGGCTGTGGTCGCCATTTAGAAGGCACACAATGGATCACATGCTTCTTCCTCACTTTTGAAGTGCTATGACGTAGTTCGGCAAGAATACATACGACCAAACGACGCAATAGGTCTGGTATACGGAGGGAGAAATAGAGGGAGGGCAAAAAAGGTATAAAGTAAAGAAGGGGCTCGGGGTTTCTCTGAAGAAAAGGCACACCATACTACTTTGGTGGTGCCAACCACCCCTTCCTTATGTGGTAAGATCTCTCCTCCCACTCCGGTGGGGTGGTCAGGGTCCTCCCTTTTTAGTCATGCCCCTGTTGTGCTTTGATGCAGTTCTGTGCAGAGAATACCTCCATACGACGCAACTGCCTCTGCTGGTTGAGTGATTCTCTTCGTTTTGCTGTGGCCTGATGCTAATACGCTTGTCAACTGCTTCATTGCAGTTGTTAGCCAACTGAAAAGAATGCCGATAAAAGAACGCTTATTCGCTGTATCTGACAATGCTATTGAGCAGATTCTACTAGCTGATGAGAGCGATGATGAAGACAATCTTCCACTTGATGAAGAAGATTTAGGCTTCCTTGGTGAAGATACTGATAACGTGGGTGTTGAAATCATCATCGAACGCCCAGTTCCAGAATTATCATTTGCCGGCCCTTCTTCTTCGCCGCAACCATCGTCATCGGTGAAATCATCAAAATCCATGCCGACAAAATTTGGCAAACCAACTACTGTCCCTTCATCTTTAGAATCATCCAATGACCCACCTGAAGCAAAACGAAGGAAACGTCATCCAAATATAACCCAGAGCAAAGACATTACATTCCCAAATAGAAACGATTGATTATGAGTGTGGAGCGGTGAACCTAGATGTAGACTTGACTTTAGAACTTAGTGCTTATGATGTATTTAGAAAAGCCTGCGGTTTTGATGAACTGGTCGCTCTTATCGCTCAACAAAGTGAACTCTATATGAAACAAATGGGGACATCTTTCCAAACTACTACCGAAGAGATTAGCGCGTTTTTGGGGATGAATTTAGTGATGGGTTATCATGTGGTTCCGAGTTTTAGGGACTATTGGTCCTCTGATTCTGACATACAAGTGCCGTACATTGCCAATATAATGCCTCGAAGGCGTTTTGAAATCATTAGGAATGCTTTGCATTTTGCAAATAATGAAGAAATGCTTCCCAGAAGTCACCCTGATTATGATCGAGCTTTCAAAGTTCGGTTTCTGATTAAACATTTCAATTAATGCTTCCAGAATGCGCGGAAGCCATCTAAACAGCAGTCTATGAATGAGCATATGATACGCTTCAAAGGTCACAACATCATGAAGCAGTATATTAAAAGTAAACCTATAAGGTGGGGTTTCAAGATGTGGTGCAGATGTGATTCAAAATCTGGCTATTTGTATCAATTTGACTTGTAACAGGTAAAAAAACTGACCCAGAGTATGGTCTTGGAGAGGGAGTTGTTACGTTTTTGAGTAAATCACTTGAGTACTTGTGCTGCGAAATATACATTGACAAGTTTTTCAACTCGCCCTTGCTTCAGCTGAGATTACAAGAAAAAATATATACCTATGTGGCACGGCTCGCAGTGACAGAAAACATATGCCAAAGAATCTCAAGCAAGATAAAGACTTAAAACGTGGAGAAAGCCACATGCTATCAGCAAATGGTGTAACTTGCGTGAAATGGATGGACAACAGATCTGTAATAATGCTGTCAAATTTCATTAATTCCAATAAGTCGAACACTGTGTCCAGGAGGCAACAAAAAATGGTAGAAAACATCCAAATTCCTTGTCCAGAGATAATAATAGCTTATAACAAGTTCATGGGTGGGGTCGATCTAATGGACCAAAAAAAAATCACATATGAAATTGACAGAAAGGCAAAGATTAAGTTCTACTTGCGAATATTTTTCGACCTGTTGGATATTGCTGTGAATAACGCTCACTGATTATACACGCAGCTAAAAGAAGGCATGAATCCTGAGTATAATGCTATTTCGCCTCTTCAATACAGGCAAATGGTAGCAAGGTTCTTTATTGGAAACTATTCCAATAGGAAGAGAGGTGTTCCAGCTGCTCCTGTCCGTAGTAGTAGGAACAGCATGCCAGCACCACAGCCTGAGCACAAGTTGCTGAAAATGCCTAGACGGAAGAGGTGTGCTGAATGTGCAAAAAATAAAATTGAAAACCGAACAGCCAATATGTGTGGAATATGCCAGGTTTATTTGTGTTACACAACAGTACAAAATTGCTTTATGAGCTATCACTGTGTGTAGGACAGCCACACGAAAATAATTGCATTTTGCAAGTTGCATTTTTTGACATGGTTATTTATTAATAACTTTATTTATGCATAAAATATTTGTCTTAATCATAGTAACAATATACAGTAAAATGTTATTATATGTTGGTGGATGCTCTGCAAAACTTGATTTTTTTCTATTTTATCTGTTAATTTATTATTTTTCCTAATTTATGCACATGCTAAACGTTGCCATAAGCATGGAATTTTAAGAATTTGCATAAGAAATGTCTTAAATACCACATGACGATATTTATTGGCCTAAATTATAGAAATAAATCATTCCATAATCGATATGTTTGATTCTTTTAATTTTGAACGAATTTTACCCTTACCGTCCATAGGGACACAATTGTCCCAGGCTGTATCTCATAAAATATTAGAGACATCACTTTAAAATAAATATTTTTGGAATCTACGCATCAATATTAGCCTAAAAATGTGTTTTTTATTTCAATTTTATGACTGCAATCGTTATGGACCTTAAAGGGTTAACGGCGTATTGTGATTTTTAAGGCTACTGTGGTTTTCCCCCACTGCCGTGATTGAGAAGTTGACCCGGTGGAAAACCGGAGTAGCCTTCAAAATCACAATACGTCGTAAAGCTTTAGAGGTTTTTTTACATCTGCGAAAAATACCGTGAACGAAATTTTTCCGGGGAATTACATTTAAACTACTTCATGACTACTCCATCTTTACTCACAAAGCACTCCACCCTTATGGCCCGCTGTGCAATCTGAATGGCATTACATCCTAAAGTATAAATTTTTATCCACTTGGATGAACTTATGGTCAGTGCCTTACAACTCCAAATGTATCTCAGTGCCTCGATGGTAGACGGTTACTTTGGCTTTTTATTTTCAGGGCGTCAGCTGGTTTTAGAAAATCACTACCAAACTCCAACGGGCACTAAGGATGATATAAATAAGGAATACAATCAAAGTATAGAACAAACAATATCTTTATAAATCGTCATAATTTCTTGTCAGCACAAAACATGTCCAATCTGGACAAGCACGACAATTCAACTATCCCGCATATAAATAAACAAACCGTTACCAAGAAAATCAAACCGATAAAATCCAGCCAAGGCCCTACAATTTTATTTAATTAATTAAAACTTAATACAAAATGTAACATTAATCGTTACAGACTCCCCATCGATGCTACGGTAAATAATAACTGAAGTATCTTTCCATTAATGAATCTTCAATTCGTGTTATCGTTTAATAATTAGGCATTATGATTTTAGACACGTCATCGGTATGACGTAACCTACGAGTAGGTATATGTATGACAAACAGAATGTAAGTCACATACCTAAGTTATCCCTCTTACTTGGTACATAACACGTAATTTGACATTATTTAACACCCCAGTCCGGTGGTTCCCCAGTAAGCAACTCCGTCCCCCGAAAGGTGTAGCTCAAATTGATGGGGGCGATGAGAATCTGAAGTGTGGCCGGAGAGAGACTGACTAGACTGCAGAGTGTACATAAGACGTTTGCTCCCTTTCGTTTCCTTCAGATAAATTCATACACCGCGTTAGGTCGTTCAAGAAGTGAAAATAGTTCAATCGTAACATAGTTGTCTACGCTGCTCACATTGCGTCATAGCGTAAGGACGAAAAGTCAGTGGTTTCTCTTCGGGCTTTTCTGAGAGTCGTTCAAAGCTTTCCTGCAATGTCTAAAGTTACACTCTTAAGTCTGTTTTAACATCCAGCTTACATTGAGTGCAAGCCAATGGATTGAGACCCTGTATTTTACAAACCGAACCGACAGGCAATTTCATGATTCCCTCCTCTTGCGTTCGCCGTATTTAGGCGCTAACTAGCGAGAGACTGTTGTTAACCTGTCTCGGATGGTGAATTTTCCACAATCCATCGTTACGCAATTCCAATAAAACAAGTTAAACCCGAGGTAAGTTAGGAATGGATAGATATAATCAAGGAGAAAGGTGGTTGTTACACACAGAAATGATCCGATTAATTCGACAAACAGTCTGTTTTCAGTGTGGTATCCCCTGCCGAACACCCTCAAGGTGTCTTGTAGGGTAGGATTTGATTGATCAAGATGGATGAAATGGCCTTCGAGCCTGAGATAGAAAACACTGCTCTCTTCCGAGTTATGGTATACCTATCGTTATCGAGGGTTTGAACTCGTATCCGACTTATTCCCAAACCTTACTTTCTCGAGTGCCGTAGAAATATTTATAGCTTTTTTCTAAGTGAACTGGTCGTGATATAAAGTCGAAAAAGTAATGATCATCCTGAGAAGTAAATGTCTGTCTCCGAGCTGCAGCCTCGCAGTGTGGGCTTTCTCGGAAAGTATTTTTGCCTTGCACAGACGAAAGACGAGGAGGAGGCGTGAGTATGATTCGAGTGGTGAATGGTTGAGTTATGCTAGATCCTTCACGGCGGCAAGTGGGAGGGAAGGAATTCTATCAAGTCTCTGCGGTGATACATTTGATTCTGATGCGTGATTAGCGAAGTTAGAATGTTTCGAGGAAGAGGAGGATTCGAACAAAAGGGAAAATGGGTGGCGTCGGTGTTCGAAGAGAAGGTAATGAGGGGTATGTTGAGGTGGCTATATTGGGCTCGCGAAGAATTCGTCAGTGTTGAATGGCAGGCGAGGGGAATAAAAGCAGGAGGATGAGGAACATGGGAATGAATATTAGCATGACGTATCTACATCCACATACTGCACCGCGTGTCGCCACATGGGCGTTTGGCAGGGGGTGTTAGGTCACCAGCCGTGTAAAGTAGTTTTGGGAAGCGAAATGGTGACGTGTGTATATCTAAAGTATAATTGTCCGAAGTAGACTACGCGAAATACATTTCATCAATATCTTGATCTTTCGTCGAAGTGGTGACCGTCAGTTGGATGTATCTATATCGTCTCTTGAAGCAAAAAATTCTTCCCTCACGTAAAACCCTTTCCTTATCAAAAAAATATCCTTCTCTCGCCATCTAATGTATTGGTTAAAACCGACCCCCTAAGTGCTGCGGGTTTTTTAGCGCAGAACTCAGGCCAGTTAGGAAAGTCTAACGATATGCGGTCATCAAAAATTCATATTTCCGTTTGCAGTCGAGATCAAGTGACAATTCATTCACTAAAAATAAATTTATAGATTTATACAAATATAATCGTCAGCATATATGGACCCTGTATCTTATTTTACGAAAGTAAGTAGTGGACTGCTTCCAACCTTACATAATGTGAACTTCTGGCCCAAAGATACTTAATATAATTTTACAGCGTCGAAACCAGGCTAAAACATGAAAAGGTTTACCCATATGGGATATAAGATATAAAAAACTTTACATACCAGATTTAGGCCAGTGTTAACAACAGATTGCCGACAAAAGAGTGAAGAAAATAGCCACGGAAAACTACCACTAAAAGGAGTGCGGCTGATATCACGACGCGGTAAAAATATTTGGTAAAATCATACATTCGTAAATCCTTATGGTTTCGATATGAAGTTATGACTTTCAGCCAAAAATATATTTATAGTTTCGACCACATTTTATACGCAGCACATATGGACTCACTTAGTAAGATAGGAATGTTAGGAGGCGATCGGTATGTACCTTGCCAACTTCAAGATTTTTCATCCAAAATATATTTTAACAAATATAACAACGTTTAAACTGAGTTGAAAGAATATTAAACTTCACCGGTAAAAAAACACGTATAATAAATGTTTCATGATTTCAAGTTTCAACTTAATACTAAGAACAGTGTAGATTAGGAATGAAAAGTTGGAAGAGCCGCGTAACTAGCCGAAATTCAAGGCACTATTTTTTGATGTTCAATGAAATAAAAGTGAGAAGATTGGATGTTTCACGTGCATGTGAAACTGAGCGCAAGGAGCGGGATTGTGATACTGTAGATGGCGGTGGTCTGGCAGTGTGGTGAGGAGTTGGCAATAATGTACGCGGGCGGCAGTCAAGGTGTAGGACTCATTCTCAGTGAGAGAGAGCTTTACTAAGTTACTTACGAAAGTTACTAGTTAGGAAGTACGAGTTAGTATCCCCTAGATTGATCTGGGTTCTAAGTTTGTAATGATGAAAATAGGCAGTAGGAGAGTTGTGATTGCGGATTTCTATGCACCATTGGACGGAGAGATTTACAGTTTACGTTTGTTTATTTGGAGAAGGCATAAGACAAGGCAAATAAAAAGAATCTGTGGAAGGTTTTGAGGGACTATGGAGCGAATGGGGAGTTATTGAATGTTAAGATGGCGGTGTATGATAATATTAAGGAAAGAGTGAGAGTTAACGGGGTTCTGAGTGATTGGTTTGCAATAAAACAGGGCGTAAAGCTAGGTTGCGTAATGTCACTGCGACAGGTTAATGTCTTAATGGATAAATGTGTTAGAGATGCATGTAGAGAAAGCGACGGTATTTTGATTTGAAACGTAAACGTTCGAGTCGTAGTATATGCGAATGACGCTGTTTTGATCTCAGAGACCCAACAGGGATTGCGAAAGTTCGTAGATAAGGTTTGTGACTTAACAGAGAGATTAGAATTGAAGTTAGATGCGTGCAAGACTAAAGTAGTAGTTGGTGATAAGGAGAATGGGGAGAATAACTGTATGATGAGGGCGAATGGTGAAGTTATCGAACAAGTGGATGATTTATTGTACTTGGGTAAGATGTTACCGAAAGGCGGACGGATAGATGAGGAGATAAAGAGAGGTGCGAATTGTGGAAGGAAAGAGTTAGGTCGCATGTGGAGCATATCAAGGAATGAGTGGCTGTTAAAGGAGGCGAAAATCGCCGTGTACAAAGGGGTACTTCTCCCAACATTGCTGCATGGTAGTGAAATGTCAGAATAGAGAGGGCAGTGAACTATGCGCCGTGGGTATGAGTTATCTGAGGAGTGTTGGTGGCAAGAGTGGGTTGGATAGAATGATGAATGAGTGGGTAATATATGAATGTGGCTCAGATGCTCCAGTAGTGGACATATGTGAAAGAAGTGTCCTTCGTTAGTAAGGCCATGTTGAGACAATGGATGAGAGTCGAATAACGAAACAGATATATATCAGAGTGGAGTGAAATGAAATGAATGGTGTGAGAGGTAGAGGTAAGCCGAGGAAGTTGTGGTTGAACGTGGTTGAGGAAATTCTTAGGAGGTGGAGTCTTAAACTTAGTTATCTTACTTACTTCTTTTTCCCCAGGACATTATGCCTATTTATACGGTTTTCCTTATTTGAATCTTTGACAAATGTATTTCCTGTAACCTTAAATAAATTGATGCGTAAACCGTTATGCTCGATATTAAGGAAAATGATATAGTGCGGGATTTGATGACTTATTTGGAATATGCATTTGTGTGAATGATCGGCAGTGTTCAACAACTTAGCATGTATTTCCTTTCCGGCTATTCCCTTTTTCGGTGCGTGAGGATCCTGATTTTGAGTATACACTGACTCCATTGCGCGCACGTCAAAAACAGGAATTATCTATGGAAAAATCCTGAGGCCTATTTTTGGGATCCCGATTAGCAGGTAAAAAGATAGCAAATATTTTGGCCGAACAATCAATCAAATTATAATATAATCTTAATTATAATGATAGAATGAAGGGAAAAGTGGTTCGAAAAAAGTGGTTTAAGACGCAAAATTAAGATTTAGCCTTCTGTCGCAACGAACGAGAGTGCTGAGTTAAAAACCCAATCTTATGCAAATATATTCGCAAGTAAACGCAAGACAATACTATTTTTTGGGTGAAATATGAAAAAAAGAACTTTCCATGACTTTATTTACGTACAAGCTTATTCACTAAAGGGCTAATTACATAATACATTTTCTTGTTTCAACGATTTAATTACGGAATGTAGAAAAAATGAATGGAAGTAGAGCAGGTGCTATTTCCCGCTTAGATTGTTCGGATATAATCATACAATTTTCCGTTTTATGCGGTGCAATTTTCCTCATGAAAACGCGCATGCATTCGTTTACACAGTAAAATATAAAAATATTCCGAGGGGGTACCGATATATACCATAGTTTCTGCAGACAGCTGACTGTAATAATAAGATTGGAAATTTACTCAATATACAGTCCCTCCAATGGGAATTTAATTGTGGAATCGCTGTCAGCTTGACAATCTTCGTCCACTCACCTCTGTTCCAAAACTGTCCTCCGGCATGTATAATTCTCCCTAATTAATTTAAAATTACTGGATATAAAAAAAACTTGAATATATCAATTAATAAACGACTAGAGAAATGATTACTTGACTTCACAGATAGTCGTTATAACGTCACAGCCTATCCGTGGCGGTAAAATAATTCCATATCGCGAAAAACTGTACCTATTGTTAACCAGTCATTTCTTGACTGCTACTAAGAACTCTACAGATTTTAAATTATCGCAGGAATCGTATTCACCGCGATCGTTTATGTTTCATACAAAATACTCAGGAGAGCTGAGGTGGCCGTTTTTCGGGAGGATTAAAACTTGTCCACCTTTGGTAGACTACCTGGTACGCATGATCCAGGTGGTCTACGAATTATTTCATCCAGCTGATAAAATACACAGTCTCAATCTTCCTCCTTATGTCACAGGTAGTCAAATTTTACCTATCACACGCGAAATTTATCCTATCACACCCTTCTTTCCACCGCTCCAGCATACTTAATTCACTCCCATCTCATCGTCATTCTTTACATCGCGTTCCTTTCAAATAGTTCATGCTCGAGGACATCGACGAAAAACTTTTACAATTTCAGATTCTTGCTATATTCATATCATCTTGAGATAATACTATAACTCCAAAGGATACGGTATTTTGTCCTAAAGAGAACGATTCGACAACAATAGGAGGTGAGCCCTTGGTAACGTTTATTCTTAGCAACCGCATTCATTTCCGATCTTTCGATTAAAAAGGAACATGGGAAATACTTTGAGAAAATGCGTTCAAGGAGGTGATGATAATACGGATATGTATGGTGCTGGAGATACAGAACCGATGCCTAACGACAGTAACAACGTTGTCGGTGAGTCTTGAAGGATAGCTATGCCACTTTAACCCTGATTTACCTCCATGGTTGTTGGGATCGGTGTAATGTTAAATGGTTTCCTTTTTTTTAGCTTATGGTAGATGACTTCCAAGCTAGGAAAGTACTTAAAAATCATATTCATCATTAATGTTGGTGTTCTACGCTGGGGTAGCGTAACCTCTTCGTTTTAAGGGTTTTTTTTTCTCTTCCAGCAGGACACTGACTCATTGGTTCATCGATTAGAACCAATTTGGATTCGAAACATATCCAAAGGTATTTCCGTAGGGAAAGGAGTCTCCGTAACCAGCAAAACTGAGGCGCCCGGCAGGGGAGGGTAACTGAGAACCTCCTTCTTACTACCGGGTGGTGCTTGGTTTTGTCCCAATAGGTCGCCTCGCCCGGAGAACCTGGAAAGAGGTGTAGGCCTCATTGCACTTCCAGGGGATACCGAGCGGGTCCCCTCGTTAGGAACTAGAGGGTAGGCTAGGGCGGAAACCTACCTTTCCCGGCTGTGCCCGACCTGCTGGTCAGGCGGATCGTACGGATAGGAAGGTCCTCCTCACTCAGATTTTTCCCACGTATTCCCCCCTTAGGACACGGAGACTCCACGGCTGCGAAGCCTGTATCTCAAGTAAATGGGACGAAAGCAGAAAACGATGGTATATATGTACTGCTCCTGAAATATCACTACCTACTATTGATTACTAAATTTACTAAAGATACAGTCCCTCATTTTGAATTTCGCCAAGGAGTCGCTGTCAGTGTGGCCGGTTTCTTCCACTGTCCTTTGATCTATTTCAGTCTACTAGCGTCTACACTACTGCCCATTTCATCAAATTTTACCGATTTCTGGAATCAATAAATAAAAAAATGGATTACAAAATTTATTTTGACTGACAACTTCTCCCCACAGATAATCGTTCTTAAGTCCACGCCTATCTATGAGGGTATAATATCGCCAAATCGTGTAAACTGTGATTCCATTTATCCAGTCATTTCTTATGTTCCTTTGTTGCAACGAATAATTATCCGAGTTTAAATTGTGGCAGTAGTTGTCATCATCATAATCGCTTACTTATATACAATTTGTAATACACATGGGAGATGAGGTGGGCAATGTCATGATGATGATTAATTTTTGTATAACTTTCATAGACTACCTGGTACGCAAGTACCAGATAGTCTACCAATTGTTTCATCTAGCTGATCCAAAGCGCTAAATACCTCTTCCTCTTTCTGTTAGGGGTAGTTCAAATATGCCCAATAATCCTATCACACTCATCTTTCCACCTGTCCAGCCAACTTAATCCTCGCATTACTACATCATTCTTTACTTATTTTTCTTTCAATTACTTGTTAGCCCATAATAGAGAAACTCTCTGTGACTGAGGAAGGGCCTACACCTGAAACGTTTTTCAGTAAGACTTTCTTTTTACTCTCGTCTTTTTACCCCCCTTTAACTTTCCTCTATAAATGTTCATACACACACATATAAATCTTTATACAGAAAGGAAGAGAGATGAGCCTTTTGTCATCGGTTAATGCATTTTTCTTCAGACATGTGGTAAAAATAAGTGTATTCAATTGTAGAAGATTTGTAAAAGTCACAACAAGGAACAATGTCTGCAACCATATCTTCATTCTAATGTGTTTGAGTAATTATTTCTTAGGCAAGACAAGCATCACCACAGATCATCATCAAATTTGAGAGGTGTAGGATTACCTCTAATCTCAACATCATACACATCCAACCATGTGAAAGACCAAAATGCCAGTTCTGGCTGAATATTCCTTGCTCTGTTGTTTGCCTTAGGCCTAAATTATTCTCCTTTAAGTTTAAGTGTAAATAAAACAGTGAAGAATGAATTTTGGAGGCTGTCTTGTTCATCACTACATGCTTGGAGCTTACATTGGGAAAATCCCGATCATTGGTGCCAGATATTATTCCCTATGCTCCGTGTCTTTTATCATGAGGAATTGGGCCGGTGGAACTCTTGTCTGCCTTGGTACCCGAGTCAGTGGGGACACAGTACCATTTTCTCAGCCAAATGAGTTGTGGTAATCTCAAGTCTCAACTATATGTCAGCCCCACTCGTAACATGCATGAGGCCAACCATTTATTTGTACAGTGCATTTAATGGAGTAAAAAGTGTTGCATGCCTCAGGAAAATGACTAATGAGTGCAGCCCGCGTGCTCCATTGTTTGTATACAAATATCAAATGGAACTTAAGCATTATAGTTTAGAAAGTTCTAACATTGTGGATATTACAAAGTTTATATTATATAATACATAGTTGTGGGGTTCTGTTTAAAATTTGTATGCACACTGCACATGGTGTACATACATTAGATTTTTTTCCATGACATGCAATGAAAATATAATTTTTGTTAACCCCATGTGATGAATTATACAGTTGAACGTGGAAACATGCAATGATTGGGGGGTTTCATTACTGACTACTGCAACTGGGACTATGGATTTGAGGCTCCCAATGGAACCTGGCTCCTGCTCTCTTTGCTTATATTTTCCTCAACAGCAGAGTCAGCTGGTAATGGGGTTTGCTCTTTTATGCAAAATTAAAATACTCAATGTATATGGCATGCAATTTTTTCATTAGGGCTCTACTGAATTGACTGCAGGATACATTTTATGTAGGACCAAGCATGCGTAGCGTCTTGTAGATGACAATTAGTCTTGGTATTCCAACCAGCAAAGGTGACCTTCACCTAAAAGATTCCCATTGGAACTCCAGAAACCTTGTCACCTCCAGGACCCAACGCATATGTTGAAAACCAAAAAATTATGGAGAGATGAAATTGTTACAGTGTTTGTTCATATACATGCAAAAATCTGTAGTAGGTTATTGAGTTGTTTGTGGTCAAATGGTTTGAAATGGATTTATGATATAGACATCATGACCATGGAAGAAAGTTTTTAATAAATTTTGATTTCATATTGCAGCCAGACCTAATGAATTTATGGCCGGACCAGAGGTATCAGTTACTTCATCCACTTCATCCGTCGGGAAGCTCCCTAATAAGTCACGGCTATGGAGTCTAAGGAAACCATCAAAAGAGGCACCTCACCATAGAGCTAAATACACTGAGGATGGTGAGTACTTTTTTTTCCTTAGAACTTATCTCATCTGAATATTTGACTGTTTATGTAAATACTATTCTTTTTGGAGTCTGAATCTGTGTTCAGCGATTAAAGTAACAACATGCATTGAAATTGGCTCTTGATTATAATATTTGGGGTTCTTTGTTATAAATCTTCTGCCGTATCAATTAAAATGTATTTTGTGAACTTAACATCACGAGAAAATGAAAAGAAGGTACTGCAATTTCCATATAAAAATTTATTTTACGGGAAAGGAATAGGGAAGTGGAGAAGGGGTGGGCGTCCCTTTCTTTGCAAGGTGCGTAACTCTGGGGATAAAGTCACTCTGGTGGTTATGCGTCACCATATGTTTTGTGAAGGATGAGGCATTTTTCCTAATTCAGAAGCTGTCTTCATGTTCGCTAACCCTAATATTGAAAAGTAAATTCATCCATCTGAGAGATATATTATTACATTCATCGCAGCAACCTTCATGAAGTCTGCTATTTTTCTTGAGTCTTTTTTCTGTCATTTTTAGTCCAAGTATGTTTCTCAGAGTGTTTCTATGGTAGAAAGCAGCACTGACTTCTCCTTTCGGAAGATATTGTAATTTCTTGAGAGAGATTTACCAAGGAAGGATATCCTCCTCCTCTTTGGACAAGATTCTACCTCTCGTGTCCCACTTTTAATCACCTTCTGAGCCAATGCTGTCTGTTTACATCTGTGCAGTGTATCAGTTAGAACTTCTAAGTATCCGTTGCGGACAGGTATTTGGTTGATTGCGACGAGCTCCTTCGTTTGGTTCACATTAGACAAGCGAATGGTGCACAGTCTGTGTATCAAGGAGTGGAAGGCATACATTTTAACTGAATGTGGAGTAGTTAGTGCACGTGTAATGGATATTCACAAGTTATAATTAATACACTGCACTGATAGACTGACAGCATTGATAGAAACATACAGCAGTATTAAGGTGTTCCAATGAACCAATATTCATACCCCATTGGCCATCCTCATTTCTGGCATGGCATTTGGAATTTATAGGAGATGGATTTGTATGGAATGGTTCATAAGATTTTCTTATATATTTTTGATATCTCGAAGACATTAAAGATAATGTTTTAGCCCAAAACTGTTTATGGTTATGCTTCAAAAAAGTAACCTTCCTTCAAAAGCTTTGGGTGTTCAACCAAATAACTTACTCTTAATGCAGGTTTTTTCTTCTAGCATGTGTTTTTAACATAGGTTTATATTTATGCCTTTAGAATCCCTGAAACATCTTTTTGCTACAGTTAAGCTTTAAGGTGAAGCGAAATGTACCCAAGGTTTAACAAATTATATAAAGGATGTCATCAATCACTCACATTTTTATGGAAAAACTTCAGTTGAGGCATGCAATAAAAAATAAGTGATCCTTTGCCTAAGGTTCATTAAGGAAATCATGCACTTTTCATTATTACGCTAGTAGTATTTTCTTGCATGGCACTCCACTCTTAATTTGTAGTAGAGTGTTCATTTGCGACTTCAGATTATGTGAACTCTGTTTGAAAAAAGTATTAATTTTTGCCATTGTTTAATTTTTTCAGAGTTCCAGCAAGTCATAAAAAACATTAATTGGGTAAATGAGGAGTACATTAGCCGAATGGAAGGGAATCATGTACTTGAGTTGAATAGCTTGCGAGGGGAATATGCAGAAAAGCTTCGCATATACACAAAGTATGTAGAACAGCTGGAACAAAAGGTGCTTCAACTGCAAGAGGATTGGATAAAATGCCAGACGTTACTTGACATGGAGGTTAGTGACATTGAAGAAATGCCTTTCCTTATACTCAAATCTAAATTTTTTCTATTAAAAAGGCCTAAGTGATATACATACTCAATCCAATTTTAAAGATAGTATTTGGCAAAACTTAGTGGAGATTAACAAGATTGAGCATTTATTATGAAACAATTTCTATATTCCACACTTTATAGCCATGCTAGATTTCAATGCCTATGGCATCATTGTCATGGCACCCTGACCAATAAATGTAGATATCGTTTTGATTGGCAATAAAAGGAATCATACAATGAGTTTCATGAATAAGGCTATACCTAATCATTCTATAAACTTTGAATGTGGAATTAGAATATCATTTTCTTTATGTTAACCTAAATTTTTGAATTTTTTTTTTTTATACTCAACTCGGTCTTAAGCTAAACTTTGTCTGGACGGTAAAAAAATATTTCCCCTTTATCTTAACGGAGAACCTACATTCTTCAATCGTTTCTCTTTTGATTACCTAGCATTTTGTGTCAAAGCTGGGACTTAAAATGGGAGAAAAATCATTTTTTTTACATGAAAATTACAAAAAAGTTATAACCATATTCCTTTAATTGCAACCAAAATCTGAATTCCTCGATATTGTACGGAATACTCTAGCAGGTGAAGCTGCCACAGTTTCTTTCTCCCCTGTAGATTTTTGTTGGCTTTAAAGTGGTCGAGAGGATACATTAGCTTAAATATATCAGCTCTCCGCATTGTATCATAGTATCTGGTTTGCAGGCCACATCTTCATTATTATTATTTCTAAACTTTACCCACTAACCATATTCTGAGACGAGAAATAGGCTAGAAAGTTCAATATCAGTTAATTTCTTGGCCAAAAAAGGTAGTCATCAAATTTTTATGGTTGGTTTTTTTCACAGAAATGCCCTCCTTTAATTATTTGTAGTATAGGTACCATCATGAAGTAGGGTAATTTCTATATGGGGCTACCAATAAATGGAGCTCGTTAATTTCTATTTAACTGACATCTTGTGAGCCTATCGTATTAATGATCTTTATTAATTGGCGCAGGAAAAAGAGGAAGTGGTTAAACTTGAAGTAGACAAGACAGAGTCAAGGTTCTTGTCTTTGCCGCCTATATCAGCAGCATCAGCCGTCAAAATAGACTCTCTGACGGCAATGACCTTGAACATGGCAGCACCATTTTTGACCAGTCAACTGTCAACTCAACAATCTCCGGAGACACTGCCAGCTCCTGAATCATTGCTCAACACCTGCAAAGACACCTGCGAAGGCAACAAGACAACTGCGTCTCCCATGGAGACCACATCTGCTTCACTGCCAATTCCTCCCGCACCACCGATGAGCGAAGTGGATGGACCACAGCCACCTCCTCCTCCAGACCCACCAATTACATTAACCCTCATGACAGGCTCATGTGGACTAATAATATTAGATTCCTAATCAATCAATTTAAAAAGGCCTCAATATCAAACGAAATTTTATTAATTAGTTATTGATTTTTTCCCCTCATTGGACATTCTGATTTTCTTGAATGAAAATTAAATAAAATGAATTTGAAAAGCAGTAGCTATTCTGTATGTTACATTGATTTTGTATTCTCCGTCGGCTTCTGTAATTAGGGAGCAAACGTTAAGGGTGAGCTGAGGGTGATTCATGAAAAGACTCAATTTTCTAACATCTGATGCCAACACTGCCGCCTTCTACGAAGCACAGTAACGAAAGAACTTGGTTTTGAATTAGGAGCTGGTAGGAAAACCATGTGACGAGGCTAAACTCCTGTGGCGACATTTGGACAATCGCTCCAAGAGAAATTTCTTCATTATTACTTACTTCCGCCGGTATTCACCTTGCTCTGTCAGTTCGAGCCATTACCACCGCCTGGTGACGAATCTAGGTTCACTTGGAGACTTAAGACTTCAAATTCAGGCATTGAAAGGGGTCAACAGGGGATAAAGGACACAGAAAAACAAACAGATTAAAGAAAACTCTTCTCCCCAAAGCCATTTCTCGCGCTATTTACTTCGTCTCGTACGATGTACGGATGTCACTTTTTCATGTATGATAATGGCAATGTATGATGAAAGTAAGGTAGGTGTGAGAATTAATGGGGTTCAGAGTGATTGGTTTGCAATGAAACAGGGCGTGAAGCGAGAATGCATAATTTCACAATGGCTGTTTAATGCGTTAATGGATAAATGTGTTAGAGATGCATTTAATGAAAGTACGGTGTTGTAATTGGAACAGTAAACGTGCGAGTTATAGTAAATGCAGATGATAAGACTAAATTAAAAGTGAAATTTAAGGAGAATAACTGTATGATGATGGCGAATGTTGAATTAATTAAACCAGTAGATTATTTTGTGTAATTAGGTAAGATGTTGTGAACCAGTGTGTCAGTACACCGGATATATCTCTTAGTGGTGGGTTGCGGGATATAGTATAATGGTTCTCAAGGTAGTCCTTTCAGAAGGGATCCTAGCTAGAGCAGAATAGAGAGGGCGAGCCTAGGGTACTACTAAGTTTTGGTTGCTCTTGTGGCATACTGGCGAGAATGAGCCAAAACTGACCGGTAGAGCGCTGTAACCATTAGCAGGGAAAGCTGCACGTGGTGAGGGTACTGCGAAGGCTAGTAACCTTACATACTCTATTACAACTTACTGCTAAATGTCAAAATGTTGCCTCGGACGGCCGAAGCCACGATGGGTGGCGGAGGCTGAATAAGTTTGGCCCATTAAGATACGGACTGGAAAGGAACTGAACCCTCGGAATTTGAGAAGAGTGTATGGAAAGGAGCATGTGTTGCTGATCAAAATGTAATTGAGACGAATGAATGTTTTAGGTGTATGTGAAACTTAGTGTAAGGGGCAGGATGCTGTTCCCAAAGATGGTGGTAGTCTGGCATTATGGTCAGGATTTGAACATAATGTACACAGATTCAAGGTTAAGGACTCATTCTCAATGAGAGAGCTAAGTTGCTAGTAAGGAAGTACGAGTTAGTATCCCCTAGATAGCTCTGGGTTTGCATGATAATTGGTATGAGGAGAGTTGTGATTGTGGCGTGCTGTGCACCAGTGGATGGAGAGAGTGACCGCGTGAAAGATGAGTATTGGGAAAAACTGGGAGAGGTTTTGAATGAATTTGATCCTGGTGAGAGAATAATATAAGTAGGTGACATGAATGGGTGGGTTGGTGTGAGGGGAGATGCATCTGAGAGAGTGGTTGAGCCTTTTGGTGACACCCGAGCGAATGATAATGGTGAGTGTGTGCTTAGAAAAAGGATTGTTTGTGTCGAATACATGGTTTAGACATAAGAGAATACATATGTATACTTGGCAAAGGAGTGATTGTAAAAGCATGATTGATTTTATTGTGTATAATGAGAGATTGAGATAGTTAGTTTGGGACACGCGAGTGATGAGGGGTGCTGAATGTGGAACAGACCACTATTTGGTACTCTCCAAAGTGAATCTGGGCAGACAGTGTGTACGAAGGAAGAATGTTGCGCGTAAGCAGTTGAGAGTGGAAGTGGAAGGGTTGCTAGACGTTGCTCTATCGTCAAAGCATATAGAATGGGAGGAGCATACCAGAAACGAAAATGTGAATGATGCGTGGGAGTGTTTAAAAGGAGTGACTGTGGAATGTGCTGAATGTGTATGTGGAAAAGGAGTGGTAGGAAGAACGAAAGGTGATGGTTGGTGGAATGAAGAAGTGAAAATTGCAGTCAGAGAAAAGAAAGAGGCATACAAGGATATGATTGCTGCCAAATCTGAGGACGATCGTACTAAGGCATGTGAGATTTATGGAAAGAAAAAAAAAGAATGAATGCAAAATCGTTGTGAAAGAGAGCAAAGAATGAATGCGTGCGGATGAAGCTAACAAAATGCAGAGTGATTCTGAAGGTAATAAAAAGCTGTTTTGGAAGTGGGTAAAAAGGGCTAAGATTGGTGACGGCATGGGAATGAAAGCCGTAAAGAACAAAATTGGAGAGATGATGTGGGACGAGAGCAATGTCAGGGACATGGGATATTAGGAGTTTGAAAAACAGGAGGGCGTGTATGAAACAGTGTGTGGGGTAGATGAGGCAAAAGAGGTTTGCAAGGATAGGTCAGTATGGAGGAAATTATTGAAGCAGAGTTAGGTGTACAATTATGTATGAAATGAGTGAAACATTTTGACTGGGCCTGAATCTGAATGTGATGTTTTCATGCATCCATCTAGTTATTACTATTAATTACTTTTGGAAAATCATTAAACATATAATTTTAAAGGTACCAAAACATTTTTTAGGTTCGCTAATGCTTGACTCTATTTATATCTTGGATATATCTTATCTCTATATATATATTTTGGAAGATAGTATGGTTTATCTCTGATTATTTTTACTCTTCTTCAATAACTGTTTAAATCATTTAACGAAACTATTTCAAATTAGGTACATGGAGTATTTTTTTTAAATTTCTTTTAACCTGCAAATGGATATGAAAGTATTTGTAACCGTATCACTCCTATCAAAATTATCAATAGAGGTATTATTTTTGTAGCTATACATACGTTAAATGGCGCAATACATTGTCGCACAATCCTAATTTTACTTGGGGTTAACATCAAAGTTATTGCTCCGATTGCAATAAGCTCATTTGGGGCTGGGAAATTTAAGGAAAATCACAGAATACAGAAATTGAACCAAAAATTTAATCATACATATATTTATACATACATTTAACTGGGTTAGAGAATTTTCAAAGTAAACAAAATTCTTTACAATTGCAGGTAATTGCACTATTTTTCTTTTCTGAACTCCTGAAATCGTTGATATCTTTAGATCTAATGTAAGAAGTAGTCTTCGAAATAGATCTTCGTTTGTACTGATCCTGGAGAATTTTTTTGTGTGGTGTTCCCGATATCTTCTGATATCCTTATTCCTAGCCTCCATCGCCTCTTCGGAGAATTTAACCAAAAGGGAGGACAGCTTCCTTGGCGATTGCTGATCCGTGAATTTACGTCACTTTCACTTAACTTCAATGATACACTGCAGACTCACCTCACACTTCTCCTCTGTGATAGTGATGTCCTCGGGGTAGGCTGAATATTTGACTTCTAATGCGGACTTGTAGCTAGGGTATGTGGAAAGGCCACGTATTTTAGATGTGATTCGAAGAAGAAAGAAGTGGTTTTTGGTAAAATGGCCAGAAACAATAATGGAAAGAGCTTCCTCTGGAGATAGTTCACTTTGCTTGGCCTCCTTTGTTCTCCATTCAGATAACACGCACCGCGCTCTAGAGAGAATTTGTCGTCACCACTTTAATTATTTTTGCGACAGACTCATCTCCTTTGCTTCGATAGCTCATCGAGGTGGCGAACGCTTACTCATCTGGTGATGTGCTAGCCCTAAAATCCTCTCTTTTCCTTCTCTTTGCCCTCTCACGGGATTCCCCAAACAGTTATTTCGGTCGGCCAATTTCAGCTAACTCAGTCGAACCTTAAAAACAGTAATGATTTTAATTAACACATTGAAGCAAGAGATACTGATATCACTGCAACTCATTACAATTCACACAGTAGATACTCACCGGATATCTTGGGAACATATTTATATAACTTCCGAACTTTCTTCGGAAAAAACGTGAGCTTTGCTCCCACTTACGAAGATATTTTGAGAAAAGATACTTTTGCATAAAACTTGCTAAAATATTTTTGGCAATGACGTCCTCAATAAAATTAAATTTGTTGCTTTACTAGTCCAGTATGCATTGTTTCTTTGATGATGTAGATTTTTTTCCATTTTCAATAAATTTCATCTGCATCTCAAGATGCGAGACATTTCTAAGATCCATTAAACCCTATGAAATATTTTTTAAGTTAAAAATTAGTAAAATCTTACAAGACTACACTGATTGCACCACTGTTAGCCAAAAATCCACGGAAGTGTATTGAAACTGGAAACTAAAAAACTACGGGTTCTCCTCCTCTAAAATTGCCTTTTTTTTCGAACGTAAAGATACAACAGCTTCCATACTTCAACACACACTCACGTCTTCCTCTGGCAAGGCACTGCGCAGAACTGAATTCTAGCGAGAAATATTCGGACAAGCGATGCTTAAAAGTAACTTGCGCAGAGTATGCCGCAGGGTGAGGACCGTGATCGACTTTTTCCTAGAAACTTCACACACGTGCAGGGGGACAATGCTCACCCCATTCACCCCCTGTGGCTTTTCGCAAAGAGAGCGGCGGTTGGGTTTTTTCCGTAGGGGAACAATAAAAATGTGGCATAGCTCAGTCTTTTTCGGTAGCTGTTTACTCTGCAAGCGGTACAGAGCCGACAGCGGTTTTAATAATAATAATAATAATAATCGAGCGATTTGAAGACTGTAGTCCTCTCTTACAATTGACTCATTAGACGAACACGAACATCACGCCACCAGGGCCTAGAGTTAAAGTTAAAAAAGAAATACTAAACATAGTTAACCAAATTATAAATCAAGCAAAACTAGATTTCCATGCAACGAAAAGATTTACATTTATATGTAATAACGTTCATTGAATAAATATACCGTCTAATATTTGTTCTCCATGATGGTGAACTTCTCCGAAATCGACTGATATCACGCGACTGGCATTTTCAACCTGAATGCTCCATAGTTGACGGGTCCCAGAGACTTCACTGATCAACGGTAATACCAATGTAGTTGCGCATTTTGTAAACCAAATCCTGTAGAATCCGAATACACCATTCACAACTTCGTCACCGAAAGTCGAATAAATGACTTTTGGCCAGCTTTTTTCGATTTGGGACCACTGTGCGGCGTGATTGGTATGTATTTATTGAGTTTTAGAGAGGAAATTGATTTCATTTATGGAATGTATTATATTTATTAAAATTTTCAAATGCGAAAACTTCGCTTGCAATTGTAAGCAGAGTACTCAATTACCCACGAACGACCGAGAGGTATTGTCGTCGTTTTAAGGAATTATTTATATTCGAGCGCTTGAGCGAACGTGAACACTTGCTTTGAATGAAATTTATTTTGATTCCGATGAGCCACGATCCCATATCAATTCTACCATCGATTGTTGCCACAACTCGCGTTCAAGCGTTTTCTCAGCTGTATCTTAGCATATTAAATCCTTATTATCAGCCTATTTCACGCTTGAAAATGTAAGACCTTAGAGACTCGACCGTTTCAGGCTTCACTTGGTGGATGTTAATAGTATCCTTATTTAGAGAATAAACTTTGGTGCTTTTCCGCCGAATTGTGTAGTACCTACAATGCGTTTCACTGACTTGCGGCATCATACGGTACAAAAATTCAGTCCAAACTGAATTATGTACTGGACTGAATTTGGAATTTGGGTTTGGAACGAATTGTTGAACCTGATGATGCCGCAAGTCGTAGCATGCTTCCCAATTAACGAATTCACTTTTTAACATTCATTCGGGTTTTTAAAGAATGAATTAACCCTTTATACAAGCATTCATTAACCTTGGAAACTTCAGGTTCAGTCGGACTTTAGAAATTGTGTAGATCGATTGTAGCATATAAAAAACAATTGTTTTTTCACACTCGATTATCCTAACTGACGAGATAACGGTACAATATTGTCATTCACACACCATAAGTGTAAACACAGAAGTAAGCTTCTTTTATCACTATGAAATTACATTTTCAGTCACTGTCATATGCCAAAAAATAAACCAATATCTTATGCTCATCGATTTATTATCCTCTATCAAGGCTTCAGTATTAATTATTTGACATTTTCAGACTAAGGCCGTTTTCGAACTTGGCAAACGCCTAGTTAACTTGATATCAAGTTAACTTGATCCCAAGACCGACCGGGTAGAATCTTGACTTGACACTTTCGTAGCCCTTTTACGGTGGAAGAGACACCATGCGGCCTTCATTTCGTAAAACATACGAAATACGCGCTATCCGTGTCCATTATTATCGTGGGTGATTGAAGTGGATTACTTCTTTAAAATGCTTCCCAACCTTATACGGCAAAGTAACAGAGAATATTATTTTTAAAATCTTATTGCCTATGAATAAAATAATTCTCATACACCATAATATGGTGATTAACTAATGTCTTTCGATTACTTGGGGCTGCGAAAATGGACGACATATCGCTCACTGTATTTTACCACAATCAACGTCTTTGTGCAAAAAAAGGCATCATAATATTTTTTGCCTGTATGAAAAAACACGTAGCAATATATTAACGCATTACACTCCGAACTAACTACCTATGATCTCTGACTGTTGACTGATAAATACGCGCTTTGTAACTAACATAATTAAGCTGAAAACAAATTACATTTACTCTGAAGGTTTATTGTCCCACTTCTTTGATGAATGCTGTGAAAACCTCTCCAATGTTAACGTTATAAACAATTATTATGTTCGTTAGCTAACAATAATGCTGCCAATGAAATTATGGCTACCATAGAGTACTTTCCATCGGACCATAATTCTTTCATATAATTTCTTTCATCATTATTTCATTTCTTTTCCTTCCACAGTAAGGAAGATAGATTTTGTAGGTTCAATGAAGTAAACAAGGACTGTACATTTACAATGCATGGAATTATTCACACAACTATTAGTTCTTACTACAACACACATAAACAACTATCTTTTATAAGTATATTCACATTTGAAAAGCCTTTAAATATAACGAATTCATCAATTTTTCCGCAAAAAAATAATAAATATCACACAATTATACGTAGTAATGAAAAAATAGTATCCATTTCAAAGTTTCTTCACTTCTATCTTCCGTACAAGCCCATGTTATCGCACACCGAGTTCCAACTTAAAACCTAGCAAGCATAGCAAGTCTCCTTTTTCGTTGACTTGGTATCTTTCCTCGATAGCAAGTGAACAAGCGCTTGGTGATGACTTGTCCATGACGTCATAGCTTTCGATGCGTACTAGGTTTCAAGGCAAGATGCTAAATTTGCCAAGTTCGAAACGGCCTAAGCTATACCGTCGAAAAATGAACTCATAGGTTAGAATTTATTATATACCTATGTTATTTCTTCCATTTTTGTTGTTGCTAAACTTCTTTTTAATCTACTTGTTCTGCCGGGAGAACCTACACCCGTCAGTGCCTATCTCAACAGAAGATTGGGTACTGACAGACGCGACGGCACAAGTTTTCGGGTTGGCGTGTGAGCTTTCTAGGTTTCATGGGTCGCAAAATAATAAAATTGAATAATATGAGACGGCTGTCTGAACGTACCCTTCACTTTCGATTGGGATCAAAATGATGTGACAGCAATTCTTCCCATTGGAATGTACAGGAGGCCCGCTTGGTTCTGTTCAAACCGAACGACAAATTCCAAAAATTCTCTAAATCAACACGCATCCGGGGTGTATTTCTCATGGTCTCACGTATCTTTCCAAAACTCTATCGCTGAGCTGGAAAACTAGAAATGTCATCTAGGTATAGAGCTAGAAAGCGTTCTGAACAGAATGTAAGAGAATAAACGTAATGAGCCGAATTCGGGAGATGGAAATTTTGGATCCTTATCGGTTTTCATGTTTTTATACATTATAACACTAAAATCCGAATCTTCAAGGCACCTTATTTGCACGAATTTCCATGCATCCTATATTCGTAAATTCTGTCACTGCTACAACAATTGACGCGTGTGTACATTCAAACAATAAATAGGTCAATGGATGATATGGATCGCTTGCGCGCTGGGAGTTGCCCAAGCGGAGACGACGGTATGACGTTCATGCATACCGATAATATTCGAATCCGCGGAATCAAGGACCTTATATCCAGGTCATGACACGATCTCATAATGCACTCTGATTACTTCATTTTGGATCGGGCTCGATGCTCCGTAGCACTGTTACTCTTCATTGAGTAGCCCAAATTGTTTAGCCTTGGTCAATGTTACAAATACTCTTTTAAACATGATACTGAATTTGATTTAAAGCTTAACGGCGTATTGTGATTTTTAAGGCTACTGTGGTTTTCCCACACTGCCGTGATTGAGAAGTTGACCCGGTGGAAAACCGGAGTAGCCTTCAAAATCACAATACGTCGTAAAGCTTTAGAGGTTTTTTTACATCTGCGAAAAATACCGTGAACGAAATTTTTCCGGGGAATTACGTTTAAACTACTTCATGACTACTCCATCTTTACTCACAAAGCACTCCACCCTTATGGCCCGCTGTGCAATCTGAATGGCATTACATCCTAAAGTATAAATTTTTATCCACTTGGATGAACTTATGGTCAGTGCCTTACAACTCCAAATGTATCTCAGTGCCTCGATGGTAGACGGTTACTTTGGCTTTTTATTTTCAGGGCGTCAGGTGGTTTTAGAAAATCACTACCAAACTCCAACGGGCACTAAGGATGATATAAATAAGGAATACAATCAAAGTATAGAACAAACAATATCTTTATAAATCGTCATAATTTCTTGTCAGCACAAAACATGTCCAATCTGGACAAGCACGACAATTCAACTATCCCGCATATAAATAAACAAACCGTTACCAAGAAAATCAAACCGATCAAATCCAGCCAAGGCCCTACAATTTTATTTAATTAATTAAAACTTAATACAAAATGTAACATTAATCGTTACAGACTCCCCATCGATGCTACGGTAAATAATAACTGAAGTATCTTTCCATTAATGAATCTTCAATTCGTGTTATCGTTTAATAATTAGACATTATGATTTTAGACACGTCATCGGTATGACGTAACCTACGAGTAGGTATATGTATGACAAACAGAATGAAAGTCACATACCTAAGTTATTTCTCTTACCTGGGTAAATAACTTGTAATTGGACATTATTTAACACCCCAGTGTTTTGTCAGTCGAAAAGTCAGTGGTTTCTCTTCGGGCTTTTCTGAGAGTCGTTCAAAGCTTTCCTGCAATGTCTAAAGTTACACTCTTAAGTCTGTTTTAACATCCAGCTTACATTGAGTCCAAGACAATGGATCCGATTAATTCGACAAACAGTCTGTTTTCAGTGTGGTATCCCCTGCCGAACACCCTCAAGGTGTCTTGTAGGGTAGGATTTGATTGATCAAGATGGATGAAATGGCCTTCGAGCCTGAGATAGAAAACACTGCTCTCTTCCGAGTTATGGTATACCTATCGTTATCGAGGGTTTGAACTCGTATCCGACTTATTCCCAAACCTTACTTTCTCGAGCGCCGTAGAAATATTTATAGCTTTTTTCTAAGTGAACTGGTCGTGATATAAAGTCGAAAAAGTAATGATCATCCTGAGAAGTAAATGTCTGTCTCCGAGCTGCAGCCTCGCAGTGTGGGCTTTCTCGGAAAGTATTTATGCCTTGCACAGACGAAAGACGAGGAGGAGGCGTGAGTATGATTCGAGTGGTGAATGGTTGAGTTATGCTAGATCCTTCACGGCGGCAAGTGGGAGGGAAGGAATTCTATCAAGTCTCTGCGGTGATACATTTGATTCTGATGCGTGATTAGCGAAGTTAGAATGTTTCGAGGAAGAGGAGGATTCGAACAAAAGGGAAAATGGGTGGCGTCGGTGTTCGAAGAGAAGGTAATGAGGGGTATGTTGAGGTGGCTATATTGGGCTCGCGAAGAATTCGTCAGTGTTGAATGGCAGGCGAGGGGAATAAAAGCAGGAGGATGAGGAACATGGGAATGAATATTAGCATGACGTATCTACATCCACATACTGCACCGCGTGTCGCCACATGGGCGTTTGGCAGGGGGTGTTAGGTCACCAGCCGTGTAAAGTAGTTTTGGGATGCGAAATGGTGACGTGTGTATATCTAAAGTATAATTGTCCGAAGTAGACTACGCGAAATACATTTCATCAATATCTTGATCTTTCGTCGAAGTGGTGACCGTCAGTTGGATGTATCTATATCGTCTCTTGAGGCAAAAAATTCTTCCCTCACGTAAAATCCTTTCCTTATCAAAAAAATATCCTTCTCTCGCCATCTAATGTATTGGTAAAAACCGACCCCCTAAGTGCTGCGGGTTTTTTAGCGCAGAACGCAGGCCAGTTAGGAAAGTCTAACGATATGCGGTCATCAAAAATTCATATTTCCCTTTGTAGTCGAGATCAAGTGACAATTCATTCACTAAAAATAAATTTATAGATTTATACAAATATAATCGTCAGCATATATGGACCCTGTATCTTATTTTACGAAAGTAAGTAGTGGACTGCTTCCAACCTTACATAATGTGAACTTCTGGCCCAAAGACACTTAATTTAATTTAACAGCGTCAAAACCAGGCTAAAAACATGTAAAGGTTTACCCATATGGGATATAAGATATAAAAAACTTTACATACCAGATTTAGGCCAGTGTTAACAACAGATTGCCGACAAAAGAGTGAAGAAAATAGCCACGGAAAACTTCCACTAAAAGGAGTGCGGCTGATATCACGACGCGTAAAAATATTTGGTAAAATCATACATTCGTAAATCCTTTTGGTTTCGATATGAAGTTATGACTTTCAGCCAAAAATATATTTATAGTTTCGACCACATTTTATACGCAGCACATATGGACTCACTTAGTAAGATAGGAATGTTAGGAGGCGATCGGTATGTACCTTGCCAACTTCAAGATTTTTCATCCAAAATATATTTTAACAAATATAACAACGTTTAAACTGAGTTGAAAGAATATTAAACTTCACCGGTAAAAAAACACGTATAATAAATGTTTCATGATTTCAAGTTTCAACTTAATACTAAGAACAGTGTAGATTAGGAATGAAAAGTTGGAAGAGCCGCGTAACTAGCCGAAATTCAAGGCTCAACTTTTTGATGTTCAATGAAATAAAAGTGAGAAGATTGGATGTTTCACGTGCATGTGAAACTGAGCGCAAGGAGCGGGATTGTGATACTGTAGATGGCGGTGGTCTGGCAGTGTGGTGAGGAGTTGGCAATAATGTACGCGGGCGGCAGTCAAGGTGTAGGACTCATTCTCAGTGAGAGAGAGCTTTACTAAGTTACTTACGAAAGTTACTAGTTAGGAAGTACGAGTTAGTATCCCCTAGATTGATCTGGGTTCTAAGTTTGTAATGATGAAAATAGGCAGTAGGAGAGTTGTGATTGCGGATTTCTATGCACCATTGGACGGAGAGATTTGCAGTTTACGTTTGTTTATTTGGAGAAGGTATAAGTCAAGGAAATATAAAGAATCTGTGGAAGGTTTTGAGGGACTATGGAGCGAATGGGGAGCTATTGAATGTTAAGATGGCGGTGTATGATAATATTAAGGAAAGAGTGAGAGTTAACGGGGTTCTGAGTGATTGGTTTGCAATAAAACAGGGCGTAAAGCTAGGTTGCGTAATGTCACCGCGACAGGTTAATGTCTTTATGGATAAATGTGTTAGAGATGCATGTAGAGAAAGCGACGGTATTTTGATTTGAAATGTAAACGTTCTAGTCGAAGTATAAGCGAATGACGCTGTTATGATCTCAGAGATCCATCAGGGATTGCGAAAGTTCGTAGATAAGGTTTGTGACTTAACAGAGAGATTAGAATTGAAGTTAGATGCGTGGAAGACTAAAGTAGTAGTTGGTGATAAGGAGAATGGGGAGAATAATTGTATGATGAGGGCGAATGTTGAAGTTATTGAACAAGTGGATGATTTATTGTACTTGGGTAAGATGTTACCGAAAGGCGGACGGATAGATGAGGAGATAAAGAGAGGTGCGAATTGTGGAAGGAAAGAGTTAGGTCGCATGTGGAGCATATCAAGGAATGAGTGGCTGTTAAAGGAGGCGAAAATCGCCGTGTACAAAGGGGTACTTCTCCCAACAATGCTGCATGGTAGTGAAATGTCAGAATAGAGAGGGCAGTTAACTATACGCCGTGGGTATGAGTTATCTGAGGAGTGTTGGTGGCAAGAGTGGGTTGGATAGATTGATGAATGAGTGGGTAATATATGAATGTGGCTCAGATGCTCCAGTAGTGGACATATGTGAAAGAAGTGTCCTTTGTTAGCAAGGCCATGTTGAGACAATGGATGAGAGTCGAATAACGAAACAGATATACCTATGTCAGAGTGGAGTGAAATGAAATGAATCGTGTGAGAGGTAGAGGTAAGCCGAGGAAGTTGTGGTTGAACGTGGGTCAGGAAATTCTTAGGAGGTGGAATATAAGGAGTCTTAAACTTACTTATCTTACTTACTTCTTTTTCCCCAGGACATTATGCCTATTTATACGGTTTTCCTTATTTGAACCTTTGAAAATTGTATTTCCTGTAACCTTAAATAAATTGATGCGTAAACCGTTATGCTCGATATTAAGGAAAATGATATAGTGCGGGATTTGATGACTTATTTGGAATATGCATTTGTGTGAATGATCGGCAGTGTTCAACAACTTAGCATGTATTTCCTTTCCGGCTATTCCCTTTTTCGGTGCGTGAGGAACCTGATTTTGAGTATACACTGACTCCATTGCGCGCACGTCAAAACAGGTATTATCTATGGAAAAATCCTGAGGTCTATTTTTGGGATCCCGATTAGCAGGTAAAAAGATAGCAAATATTTTGGCCGAACAATCAATCAAATTATAATATAATCTTAATTATAATGATAGAATGAAGGGAAAAGTGGTTCGAAAAAAGTGGTTTAAGACGCAAAATTAAGATTTAGCCTTCTGTCGCAACGAACGAGAGTGCTGAGTTAAAAACCCAATCTTATGCAAATATATTCGCAAGTAAACGCAAGACAATACTATTTTTTGGGTGAAATATGAAAAAAAGAACTTTCCATGACTTTATTTACGCACAAGCTTATTCACTAAAGGGCGAATTACATAATACATTTTCTTGTTTCAACGATTTAATTACGGAATGTAGAAAAAATGAATGGAATTAGAGCAGGTGCTATTTCCCGCTTAGATTGTTCGGATATAATCATACAATTTTCCGTTTTATGCGGTGCAATTTTCCTCATGAAAACGCGCATGCATTCGTTTACACAGTAAAATATAAAAATATTCCGAGGGGGTACCGATATATACCATTGTTTCTGCAGACAGCTGACTGTAATAATAAGATTGGAAATTTACTCAATATACAGTCACTCCAATGGGTATTTAATTGTGGAATCGCTGTCAGCTTGACAATCTTCGTCCACTCACCTCTGTTCCTAAACTGACCTCCGGCATGTATAATTCTCCCCAATTTATGTAAAATTACTGGCAATAAAAAAAACTTGAATATATCAATTTATTAACGACTAGAGAAATGATTACTTCACTTCACAGATAGGGTTTAAACGTCACAGCCTATCCGTGGCGGTAAAATAATTCCATATCGCGAAAAACTGTACCTATTGTTAACCAGTCATTTCTTGACTGATATTAAGAACTCTACAGATTTTAAATTATCGCAGGAATCGTATTCACCGCGATCGTTTATGTTTCATACACAATACTCAGGAGAGCTGAGGTGGCCGTTTTTCGGGGGGATTAAAACTTAAGTTAAACAATTGTCCACCTTTGGTAGACTACCTGGTACGCATGATCCAGGTGGTCTACGAATTATTTCATCCAGCTGATAAAATACACAGTCTCAATCTTCCTCCTTATGTCACAGGTAGTCAAATTTTACCTATCACACGCGAAATTTATCCTATCACACCCTTCTTTCCACCGCTCCAGCATACTTAATTCACTCCCATCTCATCGTCATTCTTTACATCGCGTTCCTTTCAAATAGTTCATGCTCGAGGACATCGACGAAAAACTTTTACAATTTCAGATTCTTGCTATATTCATATCATCTTGAGATAATACTATAACTCCAAAGGATACGGTATTTTGTCCTAAAGAGAACGATTCGACAACAATAGGAGGTGAGCCCTTGGTAACGTTTATTCTTAGCAACCGCATTCATTTCCGATCTTTCGATTAAAAAGGAACATGGGAAATACTTTGAGAAAATGCGTTCAAGGAGGTGATGATAATACGGATATGTATGGTGCTGGAGATACAGAACCGATGCCTAACGACAGTAACAACGTTGTCGGTGAGTCTTGAAGGATAGCTATGCCACTTTAACCCTGATTTACCTCCATGGTTGTTGGGATCGGTGTAATGTTAAATGGTTTCCTTTCTTTTTAGCTTATGGTAGATGACTTTCAAGCTAGGAAAGTACTTAAAAATCATATTCATCATTAATGTTGGTGTTCTACGCTGGGGTAGCGTAACCTCTTCGTTTTAAGGGGGGTTTTTTCTTTTCCAGCAGGACACTGACTCATTGGTTCATCGATTAGAACCAATTTGGATTCGAAACATATCCAAAGGTATTTACGTAGGAAAAGGAGTCTCCGTAACCAGCAAAACTGAGGCGCCCGTCAGGGGAGGGTAACTGAGAACCTCCTTCTTACTACCGGGTGGTGCTTGGTTTTGTCCCAATAGGTCGCCTCGCCCGGAGAACCTGGAAAGAGGTGAAAGCCTCATTGCACTTCCAGGGGATACCGAGCGGGTCCCCTCGTTAGGAACTAGAGGGTAGGCTAGGGCGGAAACCTACCTTTCCCGGCTGTGCCCGACCTGCTGGTCAGGCGGATCGTACGGATAGGAAGGTCCTCCTCACTCAGATTTTTCCCACGTATTCCCCCCTTAGGACACGGAGACTCCACGGCTGCGAAGCCTGTATCTCAAGTAAATGGGACGAAAGCAGAAAACGATGGTCGATATGTACTGCTCCTGAAATATCACTACCTACTATTGATTACTAAATTTACTAAAGATACAGTCCCTCATTTTGAATTTCGCCAAGGAGTCGCTGTCAGTGTGGCCGTTTTCTTCCACTGTCCTTTGATCTATTTCAGTCTACTAGCGTCTACACTACTGCCCATTTCATCAAATTTTACCGATTTCTGGAATCAATAAATAAAAAAATGGATTACAAAATTTATTTTGACTGACAACTTCTCCCCACAGATAATCGTTCTTAAGTCCACGCCTATCTATGAGGGTATAATATCGCCAAATCGTGTAAACTGTGATTCCATTTATCCAGTCATTTCTTATGTTCCTTTGTTGCAACGAATAATTATCCGAGTTTAAATTGTGGCAGTAGTTGTCATCATCATAATCGCTTACTTATATACAATTTGTAATACACATGGGAGATGAGGTGGGCAATGTCATGATGATGATTAATTTTTATATAACTTTCATAGACTACCTGGTACGCAAGTACCAGATAGTCTACCAATTGTTTCATCTAGCTGATCCAAAGCGCTAAATACCTCTTCCTCTTTCTGTTAGGGGTAGTCCAAATATGCCCAATAATCCTATCACACTCATCTTTCCACCTGTCCAGCCAAATTAATCCTCGCATTACTACATCATTCTTCACTTATTTTTCCTTCAAATACTTGTTAGCCCATGATAGAGAAACTCTCTGTGACTGAGGAAGGGCCTACACCTGAAACGTTTTTCAGTAAGACTTTCTTTTTACTCTCGTCTTTTTACCCCCCTTTAACTTTCCTCTATAAATGTTCATACACACACATATAAATCTTTATACAGAAAGGAAGAGAGATGAGCCTTTTATCACCGGTTAATGCATTTTTTCTTCAGACATGTGGTAAAAATAAGTGAATTCAGTTGTAGAAGATTTGTAAAAGTCACAACAAGGAACAATGTCTGCAACCATATCTTCATTCTCATGTGTTTGAGTAATTATTTCTTAGGCAAGACAAGCATCACCACAGATCATCATCAAATTTGAGAGGTGTAGGATTACCTCTAATCTCAACATCATACACATCCATCCATGTGAAAGACCAAAATGCCAGTTCTGGCTGAATATTTCTTGCTCTGTTGTTTGCCTTAGGTCTAAATTATTCTCCTTTAAGTTTAAGTGTAAATAAAACAGTGAAGAATGAATTTTGGAGGCTGTCTTGTTCATCACTACATGCTTGGAGCTTACATTGGGAAAATCCCGATCATTGGTGCCAGATATTATTCCCTATGCTCCGTGTCTTTTATCATGAGGAATTGGGCCGGTGGAACTCTTGTCTGCCTTGGTACCCGAGTCAGTGGGGACACAGTACCATTTTCTCAGCCAAATGAGTTGTGGTAATCTCAAGTCTCAACTATATGTCAGCCCCACTCGTAACATGCATGAGGCCAACCATTTATTTGTACAGTGCATTTAATGGAGTAAAAAGTGTTGCATGCCTCAGGAAAATGACTAATGAGTGCAGCCCGCGTGCTCCATTGTTTGTATACAAATATCAAATGGAACTTAAGCATTATAGTTTAGAAAGTTCTAGCATTGTGGATATTACAAAGTTTATATTATATAATACATAGTTGTGGGGTTCTGTTTAAAATTTGTATGCACACTGCACATGGTGTACATACATTAGATTTTTTTCCATGACATGCAATGAAAATATAATTTTTGTTAACCCCATGTGATGAATTATACAGTTGAACGTGGAAACATGCAATGATTGGGGGGTTTCATTACTGACTACTGCAACTGGGACTATGGATTTGAGGCTCCCAATGGAACCTGGCTCCTGCTCTCTTTGCTTATATTTTCCTCAACAGCAGAGTCAGCTGGTAATGGGGTTTGCTCTTTTATGCAAAATTAAAATACTCAATGTATATGGCATGCAATTTTTTCATTAGGGCTCTACTGAATTGACTGCAGGATACATTTTATGTAGGACCAAGCATGCGTAGCGTCTTGTAGATGACAATTAGTCTTGGTATTCCAACCAGCAAAGGTGACCTTCACCTAAAAGATTCCCATTGGAACTCCAGAAACCTTGTCACCTCCAGGACCCAACGCATATGTTGAAAACCAAAAAATTATGGAGAGATGAAATTGTTACAGTGTTTGTTCATATACATGCAAAAATCTGTAGTAGGTTATTGAGTTGTTTGTGGTCAAATGGTTTGAAATGGATTTATGATACAGACATTTTGACCATGGAAGAAAGTTTTTAATAAATTTTGATTTCATATTGCAGCCAGACCTAATGAATTTATGGCCGGATCAGAGGTATCAGTTACTTCATCCACTTCATCCGTCGGGAAGCTCCCTAATAAGTCACGGCTACGGAGTCTAAGGAAACCATCAAAAGAGGCCCCTCACCATAGAGCTAAATACACTGAGGATGGTGAGTACTTTTTTTTCCTTAGAACTTATCTCATCTGAATATTTGACTGTTTATGTAAATACAATTCTTTTTGGAGTGGGATATCTGTGTTTAGCAATCAAAGTAACAACATGCATTGAAATTGGCTCTTGATTATAATATTTGGGTTTCTTTGTTATATTTTTTCTGCCAAATTAATTAAAATGTATTTTGTGAACTTAACATCACGAGAAAATGAAAAGAAGGTACTGCAATTTCCATATAAAAATTTATTTTACGGGAAAGGATTAGGGAAGTGGAGAAGGGGTGGGCCTCCCTTTCTTTGCAAGGTGCGTAACTCTGGGGATAAAGTCACTCTGGTGGTTATGCGTCACCATATGTTTTGTGAAGGATGAGGCATTTTTCCTAATTCAGAAGCTGTCTTCATGTTCGCTAACCCTAATATTGAAAAGTAAATTCATCCATCTGAGAGATATATTATTACATTCATCGCAGCAACCTTCATGAATTCTGCTTTTTTCTTGAATCTTTATTCTGTCTTTTTTAGTCCAAGTATGTTTCTCAGAGTGTTTCTATGGTAGAAAGCAGCACTGACTTCTCCTTTCGGAAGATATTGTAATTTCTTGAGAGAGATTTACCAAGGAAGGATATCCTCCTCCTCTTTGGACAAGATTCTACCTCTCGTGTCCCACTTTTAATCACCTTCTGAGCCAATGCTGTCTGTTTCCATCTGTGCAGTGTATCAGTTAGAACTTCCAAGTATCCGTTGCGGACAGGTATTTGGTTGATTGCGACGAGCTCCTTCGTTTGGTTCACATTAGACAAGCGAATGGTGCACAGTCTGTGTATCAAGGAGTGGAAGGCTTACATTTTAATTGAATGTGGAGTAGTTAGTGCACGTGTAATGGATATTCACAAGTTATAATTAATACACTGCACTGATAGACTGACAGCATTGATAGAAACATACAGCAGTATTAAGGTGTTCCAATGAACCAATATTCATACCCCATTGGCCATCCTCATTTCTGGCATGGCATTTGGAATTTATAGGAGATGGATTTGTATGGAATGGTTCATAAGATTTTCTTATATATTTTTGATATCTCGAAGACATTAAAGATAATGTTTTAGCCCAAAACTGTTTATGGTTATGCTTCAAAAAAGTAACCTTCCTTCAAAAGCTTTGGGTGTTCAACCAAATAACTTACTCTTAATGCAGGTTTTTTCTTCTAGCATGTGTTTTTAACATAGGTTTATATTTATGCCTTTAGAATCCCTGAAACATCTTTTTGCTACAGTTAAGCTTTAAGGTGAAGCGAAATGTACCCAAGGTTTAACAAATTATATAAAGGATGTCATCAATCACTCACATTTTTATGGAAAAACTTCAGTTGAGGCATGCAATAAAAAATAAGTGATCCTTTGCCTAAGGTTCATTAAGGAAATCATGCACTTTTCATTATTACGCTAGTAGTATTTTCTTGCATGGCACTCCACTCTTAATTTGTAGTAGAGTGTTCATTTGCGACTTCAGATTATGTGAACTCTGTTTGCAAAAAGTATTAATTTTTGCCATTGTTTAATTTTTTCAGAGTTCCAGCAAGTCATAAAAAACATTAATTGGGTAAATGAGGAGTACATTAGCCGAATGGAAGGGAATCATGTACTTGAGTTGAATAGCTTGCGAGGGGAATACGCAGAAAAGCTTCGCATATACACAAAGTATGTAGAACAGCTGGAACAAAAGGTGCTTCAACTGCAAGAGGATTGGATAAAATGCCAGACGTTACTTGGCATGGAGGTTAGTGACATTGAAGAAATGCCTTTCCTTATACTCAAATCTAAATTTTTTCTATTAAAAAGGCCTAAGTGATATACATACTCAATCCAATTTTAAAGATAATATTTGGCGAAACTTAGTGGAGATTAACAAGATTGAGCATTTATTATGAAACAATTTCTATATTCCACACTTTATAGCCATGCTAGATTTCAATGCCTATGGCATCATTGTCATGGCACCCTGACCAATAAATGTAGATATCGTTTTGATTGGCAATAAAAGGAATCATACAATGAGTTTCATGAATAAGGCTATACCTAATCATTCTATATACTTTGATAGTGGAATTAGAATATCATTTTCTTTATGTTAACCTAAATTTTTGAATTTTTTTTTTTTATACTCAACTCGGTCTTAAGCTAAACTTTGTCTGGACGGTAAAAAAATATTTCCCCTTTATCTTAACGGAGAACCTACATTCTTCAATCATTTCTCTTTTGATTACCTAGCATTTTGGGTCAAAGCTGGGACTTAAAATGGGAGAAAAATCATTTTTTTTACATGAAAATTACAAAAAAGTTAAAACCATTTTCCTTTAATTGCAACCAAAATCTGAATTCCTCGATATTGTACGGAATACTCTAGCAGGTGAAGCTGCCACAGTTTCTTTCTCCCCTGTAGATTTTTGTTGGCTTTAAAGTGGTCGAGAGGATACATTAGCTTAAATATATCAGCACTCCACATTGTATCATAGTATCTGGTTTTCAGGCCACATCTTCATTATTATTATTTCTAAACTTTACCCACTAACCATATTCTGAGATGAGAAATAGGCTAGAAAGTTCAATATCAGTTAATTTCTTGGCCAAAAAAGGAAGTCATCAAATTTTTATGGTTGGTTTTTTTCACAGAAATGCCCTCCTTTAATTATTTGTAGTATAGGTACCATCATGAAGTAGGGTAATTTCTATATGGGCTACCAATAAATGGAGCTTGTTAATTTCTATTTAACTGACATCTTGTGAGCCTATCGTATTAATGATCTTTATTAATTGGCGCAGGAAAAAGAGGAAGTGGTTAAACTTGAAGTAGACAAGACAGAGTCAAGGTTCTTGTCTTTGCCGCCTATATCAGCAGCATCAGCCGTCAAAATAGACTCTCTGACGGCAATGACCTTGAACATGGCAGCACCATTTTTGACCAGTCAACTGTCAACTCAACAATCTCCGGAGACACTGCCAGCTCCTGAATCATTGCTCAACACCTGCAAAGACACCAGCGAAGGCAACAAGACAACTGCGTCTCCCATTGAGACCACATCTGCTACACTGCCAACTCCTCCCGCTCCACCGATGAGCGAAGTGGATGGACCACAGCCACCTCCTCCTCCAGACCCACCAATTACATTAACCCTCATGACAGGCTCATGTGGACTAATAATATTAGATTCCTAATCAATCAATTTAAAAAGGCCTCAATATCAAACGAAAATTTATTAATTAGTTATTGATTTTTTCCCCTCATTGGACATTCTGATTTTCTTGAATGAAAATTAAATAAAATGAATTTGAAAAGCAGTAGCTATTCTGTATGTTATATTGATTTTGTATTCTCCGTCGGCTTCTGTAATTAGGGAGCAAACGTTAAGGGTGAGCTGAGGGTGATTCATAAAAAGACTCAATTTTCTAACATCTAATGCCAACACTGCCGCCTTCTACGAAGCACAGTAACGAAAGAACTTGGTTTTGAATTGGGAGCTGGTAGGAAAACCATGTGACGAGGCTGTCTCCGGTGCTGTCTCCTGTGGCGACATTTGAACAATCGCTCCAAGAGAAATTTCTTCATTATTACTTACTTCCGCCGGTATTCACCTTGCTCTGTCAGTTCGAGCCATTACCACCGGCTGGTGACGAATCTAGGTTCACTTGGAGACTTAAGACTTCAAATTCAGGCATTGAAAGGGGTCAACTGGGGATATAGGAAAGAGAAAAACAAACAGATTAAAGAAAACTCTTCTCCCCAAAGCCATTTCTCGCGCAATTTATTTCGTCTCGTACGATGTACGGATGTCACTTTTTCATGTATGATAATGGCAATGTATGATGAAAGTAAGGTAGGTGTGAGAATTAATGGGGTTCAGAGTGATTGGTTTGCAATGAAACAGGGCGTGAAGCGAGAATGCATAATATCACAATGGCTGTTTAATGCATTAATGGATAAATGTGTTAGAGATGCATTTAATGATAGTACGGTGTTGTAATTGGAACAGTAAACTTATGAGTTATAGTAAATGCAGATGATAAGTCTAAATTAAAAGTGAAATTTAAGGAGAATAACTGTATGATGATGGCGAATGTTGAATTAATTAAACCTGTAGATTCTTTTGTGTAATGAGGTAATATGTTGTGAACCAGTGTGTCAGTACACCGGATATATCTCTTAGTGGTGGGTTGCGGGATATAGTATAATGGTTCTCAAGGTAGTCCTTTCATAAGGGATCCTAGCTAGAGCAGAATAGAGGGGACGAGCCTAGGGTACTACTATGTTTTGGTTGCTCTTGTGGCATACTGGCGAGAATGCGCCAAAACTGACCGGTAGAGCGCTGTAACCGTTAGCAGGGAAAGCTGCACGTGGTGAGGGTACTGCGAAGGCTAGTAACCTTACATACTCTATTACAACTTACTGCTAAACGTCAAAATGTTGCCTCGGACGGCCGAAGCCACGATGGGTGGCGGAGGCTGAATAAGTTTGGCCCATTAAGATACGGACTGGAAAGGAACTGAACCCTCGGAATTTGAGAAGAGTGTATGGAAAGGAGCATGTGTTGCTGATCAAAATGTAATTGAGACGAATGAATGTTTTAGGTGTATGTGAAACTAAGTGTAAGGGGCAGGATGCTGTTCCCAAAGATGGTGGTAGTCTGGCATTATGGTCAGGATTTGAACATAATGTACACAGAGTCAAGGTTAAGGACTCATTCTCAATGAGAGAGCTAAGTTGCTAGTAAGGAATTACGAGTTAGTATCCCCTAGATAGCTCTGGGTTTGCATGATAGTAGGTATGAGGAGAGTTGTGATTGTGGCGTGCTGTGCACCAGTGGATGGAGAGAGTGACCGCGTGAGAGATGAGTATTGGGAAAAACTGGGAATAGGTTTTGAATGAATTTGATCCTGGTGAGAGAATAGTATAAGTAGGTGACATGAATGGGTGGGTTGGTGTGAGGGGAGATGCATCTGAGAGAGTGGTTGAGCCTTTTGGTGACACCCGAGCGAATGATAATGGTGAGTGTGTGCTTAGAAAAAGGATTGTTGTGTCGAATACATGGTTTAGACATAAGAGAATACATATGTTTACTTGGCAAAGGAGTGTTTGTAAAAGCATGATTGATTTTATTGTGTATAATGAGAGATTGAGATAGTTAGTTTGGGACACGCGAGTGATGAGGGGTGCTGAATGTGGAACAGACCACTATTTGGTACTCTCCAAAGTGAATCTGGGCAGACAGTGTGTACGAAGGAAGAATGTTGCGCGTAAGCAGTTGAGAGTGAAAGTGGAAGGGTTGCTAGACGTTGCTCTATCGTCGAAGCATATAGAATGGGAGGAGCATACCAGAAACGAAAATGTGAATGATGCGTGGGAGTGTTTAAAAGGAGTGACTGTGGAATGTGCTGAATGTGTATGTGGAAAAGGAGTGGTAGGAAGAACGAAAGGTGATGGTTGGTGGAATGAAGAAGTGAAAATTGCAGTCAGAGAAAAGAAAGAGGCATACAAGGATATGATTGCTGCCAAATCTGAGGACGATCGTACTAAGGCATGTGAGATTTACGGAAAGAAAAAGAATGAATGCAAAATCGTTGTGAAAGAGAGCAAAGAATGAATGCGTGCGGATGAAGCTAACAAAATGCAGAGTGATTTTGAAGGTAATAAAAAGCTGTTTTGGAAGTGGGTAAAAAGGGCTAAGATTGGTGAAGGTACGGGAATGAAAGCCGTAAAGAACAAAATTGGAGAGATGATGTGGGACGAGAGCAATATCAGGGACATGGGATATTAGGAGTTTGAAAAACAGGAGGGCGTGTATGAAACAGTGTGTGGGGTAGATGATGCAAAAGAGGTTTGCAAGGAAAGGTAAGTATGGAGGAAATTATTGAAGCAGAGTTAGGTGTACAATTATGTATGAAATGAGTGAAACATTTTGACTGGGCCTGAATCTGAATGTGATGTTTTCATGCATCCAATTAGTTATTACTATTAATTACTTTTGGAAAATCATTAAACATATAATTTTAAAGGTACCAAAACATTTTTTAGGTTCGCTAATGCTTGACTCTATGTATATCTTGGATATATCTTATCTCTATATATATATTTTGGAAGATAGTATGGTTTATCTCTGATTATTTTTACTCTTCTTCAATAACTGTTTAAATCATTTACCGAAACTATTTCAAATTAGGTACATGGAGTATTTTTTAAAAATGTCTTTTGACCTGCAAATGTATATGAAAGTATTTGTAACCGTATCACTCCTATCAAAATTATCAATAGAGGTATTATTTTTGTAGCTATACATACGTTAAATGGCGCAATACATTGTCGCACAATCCTAATTTTACTTGGGGTTAACATCAAAGTTATTGCTCCGATTGCAATAAGCTCATTTGGGGCTGGGAAATTTAAGGAAAATCACAGAATACAGAAATTGAACCAAAAATTTAATCATACATATATTTATACATACATTTAACTGGGTTAGAGAATTTTCAAAGTAAACAAAATTCTTTACAATTGCAGGTAATTGCACTATTTTTCTTTTCTGAACTCCTGAAATCGTTGATATCTTTAGATCTAATGTAAGAAGTAGTCTTCGAAATAGATCTTCGTTTGTACTGATCCTGGAGAATTTTTTTGTGTGGTGTTCCCGATATCTTCTGATATCCTTATTCCTGGCATCCATCGCCCCTTAAGACAAATGGCCAATAGGGAGGACAGCTTCCTTGGCGATTGCTGATCCATGAATTAACTTCACTTTCACTTAACTTCAATAATACACTGCAGACTCACCTCACATTTCTCCTCTGTGATAGTGATGTCCTCAGGGTAGGCTGAATATTTGATTTCCAATGCGTACTTGTAGCTAGGGTATGTGGAAAGGCCATGTATTTTAGATGTGATGGCATCCATCGCCCCTTAAGACAAATGGCCAATAGGGAGGACAGCTTCCTTGGCGATTGCTGATCCATGAATTAACTTCACTTTCACTTAACTTCAATAATACACTGCAGACTCACCTCACATTTCTCCTCTGTGATAGTGATGTCCTCAGGGTAGGCTGAATATTTGATTTCCAATGCGTACTTGTAGCTAGGGTATGTGGAAAGGCCATGTATTTTAGATGTGATTCGAAGAAGAAAGAAGTGGTTTTTGGTAAAATGGCCAGAAACAATAATGGAAAGAGCTTCCTCTGGAGATAGTTCACTTTGCTTGGCCTCCTTTGTTCTCCATTCAGATAACACGCACCGCGCTCTTGAGAGAGTGTTTGTCGTCACCACTTTAATTATTTTTGCGACAGACTCATCTCCTTTGCTTCGATAGCTCATCGAGGTGGCGAACGCTTACTCATCTGGTGATGTGCTAGCCCTAAAATCCTCTCTTTTCCTTCTCTTTGCCCTCTCACGGGATTCCTCAAACAGTTATTTCGGTCGGCCAATTTCAGCTAACTCAGTCGAACCTTAAAAACAGTAATGATTTTAATTAACACATTGAAGCAAGAGATACTGATATCACTGCAACTCATTACAATTCACACAGTAGATACTCACCGGATATCTTGGGAACATATTTATATAAGACCGCAAAATTTCAACTTCAGTTGGAGCCAACTTCCGAACTTTCTCCGGAAAAAACGTGAGCTTTGCTCCCACTTACGAAGATAATTTGAGAAAAGATACTTTTGCATAAAACTTGCTAAAATATTTTTGGCAATGACGTCCTCAATAAAATTAAATTTGTTGCTTTACTAGTCCAGTATTCATTGTTTCTTTGATGATGTATATTTTTTTTCCATTTTAAATAAATTTCTTCTGCATCTCAAGATGCGAGACATTTCTAAGATCCATTAAACCCTATGAAATCTTTTTTAAGTTAAAAATTAGTAATATCTTACAAGACTACACTGATTGCACCACTGTTAGCCAATAATCCACGGAAGTGTATTGAAACTGGAAACTAAAAAGCTACGGGTTGTCCTCTTCTAAAATTGCCTTCTCTTTTTTCGAACGTAAAGAAGATACAACAGCTTCCATACTTAAAAACAAACATTCGTCTTCCTCTGGCAAAGCACTGCGCAGAACTGAATTCTAGCGAGAAATATTCGGACAAGCGATGCTTAAAAGTAACTTGCGCAGAGTATGCCGCAGGGTGAGGACCGTGATCGACTTTTTCCTAGAAACTTCACACACGTGCAGGGGGACAATGCTCACCCCATTCACCCCCTGTGGCCTTTCGCAAAGAGAGCGGCGGTTGGGTTTTTTCCGTAGGGGAACAATAAAAATGTGGCATAGCTCAGTCTTTTTCGGTAGCTGTTTACTCTGCAAGCGGTACGGAGCCGACAGCGGTTTTAATAATAATAATAATAATAATCGAGCGATTTGAAGACTGTAGTCCTCTCTTACAATTGACTAATTAGACGAACGCGAACATCACGCCACCAGGGCCTAGAGTTAAAGTTAAAAAAAGAAATACTAAACATAGTTAACCAAATTATAAATCAAGCAAAACTAGATTTCCATGCAACGAAAAGATTTACATTTATATGTAATAACGTTCATTGAATAAATATACCGTCTAATATTTGTTCTCCATGATGGTGAACTTCTCCGAAATCGACTGATATCACGCGACTGGCATTTTCAACCTGAATGCTCCATGGTTGACGGGTCCCAGAGACTTCTCTGATCAACGGTAATACCAATGTAGTTGCGCATTTTGTAAACCAAATCCTGTAGAATCCGAATACACCATTCACAACTTCGTCACCGAAAGTCGAACAAATGACTTTTGGCCAGCTTTTTTCGATTTGGGACCACTGTGCGGCGTGATTGGTATGTATGTATTGAGTTTTAGAGAGGAAATTGGTTTCATTTATGGAATGTATTATATTTATTAAAATTTTCAAATGCGAAAACTTCGCTTGCAATTGTAAGCAGAGTACTCAATTACCCACGAACGACCGAGAGCTATTGTCGTCGTTTTAAGGAATTATTTATATTCGAGCGCTTGAGCAAACGTGAACACTTGCTTTGAATGAAATTTATTTTGATTCCGATGAGCCACGATCCCATATCAATTCTACCATCGATTGTTGCCACAACTCGCGTTTAAGCGTTTGCTCAGCTGTATCTGAGCTTATTACCCCCTTATTATCAGCCTATTTCACGCTTGAAAATGTCAGACCTTAGAGACTCGACCGTTTCAGGCTTCACTTGGTGGATGTTAATAGTATCCATATTTAGAGAATACACTTTCGTACTTTTCCGCCGAATTGTGTAGTGCCTACAATGCATTTCACTGACTTGCGGCATCATACGGTACAAAAATTCAGTCCAAACTGAATTATGTACTGGACTGAATTTGGAATTTGGGTTTGGAACGAATTGTTGAACCTGATGATGCCGCAAGTCGTAGCATGCTTCCCAATTAACGAATTCACTTTTTAACATTCATTCGGGTTTTTAAAAGAATGAATTAACCCTTTATACAAGCATTCATTAACCTTGGAAACTTCAGGTTTAGTCGGACTTTAGAAATTGTGTAGATCGATTGTAGCATATAAAAAATAATTGTTTTTTCACACTCGATTATCCTAACTGACGAGATACTGGTACAATGTTGTCATTCACACACCATAAGTGTAAACACAGAAGTAAGCTTCTTTGATCACTATGAAATTACATTTTCAGTCACTGTCATATGCCAAAAAATAAACCAATATCTTATGCCCATGGATTTTATTATCCTCTATCAAGGTGCAAAATTTTGCAGAAAACAAAATCATGCCGAATATTTCTAGCGGGGTGGGCTGTTAGTAAGAATGATAATTATGAAGAATAAGTATATAGTCTACATTGTGAGTGTTAGAGCTTAAATTCTGAAGTATTGCCATTTTATGCCTGGAATTTCGTCGGCATGTTCGCCTTTTATGTCCAATTGCCGCATCATCGTTGGCTGGAGAGGCTGGAGAGAGAGAGCTGGAGAGAATAATAATATTCTAGCATATCGCCACGTCGCTCGGCTGTCATCTGGTTCACCGACATTCCTTCTCCTTACGCAGTGCCAGCAGTTTAAATGTCGCTCTCTTTGTATTCCCTTGGAGGTAGAAAGCTGAACATGAATCTCGATGGCTGCTTGTCCGTCTGTCTTCGTGCTTCTCAATTAATTAGCCATCGGTAAACCTTAGCAAAGCTCCGGGTGGTGGTGGCCGGGGTGGTTCGCTTTTCTGAATGACGCACAGGTTTCAAATACTTGCTGCACCGGAAATAAACGGCTCGCCGCGCCTCGAAAAATTTGGAAGCACCCGTCGAATACTTTCGTGGGGGTGAAAGAAGTCAAATACCTCTTCTTTCCGGTGGGTTAAACGACTGGCGTCCGAAACATTTTCTTTGGCAGAAAAGGTATAGGCCCGCAACATAAGGGGAAAGTAAGCTCTTACTAAAGGCATACTATGTCCCAAATCATATAATGCGGCCTTCATACATTCCGATTTTGAATGGATTAGTATTAGCGGAGCTTCAACACGGGGAAACGTTTTTGGGATCCTCAAGTGTCCTCCAAGATTACTAGTTACTTTAACTCTGGCTGAAGTCAGCCGGCCACACAACCCATGCACGATGGGAACTAATAGCCTTTGATTGGAATTGTCTGGGCTGATGAGGTGAAATCCGAGAACTACTGCTTTCTGTTCGTATTCCAGTGAAAAGAGTATGCTTTTTCCTTCCCTTATAGTTCTATTAAACGTTCGCAGACAATATCACCACGCATTGTAAAAGTAACCTAGTTCATAGTAACGCATACGGACGCAAATAAATACACCGAAAGGGTACGAACCTTCATCTGAAATTTGCCTTGAAATAAGATAGCTCGGTAGTTGTAAATGGAAGACAAACCCGAATCACGATCATGGTTCTTCAAAATTATTGTTTAATTACGCACGTGATCCTGAAACGTGATCTTCGTCAAGGAAGATGAGGTGCTTCATGGCAATCGAAAGCGCTCTCTGGACTTTGAGCATTGCCCTTTCAATGTAGCTTCCCATAAGGATGACGATAAAGACCACGAGCATGAAAGAACCGTGATCACACCCCTGGCCGAGACATTTTTGAGATTTGAATTCGAATCTTGGTCAAGTATAATGATTTTTATATGGCAACTTTCATTTCTTTAGTATTTATTAAATTTCATATCCTGAGCCAGTCATTGCAGCTATATATTACATGCATTCATATCGCCAATATGAGAAAATTCATAATAAAACTAATTTACGTTCATTGGAATTCGAACACGGACCACTCGGCGAGACAAATACGTATGACAGATGCAACGTTAACCGTTACGTATTAGTATATATCATTTATGGAATTTTACTGCTAACTGAAGTCTTTTAAAAGACATTTTTTAAATTTTATATGTGCGGAAAATTTATACCTAATACGTATTACGCAGTCCGACATCAGAGAGTTTTTTATCCATAAGTTCACCTAACTTGGGTTATTTTTTTCTAAATGTTTGCTCGTATATTCTACATTTACTAGATAAGGCTTTACAGTGAACAGCTCGTCAGCAAGCTTCCCATGATTTGATGAAAGAAATGTCGGAAAATATGCCTAGATTATACTGCGTCGATGCCAGCACATTTATACTTTTACATTCTCACAGTTTTCATGATCCCACTCAGACCACCTAGAGACTCGTTTACATTGAGCCATGAACGATTCGTGAGTAAATATCAGTTTTGAGATCGGAACGTCATCAATCCACAAAGTGAAAATCACCAAAAATAACATCTCGTAGACTATACTTATTTTAATTGTCTTTTTTGTATCAACATTTGGTGCGAATAAATCTCGATTTATATTATTTAGGTGACAGAGACAAAGGATACGTAATTCTAAAAGGTTCTCAGAGAGTCAGGCGCAATAAATATCCCTTGGTGGTAGCAGATGACGATTTCAGCATATATTCCGAGTTAGTTGGCATATTGAATAATTTTTTCAATTAGTCTTTCTGTAAAAATGATTTTTTCCATGTAAGAAACATGCTGAAATAAACACATCGATACACCACGACTGAATGCGCGAATGAGATAAGAAAAAAGCTCGAAAAAGAGGCGATTAATGTGTAAGTTCTAGGGGTCCGGAGAATGTGAGTTCCATTGTGGATTTCAAACATTTACGGTAGACGATGACTGCCTCAGTATTGCCAGTCTTACGAAGTATGCGCTGCTCCTAGATGTTCCCAAGAATGGCGCGCGAAAAATTTAGTGTTAATTTCCGGCACGATATCCAGTTGCATGTTTTAGTTCCTTGTAGTGCTATTTATCTGTCACATTGATAATACTGACCAATATTTGTATCTTGAGTAGTGTACTGCGATTGGGAACAGCCATGTAATTAGAGACCAATACCATTAACGCCACTATCTTGTAAAATTATTGAGCATATAATAGTTACATCAACAATGGGACACCTCGACAGCCAGGATTTATTGATAACAAACCAGCAAGGGTTCAGAAAGGGACGGTCTTGCGAAACTCAATTAGGTCTTTTTGTTCATGATATTTTAGTTTCCGGAGAAGGTAACGTACTGGTAGACGCAGCGTTTCTTGACTTTAGAAAAGCGTTTCACAAGGTTCCCCACTGTAAGTTACTCTTGCAGTTAGCATCATACGGGATAGACAGTAATATAGTAGGCTGGATAGGAGACTTCTTACATGAACGCGTTCAAAGGGTGGTATTAGATGGTCTCAGCTCAGGCGAGGTAAAAGTTACATCGGGTGTTCCACAGGGAAGCGTGATAGGTCCAATTTTATTTCTTCTATACCTACGTAAATGACTTGAATACAGTAGTAAAAAATAGCAAGCTCCGTCTTTTTGCCGATGATGCAGTAGTGTATAAGGAAATTATAAATGAAGAGGACAGTCAGTCTTTAGCTGAGGATTTAGATGCGATTGATGGTTGGTGTGATAGATGGCAGCTAGAATTAAATTTGAAGAAATGCGCGATTATGAACTTTTGAAAAAAGAATGGCTTTCGCCGGAATAATTATAGCATCAAAGAAAAGAAAATATCTAAAGTAGAATCTATTAAATTCTTAGGCGTCACCATCACTGAAGACATGTAATGGGGGAAATACATCAGGGAAATAACTAGTGTAGCAAACCGTAGATTAGGATTCGTAAAAAGAGTTCTAGGCAAATGCGATGAGAGAGTACGAGAAAGAAGCAATTTTACACTTGTCAGGCCTCATTTAGAATATGCCGCTAGTATATGGGATCCGTACGAGGAAGGTTTGATAAAAGAATTAGAGCGTGTGCAAAGGAGATCCGCTAGATTTGTTAAAGGCCGTTATGATAATTGTACAAATGTTACGAGTTTAATAGAAGAACTAGGATGGGAATTACTATCAGATCGCAGGTTAAAATATAGGTTAAACCTTTTAAATAAATTCGAAACCGTTTGTTCACAGATGACGTTAGATATATATTAAGAACCCCTGCGTATTATGCTAGGTTTGATCAGATTAACAAGATTTAGAGAGATAGATTGTCGTACCGATAGATTTAAAATGCCATTTTTCCCGCGTACTATAAGAGAGAACAATAGGCAGCGTAGCAAAGGGATAGGTAGGTGAAATGTAGTAACTGGTGTGACTGCGTACTGTTGTCTCCTGACTGCTTTTGGCATGTCTGGCATCCGGGGGAACGTGCGCGGTTCTCATTTAAACTAGGATGAGTGCTCCAAGCCTGGTGTGGAATCTCCCCGTGCCACACACCCTAGTGGTGGCTTGCACGGTATTCCGTAGATGTAGATTTGTAGCCAGTAAATCAAGAATAGTATCTCCTCTGTTAGGTGCCCTAGCAATCTGAAGTAGTGCGTTTCATGAGAATGTGTATAGCAGGGACTCACATAAGTCTTTATATCCCCATCCGGGTAATAAACTGTAGGTGTTTCAATCCATAGAGAGAACATTGAAACCTCCACTTCTAATTATATTTCTTTCGGGATTCCTGGATGTGATGCTATTTATCTGCATTTCTAGTTCCAACTTTGAATGGAGGTCAGTATAGTGTGGCCTGCAGTGCGAGCACACAAATATTGTGTTGGAGTTAGGGCATTAAATTGAAAACTATACAGATATTAGGCTGGTCTCTGGAACAAATTCTGCTTGGCTGACGATTTTATTTTTTACAGACGCAAGTACTCCGCCGCAGGATCGGTTAATTCTACCTTTTCAATAAATGGTGAACGATTTTGGGAACACTTTACTATCTGAAGTATCGTTCGTCAACCCACTTTACATTGACCAACATTAACTTCTGTCTGTGTCTCAGCAATGGCAGAAAACGCAGTATTCAACGTTTTACCATTACATCCTCATTAAATTATTAATATTTATTACACAACTCCTATGTAAAACATGGAAACTACCTTTTAAAAGTTATGTCCTTTTTTATGTACGCATGAAAACACATGTACATCTACTTATTACCCTACAAGCCACCATAAGGGTGTTTGGCAGGAGGTGACTTATCACCTATATGAACTGCAGTGAGGAAATAATTTCCTCCAACAAGTACCTCATTTCCAGTGTACTACAAATGCTAGAGATACTACTACAGTAACACATTTTGTTAATATGAGAACGTGACATAAGAGTCATGCAGGGGACATGTTATGGAGGTTGATTCCTTCTTTCGGGTTTTCCGCCGCGTTGGTTCATGTTGGGGACGAACCCCAACATGAACCCGCGATCGTCCCCAACATGAACCCGCGAAAGAAGGAATCAACCTCCATCAAAGCCCCGCGGAAGCCTTCAACAAAGGGGACATGTTATCACTACTCGGCAGATTTAGAAACATGAATTAGGTGACAAGCATGGATGTTGGCTTTTGAGGTCATAGTTATTTGCTCTTGACGTACGCACTGAAGACACTGAAACTGTTACTTCTCGACCTCCAGTTAAATGCGTCAAGTACTCGCTTGATATGCGTGGCAAAACTCGTACTACGTTTATGTCTATCGCTCAATGCCGATAACAAACAAGGAAGACACATATTTAGTGTTCTAGGTGCGAAAGTGGATAATGTTTCCTGCACAGCTTCGATGGAAAACAGAAGGTAGTTATACAAGACATATCCGTTTGCCATTGATAGACGCCCAACAGACACATGAAGCGTCTCATTTATATGGTTCAATTCACATAAAAAACCAAGATGTGAACTATTATATGTTATATGCACGCACATTTGTTAGTATTTATTGCACAATTCCTATGGAATATATGGAAGGTACCTGTTAGAAGTCGCAGTCACTTGTTCTTGATGTACGCGCAAAAACACGGTCAATGTCTTACATATGTCTCTGCATGCCGATAAAAAACAAGGAAGTGTGAATATTTATTTGACTACTACAGTGAAAGACGTGGAAGTTAACTTTTAGAAGTTACAGTCGTTTGCTATTGATGAACGCGAAATAGTTGCGTGAAACGTCTTATATCTGTCTCTGAATTCCGATAACAAACTAGGAAGAAATCTATAAAATGTTACATAACTATGAAACCGATAGTTTCTTGAAAAAATCCGATTTAGTAAAACTAGTAAAAGTTATAGCCTTTTGTTATTTCCCTAAAAACATGTCGAAAATGTTCTGCGAAATTGCCTCCATTATGGATACCAATAGCCTTGAGCTAATGGTTGTTGTAAGTGTATTCTCTTTCAATTTCCCTATATCAATACGAAAATGCCCTTCCATATTGAGTAGAATATTGCATAAGTTTCAATTTTCTCCCTGAAGGAGTAATCTTAACCCATTCAGTATTTGAAGTGAAGAAGTGCATGATTGTTTTGGTAAGGATATGAAACTTATTTCATTGAACAGGGATTGACGTAATTGTCTCTTAAAAGAGTGCATTTTTAACTGCAGCTTAAGTTGATAGAACATCGAAACTTGGACTAGAAATATTATAGGAGTTGGGAATATTTGGTGGATTTTCACAAAAAAACTCGTTAACTTATTTTTGCAAGTATCCCATCAGCAAGTAAAACGTAGTGTTTTCAAGGTTTATCGATGTAGTGAACCACAATTATGAACAAGAATAAAAGACTTAAAATGACTGAGTGTACCATAGAAATTTCAATAATCCGTCATTAAACTTCCTGTTCTAAAGTAGTCGTTTTATACTATACAAAAGATAAAATAATACCGGTTCATGATTTTACAAGCATTTTCTGGAGGAGATAAAAGTGTCAAGCCGATTTAAGCAAAGCTAATTCAATGATATGCTGAGTCATTTTTATCTCAAATACTTACAACTCCCACATCCAAAAAAAGTTTAGGACTGGCTAACTGAAATTAGTAAACAGAATGCCGAAACTCCATTAAAATTATTAAATATGATAATGTGGAGTATAAACCCCACCTCAGGATACGTAAAGCTGTAGATGGAACTACGATATTATAAATCGCATCACCGAAACGAGCCGAATATCATCGTAACGCGTCTTGGTGACGAATAAGGTCGTAATATCCCCCTTGCATCGAAATGAATGTCACGTATGGATTTGCACCGAGCGTTCAAGAGAAGAGTCAGCGTGGTCAGCATCGCAGTGCCATCTGGGTCGCTGATGACGGCTCGACCGATGTGTGAAAATCTGTCTACGAGTGTCTAGCATGTAAAGTGGTTTTTGTCGGCGAGGGACGTAGTTCGTAATGTGGACTGTGTCTTATCGATCCGCATATTTAGCATTCGATTGTAAAACTTTCCAGAAGTAGTTGTTTGTTGCAGGAAGATTCTGTGGTTACCGTGTCCCTAAAAGTATACTCAAGCAGAAAATAACAATAAAAATCAAGGCGATAACGAAAAACCATGATGAGGTTGGTCGTTTTAGCACTTCATCACGTGAGTAAATACGGTTAATTACAGTCTACCATATAGACAATAACGAAACAGAAAGGGCGTCTGAGAAAAATCAAAGTGTCCGACGAATCCAACACTTAGCAGAAAGGAAGAGAGCCCATTTGCGAAAAGGAGAGATTCCTGTTTTAATGGATTGGAAATAGGGGGGTGAGGGTTCACACTATTCCTGGACATACTTCTGTGCGAAAGCCAAGCTGATTTTCGACGATCTAAGGTCTCAGGGAACTTCGACAAGTTCTGTCCGCTACGAAGACTTCAAAGCGAGCAAAGGTTGATTCGATCGTTTCGGAGGAAGTGCGAGCATTGAATGTATAATAAGGGACTGCTGATGGTGCAGATAGAGAAGCCGAAGAAAAATATTTTAGGCATTAAATTAATTCATATAAAACGAAGGTTGCTGCTCACCGCAGGTGTGTAATGTAGATGAGACGAACCTATTATGGATGAAAATGCCCGAGAGGGCTTATATCACAAAGGAAGAGAATTTCTTGCCTGGTCATAAGCCCATTAAAGATATGTTAACGCTTTTGTTGAGAGCTAATGCTTCAGGTGACTTTAAACTGCGGCCCATGTTCGTCTATCACACAGAAAGTCCTAGAATCTTCAAGAAATATGAAGTTGACCAGTCTAACCTGAGTGTCTTTTGGCGTTGCAATAGGAAATCTTGGGCAACACGCCCAATATTTAACGAGTGGGTGTTAACGGAGTTCTGCCCCTCACTCAACATTTACCTCGAGAGAATCCAATTGCCACATAAAGCGACAACGGTGTTGTACAATGCCCCAGGCCACGATCGAATGCCGCCGCATCCCTCCAGGCGGAATTCGGCTTCTTTAAAGTGCAATTCCTCACTCCCAATAATGCTTCTTTGCTCCAACCAATGGATCAGAAAGTTATTATAAATTTAAAAAAATGTATTTAGAAAAATTGTTTGCCAAGTACTTCGATGAGGCCAGCAGTCACGATTGCATCTCACAGAAATATTTCCGAAAACCTAAGTATTATAGATAGTATTCGGTTAATCGTGGAGTCTCGGAATGAATATTCCACCAGATCCCTCAATTCTGTTTGGAAAAACATTTAGCCGAAAGTTATACACGATTAATCAGGGTTTGATGAGGAGCACGCAATGGACGAAGAATCCGTCCACATGGACGACCTGGAGAGTGAGCTGGTAATATCAGAGCTCCAAGAATCGAAGAAAATAGCCGAAGGAAAAAACTGCTAGCGGCACAATAACGACGATGGAAATACCGTGATTTTTGATGACATTAAAGAATTACTCGTTGCCTGGGGCACGGTTGAAAGGATTGCATAGAAATATCCTGGCATAGAAAGGACTGAACTTTGATCGTGCAGCTACATAGATGAAGTGTTTAGACACTGCAAAACACTTCATCCAGAGACAGATAAATATACGACCTCGCATCAATTATTTAAGTAAATATTGTAGTTATTTCATATTTATTGGCTAATTTATTGTCATTGAAACAGAGGTCATAATTACTGTCCGCTGAAAGTTCAACTTATCCTCGGCAATGCTTCCATTAAAATAGTTTTGTCCTCGGTGTTCTTAATGCGTATTACAAGTTATCCTACTTGGTAAACGGATGCTTTCATGAAGGCTGTTGGTCCCTAAGATAAACAACAAGCCCCAAAAAACTCTTCCAGTCCTGATGAGTCAGTCCAGCTGTTCCGAGGAAAGTGTTTTGAGTGAGTTTTCACCTCCGCTTTTCAGTTTATTGTAATTTGCTATTTTATCTCTGAGGGACGTCCTTGACGGGACGAATATATCAGGGCTGCCGTATTAGCGTACGGAGAAGTAAGATCGTCAGAAGCAATACACTCGCTGGATATGACGACGACGGGCTGACTAGACACGTCCGCTGTTCCGAGAAGCGCTGTGAGTTACAAACCTCCCCTTTGATGCCATCGAGATTCATTTTCGGCTTTCTACCACCACGGGAATACAAAGAGAGCGACATTTAAACAGCTGGCACTGCGTAAGTAGAAAGAATGTCTGTGAACCAGAGGACAGCCGAGCGACGTGGCGATATGCTAGAATATTATTATTCACGGATAGGTTACTGACAATTCCTTCACCTGTCGTCTATGTTATCAAAGCTATTCATCTCTCATAATTAGCCTATTTCCAACATAACTTATAACTTGTACATAATTTCAATAAGTTCACAACGCCACTTTATACATTTAAGCTCGTTTGTTTGCGTACCGTGCAGATGATTGCGACGTAGAGATAGACAAAATAAAGACGCCTGTTTACCAATGCCGAGATTTCGCAAAGGTATGACTAAATCATAGCCCACCTTCTCTAATCATAGGTGGAAAATGCGATGGTATATAAAAACGCTGAGATGGTATCGCTTTTAGACGGTGAATACGGGAGTGAAGTGGTATACTCCAGTCCAAAAAAAACTTACCACCTCGGAGCCGAAAAATTTCCAAATCCCGAGTTGACGTTGATGTGACAACACGGTCGAACCACGCCCCCTTCGCGGCAAGGCAATAAACAAATGGAACGGGAAGACCTTCCTCCCCACAGTTGGAAAGGGAGGATGAGGGAGAATATGCTCTTAGGGAAAATTTTGACCGGCGAAAGGAAATTCTCGATGGTAGGAGGAGAACCCAGGCTTCTGTTCGCTAAATGTGTCAGCGAGAATGGGATAGCCCGTTACGGTCGCTCCAAGAGACCATGATCTCTCGTTGACGACGACTACTAGAAGATGTGGAAAGGCCAATCTTCGTCTTCGTCATGTGTAATGGAGGTTCACGAAGTTCACTTACGTGTTTATTTAAACTGGCATGCTACACAGTTACACGCGTAAATGGAATGTGAATATGATATAAACTACTCGCATTGAATTTATTCTCAAAGAGAAAAATCGATTTCCTGGACTAAGATTCGATTTTTGTGTAAAAAATACATTTTTGATCGCAGCCGGTATCATATATGTTTCCTCCGCCGCGTTTCGAACATTAGGACTATGCGTCTTTGAATTTCAACGTGATATTTTTCCCACAAATAGCATTATAGCTCCCTCTTAGAAACATTAATTACTTCAAAGTTGGATTAAAATAACTCTGTACCCAATAATTCTACTGTTAGAATGCTTTCGAACCAAATTCCATCCACTAATCTGTGGAATTCTGGATTCACTCAATTTTTGTTTCCCGTTAGGAATTAGGTGGGATTAAATACGCTGCTTGCCGGACAGAGACATCTTTTCGCCACACAGTGTTAACACTTGGTCCAACTTCGTCTCATCGGCGTATGTTGCACTATAACCTTCTACTTCATAATTTAAAAAAACCTTTGGTCGAGAGGAAGAAACTCGATCAAAATTATTTCCGAGGGCAGCTTTCAAATATCCAACTCCGTAACTTACCAGTCGTTGGGTTGGGTATGTTGTTTACATCGCATATGGCAAAACGGAGCATTGGCCACTGGAGTTGACATCGCACGTTTTCTGCCATTGTTATTCTCGGAATATGTGATTAAGGCAGGGTAAATGCATTCGTAAATTTTCCTTGCTCCCAAATTCACTGATTCTTTAAATTTAATTCATATTACAGAACTCTACAACACCACCGGAAGAACTTCATTATTCTATGGACATCCTCCCTAAATTTAATGACGCTGGTATCATCTAGATGATTATGAGTAAAAATGAAATAGCTTCCCACGTTATTATAATTGGCGGTCAGCATTGAATATCGGTACCATTCCTTTCGTAATCTTTATAAAAAGGGTATGACAAAGGTAACCAACTACTTCGGCTTCTTATCGAAACAGAGCATTCATATTCAAAGTAATAATAAGCGGGAAATATTTCCAAATGGATATGGTTGGCTAGACAAACCTCAATAATTACTGGTTTATTGACACAAGTCATTCATTCAATCGTCATTACTTTCCGATAACATGTAATTTCTTGTTGTTTAACTTTGTTTGTATGTGTTGAATGTAAATTGGAAATGTAAAATTGTAAATGATGTTACGACGTCTCCATTTTATTTCTGACGAAAATCTTTGAAATCGACCAAACACGTAGCCTTTACTCTAAATCCTTTCAGTTGAAAATAACTCAATGTCACTTATTTGACTATGAAGTGCCGTAAATACTATCTTGAGTTCACTCAATTAGTGAGTTCAGCCTCCACTCCATTATCCAAAATCAATTGTGTTGAGGCAGCACCCTGTCGACCCCATGTATACATTTCTGGGAGAGCAATAAACATTCCGCTCAAAAGAAAACCCTTCCCACAACCCTGGATTGTGAAAAGGCTCCACTCTTCTTAAAGTGACCTAAACAGGGCTGCGGTTTCTTTCTCAGCTGGGAATGGGCATGTCGGAGGGCATGGGCATGCCGGTGGTGTTTCTCGGGTTATGCTAAGAACCGCATAAATTTCATCCTAACCCAACCTACGGACGGGTAACCACCTATAAATTCTGGTTCAAATATAGACCCTTCTGTTTGGAAACTTTGATTTGTTTAAAGATGGCGGAAATTATAATGACGTCACTACATGCTTCTTATCCGAAAGAATAACGAGAAGTTCTACTCAATGAAGTAAATCCGTGCATGAAAATCAGCAGTTGGACAAAGAATCACCATAAATTTTGATTTAGTAACCGAAACCAATGATTATGGCTACCCTTAACACCAAAGGCGCAGCCTGGGAGACGGAGGATTCGTAGATCAAATAAACATGGCTGCTGCTGCAAAAGCTCCTTTTGACGTTGTCAATTGCTGGATTGTACCCTACTCTCCGACTCTGATTACGATGCTTAGCGCACATATGAACGTTGAATAGGGCAATCAATTAAGTCATTGACTGCAAATATATGTATGCACACAAGGGAAGGGATCAAGCTTTTAATTCGCCCAGAAGACGGCTCAAGTGAACCGGAGGTACGAGATGACCATCAATCGACCTGGGTGCTATTTAAGCAGTAATGAGTCTGCGTTTAATTAAGTAATTATGAGTGGTGAGTCTATTAAGTAGTAATGAGTAATGAGTCTGCGTCTATTTTTGGGTTTCCCGTGCATGAAAGAGGACCAACAGTCAGACACCTCTACGTGCACCTGGAAAAAGGCCAGCGTGTCTACTACAACGAACAGAACGTACAAAATAAGTTACGAACTCCTCAAATGTCCTCGCTAATAGTAATATTCAGGCTTTTTGCTTTTATCATAAAACTAGTTCAACGTTTTTCACACCCGTTGAATTTCAACGGGTACCTTCTGCAAGTATTTAATAAAAATGTATAGATTGAATTAATAATTCAAATTCAATAAAAAAAATTTCACTTTAACCTCACTATAATATGAGTGGAGTGAGAGGTTAATCAGGGTGGCTAGAAATCTAGTTAAGGCGATGGTTTAGATTGTCGGATGAGATCCAAGTCTTCCGCTAGGTGGGATGTTATGCTATACCTAGTCACCAATCCACCCCTCACTTCCCAGCCGGCGCAAGGGTTAGGTATCTACTTCGGTAGCAAATAGGGGTAGGTTAACGGTATGTGCCCCTCTCCCTTTTTCATCCTTAACATATCCCAAACTCATGACACCACATGACGTCTTTCGAATCATAAAATATTGCTGAAAAAACGTGTTTAGTCGGTTATTGTTCACATAATAACGATGATCAAAATTTCCTAGCGTTACCTTTGGATTGACACTTTATTGTAATGTTATTGGAGCAGCAGTATTAGTGGCTTAATTATTTGCGCTGGTCCGATCTAAGCGAGAGTGACTTCAGTAGTCCTCCGACCATGATGAGTTTAAAGACGGAGAGAAGACGAACGGATTGCGGATGCACATTGTCTGATTTCCCGCGGGTGAACTTATCTTTTCTGCACTTAAGGAGCAATTGAATCACACTGTGTTCTATTTTCTGGCTTTACTCGCGCGATTTAAGGTACGATTACCCTTAATGCTTATGAATGATGAAATGCTGATCGTATGTGAAATTTCCCACGAAGACAATTAGCTACGTATGTACTATTGTAACGACAAGTCATAATATTCCCAAATTGATTTCGAAAATTATTCTTATTGGTATGGCGAACTTGGAATTTTGATATTAATTCATGTATATTAATGCAACGTACAATGGATAAAAGTAATGATATTGTGTTGAAAATGAATTTGTGTGTATCATTGTTGAACGTCATAGCCGCCGTAGTTTTTGCGAGAAGACTAATCCTTCCAGTTGTGCATATTCATGTCTCCAGTTTTACTTCTTAAGAGCTCCAACATTATTTACGTAATTTTTTAAAAAATATATCTTCACTATCCCGAATACAGCACATTATGCCAATTTACTACGGGTGGATAACAGTAACAACGTACGAGACACAAACACCCATGTCCTGGGCAGATAATATTCTACCCAGTCGGGACTCGAACACGCGACCGTCGGGCTAGCATGCGAGGACTTAAACCCACCGCCACCGGGGCCGACGTTTATGACGTTTCCACGTTAAATCGACCCTCTACAAGTATGCATGAATTTCCCGTTCTAAGTGAACAAGGTTGAAGTTTACCTGAGTCGCAATTAATGACTAAACCGTGTGATCTGCCTTTTTACTCTCATCTGAGTACTTACGAATTATTTCCAAGACTACAGCGATGGAAAGTGACGAATTTCGCATGTTGATTTTTTCAGAAACTTAGAAACCGCTCAAAGGAAACATGGGAACCACTAGTCTGCCCCGCATTGTTTAACTCGCCACCAGAATGATCTATTAAGCAGCCGCTTTCATTCTTTTAAATGGACCTTTCGTCAATAAAGTAATTTCTGGAAAAATACCATTTCTTGTATTTGGTTTATTCTTCGATATCCTTTCCTAGGGTTTTCCGTGTTGTTTTATTTGAGTATGCATTTTCGGTGGCCGAGCGAATGCGCCACTTATACTGTTTCTGAATGTTCTCTGTTTTGGGTTTAGGTGTTGAATTGGCAATGAGTAAGGTGAGATTCTGATCTAGAATGGAAGTTGGGACGTGGAAACTCTTGGGCGTCGTGGCATTATGTGGCTGATAGAAGATAAAGAATGTGCCCTCTTAGTGACTGGTTAAATTAAAAGTAGCAATTAGCTACGTATATAAATATGCGTCTATTCTAGTGTCGTGTAAATTAAGTTCCAAGTACCGCTATTAGATGACACCGCTCGTCACTCCATCTCACCTGGTTCGACATAATGCCGTTAGTGATGCTGTAATCGTGTATTAATGATATATGGGCCCTTATTGATAGCCATAGCCTATCGGAGGCTGGGGTTAAGGGATAATTATCACACAATAGCTCAAATTTTATCCTAGCACGGCAATTATCCCATTCTCTGCGGAGAAACATTTGCCTAATATCTCTTCGTCCTTCCGATTGTATCCCCATCTCATCCCTTGCTTAGAGATATCCCATCCGTCCATCGGATGACTTACCCCTAAACTGCAGGGATAGTATCCGTTCATTTAGGGGCATGTGCCGCCTCGTGCCGACTGGGTTATATCAGGATGTTGCTGACACTGGGCCTCACTACCCTTTCTTCATTCTCTCAATACCCTGCCAATGAATATACGTGACCCTACCTATGACCAAAAAACCCTCGTTTCACGGGGATACATTTTGGAGTATACATGGCTCCCTGAATCCATCTCTCTGCTCCACGATACGATTGACATAATCCCTCACTTCATGTCTCCTACATGCAATCCCCACCCCTCCTCTGAGCTTCCAACGCATCCCTGCTCCTTACCTCGCAAAGTCCATTTTTAATTCATCACCTCAACAATGAGTCCCCTAGTATCAGGTTTGAAATGTTTACGTAGGACACCAATGTACAGACCACGTGTAAGACAATGATGTAAACTCTCACCAACAATTGATTAACTTACACTTGAAGGTGGTAATAATTGGGAAGAACATAATCGAAGGTAAAATATAGGGAAAAGTCTCCAGAGGAAGACCCAGGAATAAGTTCATGGACCAAATAAAGAGGAAAGTACATACATAAAAAGGAGTCGAGAGGCTCTACACGCAGGTATGAATGTTCTAATTGACCTATCGACAAGCGAATCGCGACAACTCAAAAAGGTGATACGCAAGCGGGTAGGTAGTGGACGCCGGGGAGAATTTGGTGAGAAAAGCAGAACATAAAAAGTAGCGTCAAAATAATTGTTCTGAAACACTTAATATGCAAAACCCCCTTCCCGCCCCCCGCCGCCGCCAGACAGCCTTGAACAGGATCGGACTTGTTCGCTAGCCGGACGAGGTCGACGTGCGAGCGTCTGACGCAACCCAAGAGCAAGATTAGCTCATGGTTGGGGAGGATATAAAAGAACCAGCGAGCGAAACTTTTAGTCATATATGCAGTTACTGCAGTATGGGACAGGTTATGTCTCCTATTATAACCAGACCTCTGATCCATGAAGGGAGGGATCAAGAGTTACACGAGTCAGTCTTTGTCATATTGCTTTTGGAAGACATGGATGAAGCCTACTAGAATGGAGTCATCGAATACCGACGTGGATAGAAAAATTAGCCACGCCCCCGAGATTTCTCTGCGAATCATTGTGGAGGATGAGGTGATTGAGCCAACGGTTGAGCCATTATAAAGAGAATCACGACGATGATTGTACATCAGACCTCACCGATCCAGCGTGGTGTAAGGATGCGGGACATACTACTATCTACAAGTGCAGAGCTGGGTGGTGCGCATCAGCTTCGCGTTAGCAAAGTTAAGGGGAGCGTGAGCAATGTGTACGAAGTGTGTCTTCCCTCACCGCTGCTGGAGAACAATGACCAAAACGATCTTATTCTTCATATGAAGCTTGACGATAGATACTATGTTGAAGTGAAACATATGGATAAGATGATTGCTCTCGTGGGGCGGAGTATTAACTTTTCTGGCTTTCGGAATCCAGTTACTAAAGTTATTGAGCGGTTCAACGTGTCCACAGTGAAACAGTTGAAACTCACGGGTGAAATGTTGGAGAAAGCAATGAATCAAGAAACATCTATCGTGTGCAATGTGTACAAGATACATCATGATAACACCATAGCGTGTGATGGTGCTTTCACGCTTTATTTACCAAAAGGATCAGAAATTGTGGAACGTGATGGTGGTGGTGGTGCCCATGCATCAAAAGTAAGACCCTTAGGATTGACCTGTGACGAACCAGATTGTGTGCGCCCAGTGACATTTACTACGGGACAAAAGTCAAGAATCAACTATGGACAAACTGACGAGGAAAAAGGAGAGTTTATAAAATCCTACACTTTTGTACTCAATGTTGTACCTAATGATATTACTTTGTTTTAATAAAAAAGAATTATACCTAACTATGCTCTTTTTCATTTAATACCTTACCACTAATGCAAAGGGTATCATAGAAATAAAAGAGGAAAAATATGGGTTTACAAAAAAATATTTATTTTTTTTTTGCAATAAATACATCAACCACACATGGAGGTGTTGGTTATATTGTTTACAAAATACATCGTCTCATAGTTCAATTCACCATCTCCACTAATATTATATTGTTCTTGCAATAAACGCACTGCACTTCTGATTGCATATAATTGCATCTCCATACTCGTACCACTTTTGTTCAAGTATCCATTCTCAAGTAAATAACTCTCAATACAATTATATCCATTTAATTGAACGACATGATAAATGAAGGAAGAAAACATGGTAATGTTACATAACAGAAAAAGACTACTAACAAAACAATCTAAACCACCCATTACAAAAAAGTTTTTAACAAATTTTTGTTTGCATACACCAATTTGCCAACTTGTGACAGTTTTTTCTTGCACATTGCAAATTACCATCCATATGAGCTTCGATTAAACATCCCTCATTTGTAGTCAATTTCTTAAGCGAGGGACAACCATACAATTCTAGATTAGCCACGCAAATACCTCTGGGAAGGAGACTGGTTAAGAAAGATGCCTTTTGTGCACCTTTGGTGAACAGACGTGTAAATGTCTTTGTATAAGTATAAAGTATATTCTCCAATTCGAAATAATCTACCTCCCCCAAATATTCAATCAAACCGTGATAATTATCCACCAACCAAGTCGCCTCTTTTGCATGCAGCAATTTCTCCGGTGATTTAAAGAGCCACGTATTGCAGCATTTGTTTTGAACAGAGATAATAGCCAATTCCTTGACTATGTAACTATTATTATCATTATCGGTAAACCCTTGAAATTCAATAATGGCACTCATCGCGATGTATGTCCAACTTACAAGGTTTTTACGCCCAATGCCAGGGGTTGAACACACATCAAAGACCTTTTGACTTGCAGAATTTTACTTCGTGCTAGAGGTCAAAAAGCCTTACACTCACACGCGCTGGAAAAATCAGAGCATAACCAAGTTATACTTTTTGATTACCAGGCAAATCATACGTTATGAGTACCATCTCCAATTCAAGTCTTTCCAAATCGAAATTAAACGTATTATTAGATAAATTAGTAGCGAGAAATTGTCTCACTTTATCGCGACTGTTCGTAAGTCTTCGAAGAAATAGATTTATCAGCTTGGAGAATTTTGTTAGAGCATACCATTCGTCACCGTTCAAGTTAAACGAGCTTATGTTCTTAATAACCAAATGTCTCTTCCCAAAATAATTTGCATAGGCTAAGCAGGATGAAGTTAATTGTTCTTTTTCACCTTTGTAGAAAAAAACACCCACAGTCTCTTCTGAATTTAGAATATTAGTCCAATCGGCTTGCGAAACAATTACACTCTTTTTGTTTACTTGGTTAAATTGCACTACCGGCTCAAAGTCTCTGCCAGGATCGTAACCAACACACACACTCTTCGACTTTGTACCATTTAAATAATACACTGTTTGAAGTAGCAGATTGTTCGAGAATAGAGATGCAGCGGGACTGGGATGATGTGCAGCTGGTCTCTTCCTCTTGACGGGGGGAGACTGCAGGACCACTTCCTCCGACGGCGACACCATAGCAACTGACAAGCGTTGCGCTCGCAGGTTGCTTAAGAGGAAGAGGATGATGGGGGAGGAGGAGCGGGGGAACAAGCGTCATCACCGGATGGGCATGGGTCAACTTCAGCCTTGAGACGGTTATACTGAAACCATTGAGCGAGGGAATGTGCGTCTCTCAGTGCGCAAGTGCTACTGCGCAATTTGTGACATGGATTGAGGCAGGAAAATGCAATAAAGCTACATTTTTCGGGTGGGGGGCAATGAAGTTCCTTCTTCAAAGAGATGAAAGTACGCTGCGTGAGATTGGAGAGAAAGTCACACTCTTTCTCACTGAATGCAAAGAGAGCGGTCGCTCCTTCAATGATGGCCTCCAAAGTGGGACGGAGCTCAGCGTAAGAGAGGAATCCACTGTGGAAGGAAGTCTCATCACAGTTCAGAGGGTCTTGAAACCGAAGCTTCTTTCCCCCAGCAACAAGTTTGTCATGTTTTTTGAAAGAGCCCCAAAAAAGACGGTTGGAATCAACGTCGACGGCTGCAAGCTCCGTCACGCCACCTTGGTTGAAACTCACGGATGCCACGATCTGCATTCTGCAACTGATTCTTCTCTAATAATCACCTCCTCACCCGATGCACTGTATTTATTCTGGAACAGCAACGCTGGGCTCGGGGATGACACCTCGTATCACTCCTCATCCCACCAAAGGCGAGTCGAAACAGCTCCAGGGTGCGGCAGTCGTTGAGGTGTGGGGTTGTGTGATTGAATTTGATGAGGAATTTGTGTAGCGAGTGACCTAAAGATTTACTAACTGCATACAAGCAACAATATTCCCCACAAATGTCGGAATGAAAGCTTTGTATTTGAACGCGATTGTAATCACAGTTGAAAGGCTTTAAAAAATCCAAAATTTTTGGAACAAAGGGGCTTAATCCGTACGAGTCGAAGTATTCTGCAAATTGATTATATATGAAAATAGCTACCCAATGAGAACCTGGAAAAGTAGCCGGATCTAAATTAACTATGAAAATGCCATTTTTTGGTGAGTGTGGTAACTTATCGGAAGGATATACTCCACGAAATGATTCACCCAACCTATTACGTAATACTTTATCGATTTGAACGTTATCCATGACTAAAAATTTGTGATAATCTTCCTGTTTTTATCAATTTCTAGTGTAGCATCATATTCAGCAAAGACCAAGCACGTTACGGTTTTAGCCAATTCGTTTTCAAATCTCGCCTCTATTCTCACCACACCTGTATCCCTTAAACTTATATAGTCCTCGTTACCTGAATCGTCCGGTGTGAGATCGAATACTAACATAAAATAACCATGTCCAAACATATCGTAAGTGATTTGATTTCCCTTATCGTGATGCTTTATTCCACTACCGGAGAAAATTGTATCATACGCTCGTGCCCAATATTGTTTGCTGTTGAATTTGCATTCCAGTCCCTCTGAAGGAATCTGAACTCCGTTCACAAAGAGCGAAAAATTCTCGAGTGAGTAGTGAGAGAGTGCAAATGGATTCTTATCAACATCACCAGCGTACGAGTCATTGTCGACCATTGCAAATATTAGAGTGTTTGGTATTCGTCCAACGATTGCGTTGTCAATACTTAAAGTTCGTCCGCCTGAGGGTACAGTGAACGTTTTCAATTCTGTTCGCTTGTAATGATATTTACCTTTGTCTCGTTCTAACATTTTACTATGCGCTACTAATATCGAAGGATTAATATCATGATGCCGCACGTATAGCGTTGCGTCGAGTATTCGCAAAACCCCACCATCCCCACCCATTAGATAGAAAGCAGGTTTCGAGAGCATTAATCTAATATTAATGTCTACACCATTGAATAGCAGCTGTGTTTGATTAAATACGTCCACGTGTAATTTACCATACAATTCAACCTCGGCACTATTCTTGAACCACGATTTTCGTTTCATGTACCCAGCATTGTTGCTATCGGTCTTGTTAACATCAGCCCCCGTGTCCAATTCCCAACCAACATTACGCAAGTGCGTTCTACTAGCATCAGATCCATAGTTTAGAACGTTTTCCAAATAACTTCTATAGTGATAATTATCCTCGGAAGGTGTGACAAGAGTCCCATTGAAATAAACGTCACATTGCTCGAATAGCGAGTGTAGAATATTGTTGACAATACCTGGCTGATTAGTATCTGCATCGGTAAAATCATTAAAATTTGTCTTGCAAATCTTTACTTTGAGCTTGAGGTATATACTATTTAAATCTCTGTACGAGTCACCAGAATCTTTAATTGCAAATTCAATGACTGATCGATTGTCCAACGAAGATATGGGTTTGTAAGGCACCAAGCGTTTAGATAGAATGTTAGTCTGTATGGGTGGATTAGGTTGGAATAAATCCAACGAACTCAGCATATGCTCAGCCATTATGAAAAAATATCTCTCGACGCGACCTTCTTCGCTCTTCGCCCTCTCGTTGAATGCTGTTTTTTCTTTCCACCTCGTGGTTTTATTTTAATCAAGCGAGGACGTTTTGGTATCCTCAATCTCCCCCCTTTAAACAACTTTTCCTCAGCCTTACGCTTCAAATTCTGTCCTGCCTCGTTTAATCTATTGCGTAATATCTCCTTAACCGGTTTGGTGCCAAGATCACCGATGGCAGCTGCTCCCGCACTTGCAACCTCCTTCCCCACAGTCTTAAGTCCGCTAAACAATAAAGGTTTAGCATAACGCCATAGACCGGCTAAAAAACTCCCAATACCCCTCCCTTTTTGCACGCGATATGATGCTCGATATATTGGTCCCACCTCTCCTCCCACCTGTCTTGCATAGTATGCATAATAACGATCCGCTACCGGAGCCATCTCGTTGCTTAATGACGAACTAATCGAAATTACTTCTTTTTTATAAAATGCAACACCATTATTGAAGATTGTATCCCACTATGAAATGGAATAGGCTCACCGAGTTTATCGGACATTAAAATCTCAACGCTTTCAATGTTGTTCTTTTCGACGGGGTAATAGAAAATCGGATTGAATACCTGATACCCTCCAACTCTAGTATTGAGTATACGTAAACAGCGACTCAAGGAATCACCCACAAACTGAGGCTTAATAATGTCGGTGTACACGTAAATGTTTTTAGGAGCAGGAGTTATACTTCTCCTCCCTCGTTTACCACTCGATTTTGAGAAAGTTGCTTTAACATTGTTAAATATATTTTGTACGTTTGCATCATCAACTTCATCCGTCATCCGAATCAGGAAAGACGATAATAATCTCCATTCCTCTTTTATCTTTTTTTGTCCTGCGCTAGAAAAACCCTCTAAAGATATTTTAATTAAGTCTCTGAATGAGTCATAGACTCCTGATGGTAGTGAATATGTGACATCCTTTGCACTTATTATGACTGAGTCTGGTAAACGTCGTTCGTATACACCTACCTGTCCATCTCGTATTGCTAATTCATCTACAGATCTCATGATATTGTTTACTATTTTATCCCTTATACGGCGGGGGGTAGCAGTAAATGACGAAGCAAAAGCAAAACATACGCTTCCGTACGTTCCTTGCGGAATCTCGAAGAAAAGACCTTTTTCTATCGCAATTTTGACTCGAACATCCCCGGGTCCACCTTCTTCTCCTCTAACTAACCCTTCCTCTGTTCGTGTTCTGTTATCTTTACGAGTTAAAGCTTCCTCTTCCCCTCCAATTAAATGGGTTGGGGGATTAGCAGGACCTATCTTTTCTACTACACTACCTTCATCTTTGTGAGTTGAAGCTCCCTCTTCTAATTCAATCAAATCGGTTGGAGGATGAGTCGGAGCTATATCTTCTAAATCGATTGACGGAATCGAAATCTCCGCCAAGCCTACATACCACTCATCATTCTCTATATCGATACGATGACTCAGTTTAGTTCGGTAATGAGCTATTGTGTTTTGAGGAAAGAATTCGCGAGAGCTATCGCTTGGTAACGTCAAGTAAAACTCGTTCATAATTTACGCACGGAAGAAGCCGCAACCCAAGAGTTAAATGATTTCGGGTATCCTTCCCACTTTACGAAATATTCGAGATTAGAAGCGCGTCCTCTACGCCTCAAAATCTTCTCGATCCTGTATTCCGTCTCTGCGGATACGTTCACCTTAACTAACTCTTGCGCGTAAAAACTTCCGCTTATATTCCCCCCATTCATATCCTGCAACTTATAAGTTGGTATTTCTCTAGTACTATCTATGCCTACCACTCTAAATATTTCTCTGGTGTAATTAGCAGTGTAACCTTTAGCGAACGGAAGCCGTTCTTTGCTAATCCTCACGTGATCACCGATTTTAAATTTTGAATACTTTTTCGCAACATTTCTTCTCCGGCTAGCGACCGCAAACGCATTCTTTGCGTTCACCTTGGAGGGTGCGATGCCTATACTCGAATGAACGCTATTGTTATAACTACTCACAAGTTTTGGAAGCACATCAATGTAATTGTAAGTGACGTATTTTGTAAAATACTTGTACATTTTAGTTTTTAGAGTGCGATTGAATCGTTCCACGAGGCTTGCTTTTATGTCTGGATTATTTGTAGTGTAAAATTTCACTCCACAACGCGAGAGAAAATCTTTAAATTTAGCATTGACAAATTCACTTCCCTTATCGCTCTGAATTTTCAACGGCTTTCTCTCGCGAAATATATCCTTAAAAGCGTTGACTATTTCATCTGCTCGTTTACTTCGTATAGCTCTCACCCATGCGTACCTAGAAAATAAGTCTATCACAGTCAAAATGTAACAATACCCTCTGTTGAACTTCTTCAAACCTCGCAAATCATTCAAATCACATTGCCAGCACTCGTCAATGTAGGTCACATCGTAGCGGTTTCGAGGAAATCTTTTCCTCACCTGTCTATGTAGAGTATACGTCTCCTGAGAATCTAACCACTCGCGTAATGTGTTTCTCGGAATCCTAGTCGCTTTGTGTAATTTATCGAGTGTGGAAAAACTCGCGGGATGAGCAGGGTCGTTGTACACTCTATCGATTACATCGTCTCCCACTCTGGTCCGAAAGATTTCTTTTTTATTTTGCGCCCACTTCTTCTCGGTAATACCCTGGGAGGTGGTAACTTTGGTGATGTTTTTCCTTCCGCCGTCCGCTTTCTTTTTCGCGTCTTTTTTACGCCGGGTGTTCGTGACAGACTTTCCATTGCTCCTAGTCTTTCGTTTATGCGTCCCCATGTCGAATCTAAATCAGCGTTTACTTTTTTCACTTCAGCTAATGATTTTTTCAATGCATGAATCCTCTCGTCCCCACTCTCAACCGACCTTGTATGAGGAATGTTCTGAGCCCAAGGTTTTACTATCGGAACGTGTATGGGAGAGTTGATGTCGGAAAGCGTGCTCATATATTTATCGAGTATTCTTTTGTATGAATGCCACTTGTCTACGTCCTTGAGTCCTTTCTTGGCCAACACTCCTTTCATTTCCTTATCTAATGCGCTCAACCTTGCCTTCATATGTCCTCGCTCGAAGACTTCTGGGCTTACTACGAGCATCTTACGCAAACTCATTTTCCTAATAGGCTGCCTATGACACCGCTTAAAATTGATCCGAGTAACATTGGTAGGAAACCACCTTTCTGTACGAGAAGCACGCGTTTTCTCTTAACACTCGTTCCCCGCGTTGCTAACTTTCTCAACGTATTACGATGTTTGGTTAGTTTTCGTTTTAACCTATTATCTATCTTATGATTCCCGTTTATGGTATTCAAACAGCAGTCGCAGATTGTTTTAATTAATTCGTTGTCTGAAGATTTCAGTATCGCAGAGCGCAGTTTCGGTTTTGCAGATTTTAACGCGTGGAGCAAATGCTTATTAGACTTCAATCTTTTCATCATCCACCGGCATATAGACTACGGTTACGATGACTTCGTCGTCGTAGTCGTAGGGGAATATGCTCGTCCGAAAACGAAATCTATCATCAGTGTTCTGCCCGAGGTCTAGAACCAAATAACCGAATGGATTTTCCGTCGATTCCTTATATACCCTTTCCAAATCCTGCGAATTTTTCGGATACACCTGTCGTGCCAAAT